>OX459050.1:22461919-22936315 GCA_949775005.1 Orthosia gothica
TATTACTTTTATTTTAATTATTTATTCCAAATTTTATTGTTGTACAATCTGCAGCATTGTGCTGTGTCACGAAGAACATTATAGCCTTTTCTAAAACCTGGGCCACCAAGATACAGGCTGTACCTTGTTGGGGGCCCATGGACACTTCCATTGTGATATCTAGTTCATTTATACCACTGTACAAATAGTTTCTGTGTTTAACGTTGAGTATCGCGGGCGGCGGTTTCTAGGTCTGCATATATTTAATATATTTTATTTATATATTTGTATTATACTTACACATACTTTGACCCACCTTAAGTGTTTTATTCTATTTTGTTTGTTATTTTATATATTCTTCTATTTTTTTTATTATATAAGTCCCGTTTCCGTAAGTGTGTCCATCAACAGTGGGCCCTATCAGAATATCAGCGCAGCGTTATTACCTTTTTTGGATATCGCTGCACATGCTGCCTTTTTGGTCTCGCACGGGGTTTTTATTTTATTATTGTTTAATTGTATGCTTATTTCTAGTGTCTCCTGTGCGGGCCACAAATAAATATTTCTCTTTCTTTCTAACTGGTGTGTGTGTCAATAAATAAATATATCTATATATATAAAAAAGAAAGTCGTGTTAGTTACACTATTTATAACTCAAGAACGGCTGAATCGATTTCGCTGAAAATTGGTGGGGAGGTAGTTTAGAACCAGGAGACGGACATAGGATAGTATATATAGATAGTAGCGTAGGTATGGTAGACTAGATTAGGTAGGTTAGATAAATGTATGGTGTTTCCTCAAAGATCCTTTGTCCTTCTGCCTACTGACGAAGAGGAAATACAGTCCTTAATAAGTAATTTAAAAAGCGAGTGTGCGGTCGGCGTTGATAATATATCTGAATCCTTTTTAAAACGTTTTTCCAAAATAATTAGTCCCCCACTAACATACTTATGCAATCTCTCCTTTTCTACTGGAATATTTCCGCAGGCATTCAAAACTTCCAGGATTGTACCCGTATTCAAAGCAGGAGACAGATACTGTGTAAATAATTATAGACCAATCTCCATACTGCCAACATTGTCAAAAATATTAGAACGATTAATGAACACCAGGCTTACTAAATATCTTGAACAAAACTCTCTTCTATCTCCATCTCATTTCGGGTTTCGATCTGGCAGGTCTACAGCTGAAGCCGTCCACGAACTAACAGATCTCATAATTAATACGTTAGATAGTAAAAAGAAGACCTTAGCTATTTACCTAGATTTAGCCAAAGTTTTCGACACAGTATCTGTTCCCATTTTGATTAAAAAGCTCGAAAATATGGGAGTTAGAAGTCTGCCGCTGCAACTATTCACAAACTATCTATCTAACAGAACACAAAAAACAAAAATAGGAAATTGGGTTAGCGATGAACTTTCAAACCAATACGGTGTTCCACAGGGCAGTATCCTCGGCCCAACATTATTCTTAGTTTATATAAACGATTTATGTAATATCAGTTTAGAAAACGGAAAAATTATCACGTTTGCCGATGATACTGCCTTGATATTTCATGCTAACACTTGGGATGAGGTTAGACAATATGCTCAACAAGGGTTTGATACCGTCTATAAATGGCTGCATTACAACTTGCTAACCCTAAATGTGGATAAGACGAAATTTATGATTTACTCACTTAAGCCGCAAGATCAACCTGATTTCGACTTAAAAGCTCATTCTTGTGATAATATCAACCAGTGTTCCTGTCCTGGCTTGATAAAAAACTAGTTACATTAAGTATCTTGGTATAATTATAGATTCCAGACTCAGCTTCCAGCAACATATAGAATCCCTCGTTAAACGTATCCGCAAATTAATGTATATATTTAAAAACCTACGACATATTTCCAATTCATCAGTTCTTAAGAAAGTTTACTTCGCATTATGCCAATCACTTATATCATATTGCATTACCACATGGGGCGGTTCCTCTAAATCATACATGTACAATCTAGAAAGAGCCCAAAGAGCAGTATTAAAAGTTAGTTGCTTTTTCCCAATCCTATACCCAACTTCTGAACTTTATCAACACTGCCAGGTACTTACAGTCCGGCAATTATTCATTATCATGACGGTATTAAAAAAACACGCTGAACTACCCCTAGATCCCGATCTCCTAACACAAAACAGAAGATCAACCAATGTTTGTCCAATCATCCGTTACAACACAAGTTTCTCTCAACGGTTTTTCTGCTTTCTTGGTACTTTTCTGTACAACTCTATGAATAATAAACTATTTCTATACAAGCATACGAAAGAGGTTTGTAAAAGGAAATTAAATAATTGGCTGTTAAACCTTGACTACATTTCCACGGAAAATATTTTAAAACCAGTGTCATAAACTCATACACGCACATTAACACTCACACTCTTACACTCACACATTTACACCCTCACATTACACTTATACAATCACTCATGCACATATCCTTCTCATTTCTCCATTCTCATTAGTTACATAGGTACCTAATTATTGTTTGTAGGTACCTACATACTTTTCAGGGAATAAGATACTTCTTTTGTATATTTTTCGCTGAATTTTTAAATTTTATTTATCTTTGATTTTATTTTAATTCTCTTTAAATTTAATTCTTTTTAAACTTAATTTTCATTTAATTTAATTTAATTGTATTCTTCTTTAATCTTAAATTTCGATTTTGTAAAGACTACACGTAAATTATTTCATGGTTAATTATTCCTCTATGTAAAATGGGTGATCTGTAACACAGGGCCTTACCTATCTCAGACACCCTTCTCCATATAAGGTTAAGTATTATGATAGTCACTGTATTTTGATGTCGAGATAAATAAAGATTTTTATTATTATTTCCTTTATTCAATCATTGTACATAGTTTTTACATTTTTAAATATTAGCTTATAAAAATAAAATAAAAAAACATTTAAAAATATAAAAATTAGTAGCCCACCGGTATCGGGAACAAGGTCCAAGCTACCGGTGGTTAGGGCTGCTGAGAGAGGAACCTCCTAACGATACGCGCCGTGTCCAGGAGTACCGCTTTCTGGATCACGCCCTTGATCCAGCTGCCCAACGAGAGCCTCCTCAGATGTTCATCGAGACTCTTAGCTATTATGCCATTGGCCGTCACGACTATCGGCACAATGACTGCTGTATTCACATCCCACATGTCGACAACCTCGCGAGCTAGATCAAGATACTTACTTTTCTTATCTCTCTCAGCCTTCACGAGGTTCTCGTCATGGGGGACCGCTATATCAACAATCATTGCGCGACGCTCTAATCGGTCTATCACCACTATGTCAGGCTTATTGACAATAATAGTCCTGTCAGTGATGATAGACCGATCCCAATACAACGTGACATTGCCATTTTCGAGAACTGGGTCGGGCACATACTTATAGTAAGGCACTTCCGATTCCACAAGATTGTATTTAAGAGCAAGTTGCTGGTGGATAATCCTGGCTACAAGGTTGTGTCTATGCAAATAGTCTCCGTTAGCCAGACTAGAACAACCGGAAATAATGTGTCGGATTGATTCTCCCGGCCGGTGACATGCCCGACAGATGTCAACCGTGCCGTCCTTCACAATGTATTTCCGGTAGTTGTTCGTCATCATAACTTCGTCCATAATCGCAAAGACAAAACCTTCGGTTTCCCCGAAAAGGTCACCAAATCGTAGCCAGGCCACGGACGCTAAAAGATCTACATCGGGCCCATATAGGACCCGGTAGAAGCGTCCGTGAAGTTCCTTGCTCTGCCATACCTCCCTGCGGTCATTAGTATCTAATACTATAGGTTTGCGCCAGTTCTCGTTAGCCAAGGAGAGCGGGGTAAGGCCCTTGTCCACCGTTACCACATCTCGATGCATACCCACGTCGGCAGCCTGGAAATATTCCCTAAGACTGCATACCTCGCGGTTGTGCAGGGTTTTAGCATTTAAAAAGCCACGACCTCCGCACTTCCGCGGGATATACAGTCTCATAACCGATGATCGTGGGTGATGCATACGATTTGCGGTAAGCAATGTGCGGACTCTCCTATCCAAGGCGTCAAGTTCTGTCTGAGTCCATTTGATTATGCCGAAAGAGTACATCAAGACCGGCATGACCCAGCCGTTGAAGGCGCGCACCTTGTTCCCACCTGATAAATGACTATTTAGTACTTTTTTCAGGCGGCCAAAGAAGCGCTCCTTCAACGATTGTTTCACTTCAGTAGCATTGATGCCTAGGGCTTCCGACATACCCAAATACTTGTAAGTTTCGGTTGAGGAAAGGGATCGAAGGTGTATGGAATCCGAGAGTTGTATTCCCACGGATTCCATAATCTCCCCTCGCTTTACATGCATGGCTGCACATTTGTCCACACCAAATTATTATTATTATTTCGTTTATTTAATCATTGTACATAGTTTTTACATTTTAAATATTAGCTTATAAAAATAAAATAAAAAAACTATTATTATTGTTTTTATGGCAAAACAAAGTTTGCCGGTAGCTAGTTATATTATAAAATTATAATAAATGTTTATTGTATACGTAGCGTTGCAAGCCCGACATGACGCCGCGCTGTCGTCGCGCGACCCCACCGTGGCGTCGCTGAAGCATTGCTGGGATATCCTCAAGTGCGAGAACAAGACCTTTCTTACGCTGGTCACTGGGGCCTTCCCTGGGATTAAGGTTTGTTCCAAAATCAATGTATCCTCTCTATTTAATATCCACTTGATAAGTTCCGTCCAGCTTATCTGTGAAAAAATTTCATATAAAATCAAATTTTTAAGAGTTTCACGAGCCAAAACAGAAAACAGCTAATTTTTCAGCAAAAATTTTTCATATATGATGAAAAATAATGACAACAATAAAAACGATACAGGTCCGTCGTCTACAAGCTTTTGACCAAGACTGAATGCCTTGCGCGAGTGCAATGGTTTATAAGGCACAATTTATTACAATAAAATAAGTACTCAAAAATATAATGTAAAAATTGGATTTGATTGATAAACACAAATTTCAAATTATTTACCAGTTATTTTTATATTCAACATATTCTTACGTGTAGAAGACGCTTTTGCACATGATGAAATTGCCTTTCTTCCGCGTGGACAACATTTTATTTTAAGTACAAATACAATAAACTTTGAAAAACAAAATTGGTGACTCACTAGTCTTACTATATGCCCAGTCCATACCATTTTTTGCAGATTATTATTCGCCAACAGTTAGCTGAAAAAGCAATTGAAAACCTGGTGTTTCGCGATTTCGTAAAAACGTGTGTTAGGAATTTATTTTTCCTAATTTAATTTGAGCAGTTATCAAAAATATTTATAGTACATTTACTAAATAACTGTGACGCAAAAAATTGCATTAAAAGATTTGTCATATATCTTGTAGTCATTGAGAAATGTGCGCTGAAAAAGTAGCTGTTTTCTGTTTTTAGCTCGTGAAACTTGTAGGGGCTCTTAATTTATGTGATCGTAAAATGTCTGTCTAGGCAATGTTGCAATTGCAAAAAGAAAAAAAAAATGCCTTTATAACAGCTTTCCAGTCTGCTAATTTAATAGACCTGGCGATCACTGACAAGGATCGTTGTTTAATATGATAATGGGTTTAAGCAGTACCCGTTGTCCTTGTTTCCGTGTCCGAAAATAATGTTACAAACTAATTCGAATGTTATTTTACTTAGGAGCAAGAGATGTTATTGAATGAGCTGCGCGCGGCGGGATTCTTCGACGTGTTTGAGGTGGTGGCGCGAAGAAACGACGGCGCTGCATTGCCGCCTACACAGGTGCGATTTTATTCTCAACACTACCTGTCCCACGTGGCTTCGCTCCCGTCAACAGGCTGCCTATCTTCCCCCTACATACATGATAGTTGCGTAACCTTAACCTTTTACGCAGCGCACGCAACTGAAGCTCTCAAAAAAAATCCCCGTTTTTAGAACATTTTTCATTGATGCTCTGCTCCTATCGGTGGTAGCGTGATGTTATATAGCCTATAATCTTCATCGATAAATGGAGTACCCATCACAAAAATATTTTTTCAATTGCAATCAGTATTTCCTGTGATTAGTGCGTTCAAACAAACAAACTCTTCAGCTTTATAATATAAGTCAGTTATTCTCTCTTTCACATTGCTATTTTTGAAGTACAGATGGTCCACAATAAAGCCTTTTTTCTCTCGAAAATCTGGGCAGATGTCTTTTATAACCAATCGCTATAGTTTTTAAACACAAACTTTAAACATGCATAATTTTTCTTGCTAAAATACCTACAGCGAGTCAAAAGTAAATTACTTTTTCTTCGCCTGTAGGCGACATGGGGCTGCTTCCTTTGCACTCATCCAGAACGTGCAGTAGGCTTCCTGGCCGCAGACGGAGTGCCCGTCATCGAGGGTCAGCTGAAGGAGAAGAAGGGTCGCTGGAGACTGTTCCGGCGCTGGAGGACGAGATACTTCACGCTGTCCGGCGCACACCTCTCCTGCAAGGGCTCGGTGAGTACTCACTGTAGCATTTAGTCACACACTCATGATCTACCAATAGAAACTCACTATTAGGTGCCAGATATTGGATATCAAGTGACAAACAATCAGAATCAAGTGTCAGAAATTCAATATCAATTGTCGAAAAATTACCACCGTGTATAAGACACTCAAAATATGTCAGACACTCACAGTCAAATCAGTCAGACTCAAATTCAAGAGTCAGAGTTTACGACTGTCTACCATCTTGTGTCAGACACTCATGACTTGCTACCATCAAACATTAGGCTATTATCTATTGGTAATATCATTGTGCACGACCCATAACCTCTAACTCAACAAGCCCATTCTCTTTCAGAGCGGTGGCGAAAGCATCGACATAAACCAGATTCGTTCAGTGAAAGTCTCCCGGGGCGCGCGCAACATTCCCAAAGCCTTCGAGATCTTCACAGGAGACCAGACTCTCATCCTGAAGCCTAAGGACGGGAAGAATGCAGAGGAATGGGTGCAGTGTCTTAGCATCGCGGTTGCCCATTCTCAAGCAAGGGACGCACCAGCTAAGGCAAATAGTTTGCCGGCCAGGGGACTTACGCTCAAGAGCTTTTAGGAGTTTTTATAATCTATTCGCTCGAGTAAAAAATAAAAGGTAAACAAACCATAAAGAAAGGATTTTACTGTGTCTTCTGTGCTGTCACTAAAGTCTAAAAAAAATATCATGAGAAGATGTTTATTTAAACAACAACCAAATACAATGATGCACAAATATGTTAAACATTTAAATTATTTTTTTTTCTTTACAACAATATCAATAATTATAATGTATAAACAAGAAGATTGGTATAATAAAACCAAAATCAATAGCCGACATTTAAGGGCATCTCGAAAGCCTAGAGTTCGGAACTATTATGATAATAAATTAAAGAGTGCTACAAAAGTAACGATTTTGCGTTGTAAGATTGTATTTTTAAATTAGTCGGATTATAATCGTTTGACGTTTGTTTGTTTACCTTTTATTTTTTTCTCCAGAGAATGGGGTATAGGTGGTACTTCTTCTCATTTTTACGGCTGTTGTCCGACGAGTTTCCGTCTCTATCATTATCTATCTTCTAGATACTGTAATGGACCAAGAGCTGCTGAACCCTCCTACTTCTACGGTTTACCACGACCTGGCAGGTGTCAGCCCTGCACGTCATCAGCTATGATATTTTGAAAGCGTAAAAAAAACCGAAATAAACTTGCCGCGCGAGGTTTCAGTAGCTCTCGGCCTATAAGTTGTACATGCTTTATCTTTGTACCAGCCAATTTATTTTCCTGGAATTAAGTGTCGATCAAAGAACGGTTTATGCAAAAATCAACTCCAAAAAAAATAAGAAAAAAACAGCCGTTCTGTACATTTTAGCTTGTATTAACTCGGCAAAATTTACAGACCGGCTGATTTTAGTCTTTGAAAATTAACCTGGTATTCGGGCCTATCATCACGGTGGAAAAATATATTAAATTCCTATATTTCTTAGATACAGTACAGTGAAAACCTTCTAGCGCGATCATTATATTCTGAACAAAAATAGTTCTCCATATAAAGCCAGTGTTCATGGAAAACAAAACTTGTATAACTTTGTTTCAGAAAACTGTCTTTGAACAGATTTTCTAGCAACACGAACTTTAGTTTACAATGAATACAGGGATTAAGTAATTCTTAAAAAAAACATCGTTATTCCGGAATTTGACCGAAGTTGCATCGTACCACGAAAAGCTTCTAAATCTTAATAGTCTGTGAAACAAACTTAAAAAAAAACTTGCCAACTTTTTATAAAATGAAAAATGACATCATTATTTAAGTAATGAACTTGCAATTGACTGGATTTAGTGCTGAACAAAAGAAAATTGCTTTATCATAATAAAATGTAGATCAATCTGCCAGTTTAACAGAATTAGCAGCATGTACACTGCCGAATAAAATACATACATATATCACCACTGTATAAATATTTAACAAATATATAACAACAGCCATATACTGAAATAAATACATTTAAAAAGTGACTGAAAATAAGACTTGTATATGAAACGCGCATTTTTATAAATATTACAATGTAAGTTGTTTTTAAGAGATGTTGAAATGCATAATCTTTAGTTATCAATATAATTCAAAGTGTTATAGTAATATATTGTATAAAATTAAGACCGGTAATATAAAGTTGGTTGCCGATTGCCCTGCGGTTTACCTATAGAAGAGAATTCACTAGACGGATTTGCCCGCGGGCCGTGTCGGGACCTCTCTACTATGTCTGTTTCGTATGAGACCGTCGTAAATAGATAGACTTATAGCCCATAGAGCAGGGGTCACCAAATGGCGGACCGCAGTCTGGATCCGGACCGCCAATCTATTTGTGCGTCGACCAAGATAGATTCCATCATATCGTCTTCATTTCAGCCTAAAAAAGTTCACTGGAACATAGGCCTCCCCAAGTGTCACCATATTGACCGGTCCCGTGCGTCTTGCATCTAGAACTTATAGCCCATAGAGCAGGGGTCACCAAATAGCAGACCGCAGTCCGGATCCGGATCGCCAATCTATTTGTGCGTCGACCAAGATAGATTCCATCATATCGTCATGATTTCAGCCTAAAAAAGTTCACTGGAACATAGGCCTCCCCAAGTGTCACCATATTGACCGGTCCCGTGCGTCTTGCATCTAGAACTTATAGCCCATAGAGCAGGGGTCACCAAATAGCAGACCGCAGTCCGGATCCGGATCGCCTATCTATTTGTGCGTCGACCTATCTATCCAAGATAGATTCCATCATCATCGTCATCATTTGAGCCGAAAGACGTTCACTGGAACATAGGCCTCCCCCAAGTGTCCCCATATTGACCGGTCCCGTGCGTCTTGCATCCAGATACAGATATAAGGCCGGCAGGCTTATTACGTATCTTTTGCTAGAGCAAAATTATAGCGATTTTTGCGCAATAATTGCTCTTTCATACGGAAGTTTTAGAGTTGTTGGCGGTTTTTTTTTAATAAGTTCAGTTGACAAACAGCGAGCGATTAGCAAACGATTGTGTAGGACCTACCATAACTACACTGCAGGTAATTCCGACTTTTATGACATAAAGCGTCTGATCGCTATCGTTTTGCTCTTGCAAAAGATACGTTATAAGCCTGCGGGAGGGGTTAGTTGTCCTTACGGACCGCGGCAGGCATATTGTCTTTAAAAAACCGGCCAAGTGCGAGTCGGACTCGCGCACGAAGGGTTCCGTACCATTATCGCAAAAAAAACAGCACAAAAATCACGTTTGTTGTATGGAAGCCCCACTTAAATATTTATTTTATTCTGTTTTTAGTATTTGTTGTTATAGCGGCAACAGAAATACATCATCTGTAAAAATTTCAACTGTCTAGCTATCACGGTTCATGAGATACAGCTTGGTGACAGACAGACAGACAGACGGACCGCGGAGTCTCAGTAATAGGGTCCCGTTTTTACCCTTTGGGTACGGAACCCTAAAAACGACCCCAAATAAAAGTATTTGGCGACCCCTGCCATTGAGGATCTATGTCTGGCAGACATGTCTCGCGGACCGTGTAGAGAATTCCCCAGTTAGTTCAACATTATGGTTGTTGCGTCAGTACAGTCATGTAGATAATTTAAAATGCTCACAAAGTAAATAATAAGTTTTAGAATATTTACCACATTCCTTTACAATCAGGAATGACACAAGGTTGTTTTAAGACTTTTTATATTCGTCCTTTTTTATATGAAATTATCGAATTTCTACTTACACTTTTTACTAAGTTGTACAGTCAGTTTAGAACAGAAATATACATTGTGTTGCTAGCTGTACATATTGCATGATATGTTATGTACTTATTTAGGCTGTAGTTTCTTTTATATAACGCGTATATAAATCGCTTTTGCGTATAAATAAAATATTTAATCACATGGAGTAACTCTCCTGTAATTTTGTGTCTACTTAAATATTATTGCTTAGATATGAACTTTATATCGACTGTATACGATCGCATATTATTGGGTATGAAGACGATTTCTGCTGGTAAAGATGAGGCAGAACATAATCAACTTGGGTGCCGTAGTTTCACTGCTTAGAGCGAACATACTTACATACATACATGTTTTAACTGTCTTTCAGCGCTAACTAAATATCTAAAATCCCTTATTTTCATTAAGTAAGTCAATTATTTTATTAGTAACAGTATTGTAGTGCCTTATACATAATAAATGTTTGTTTAATTGCGCTAAGAGTACAATGGACATTTACAATTTTGTTTAGTGTAGATATTCGGAGGAAACTAGCGGCAGTATGAAACGAAGTTTGTTTAGTGATATAGGCACTTTTATTTGAGTTAGTTTTGATAAAGTGGTAAGTGTGAGCGGCACAGAATCCGTCCGTTTTGTTTGAAGGGTAAAACAATATGCACAGGTCAGTGATTATTATAAACAAAAATATAGATACAAAATATGACCTACCTGAAATCGGAACATAGGAAAACTTTTGCCGGACTTTGAAATTACGAAATTTTGGTTAAAAAGAGGCCAATTAAAAAACTTTTTTTGAACTATCTTTTTAGTTTACCGTGCATTGTCTTCCAAACCAAACGTGTATGCAAAATTTCATCTTAATCGGTTGAGGAACAACTGCTTTAAAATTCAGTTGTAAGATTTGACCCGAACATACACACATACATTGCAAGTTAATAAAAAGCTTGTAAACGATGCACTACCGTATACTTGTGAAATTTCCCGGCTGAGCTTTTCAACCTTATTGCTAAAGCTATAAGGACGAAAACTGGTTCACATTCGCATGCGTAGTGAATAATGTTGACATGCGAGTAAAACTCGTTTTCTTATCTAATTTATGTTAATTAATGTTTTATTAACATTTATTATACAGAATAATGTATAAGATTTTTTGACAAATTGAGATTTTATGAAGAAATAAAGCTAGAAGACTGAAAGCTGGTCAATGGTCATATCTACTTATTGTTTCATGTGTGTGAGACTAATATGATACTACAGTATATAACAAAATACATTCTGGACCCTTTTGAAATCAATTTGACGATCTAACATGATTTATATCACCTTCTGAAGTAAATAATGTACCGTAGAGAGGGTTCAGAATACACATAAATTAATATTATGTTTGGTTTAATGAATTTGTGATTCAAAATTAACATTCCCGTCCTGTTCAGTGCTTCGAAATAATAATAAAATTATTATGTACTGTTGTGGTCTCAGTAATCATTATAAATGGTTGTAACGCGAATGACATTAATCTTAAGTAGTTTTAAGTCGACTAATTACAAATGGTGGAAGCGACTTTGAGAAATAAATGAAAAATAAGACATTTTAAAATTATCGGTCGCTTGCCCAACAATTTAACTTTAGTTTCTAAATCTGAACCAGTACTTAACTTGCCATTTCGCATTTTACGAAAGCACAAATTTTCATGATTTGGAATAGTTTTTAATTACTACTACGCGGTCAACATATCCGAGCACCCGGAATGTCAATGTCACTCTGACGTCCGACTTTCACTATTGGTTCTCGTCACAATGCGAACGCGCGGCGCCGCGCTGGTACCAGGGAGGGGATAGTTTGACATTTCGGGTGCTCAGTTGTGTCACAGTAAAAATATACAAACTACCTACAAACGCTCGAAACGGCTCACTAACACAAAAATACGTGACCACTCGTCGCGACGCGGCACTTAGTACTGACATGTAGGTAGTTTCCATACTGTTTGTATAATGTTTACTGTGGTTGTGTTGACCGAGCTTTGCTTGCTTGCTTTTTATTAACTCTAGTTTACTGTCACTGTCTTAACCTGAGGTTGCTATCACCAAAAACTCAAGTGTTCATTGGTAAACCAAATTGTTTCTTTGTTAGGTACTATGTTTAATGATATGTTGCATAACGAGCTCGCTTGAATAGGGGTCCAATATCGAATATGGTTCTTCTTCGTGGTCCAATGCTTTGCCAAGAAAAGAAAGGGATACCTTTATCCTGCAATGGGACAACTCGGGTTAAAAATAAATTGGACAAAAAAATGCTTCGCTACTTCCAACGGTATTAAACTGAGTCACTTTGCGAAAAGACAAATAGAACCATATGGCATCAATTTAATCTAATATCTAACTAGCACATTGTACCACTACTGGATAAAATTCTGCGTCTCCCTGTTCCACCCAATTCTGTTTTTTACTGGCAGGCCAGTCATATAATTGTCTTCTAAAATATCTGTCAATCATAGTTCGATATTGGGCCTCCACTTGTGCTTCTAGGTGCTTCAGAATTATATAATAACTTATGTAAACTAAAACAGTAACGTCCATTATAAAAGTTATAAACTATAATATTGTTTAGATGTAAATATATTGTATTGTTATCTAATTGAATCAGATTTTATTGAGGAAACGCCTGAAATCGCCACCGAATTTAATATTTAATGTATTAATTTGAATGATGACTACAAACAGGAGAAATCTTTGATGATTATTCTGACTGTAACAGAAACGAATAAAATTTTGAAAGGGTTCATTGTACCTGTTACTGTAGGACCAATCCAGATCGCGAAAAAAATACGAATAATGATGAAATGCTGCCCTGTCCATTTCTGTTTGTATAATTCTACAAAGTGTACTGATATTTTTTATTTTTTTTGCGATTTCAGGGTTGGTTATTGGCGTTGTTTCTGTTACACCTCGTATACAGTTTGTTTGTAGTAATATATCTCCACTTAAAATCTACATGTATACTGCCCATTTAATTATAGGAAGACTTAATCATCATATAATTTCATAGGTACACGTATTGTTAAGCCAGTGTCCCAAACTTTTTCAGATTTGTAGTCCGTTACAGCGACTTTGTTTTAAGGTTCAATGTTGTTTGGCAACATATACTTTGAAATGTATCATACAAGCATGCAAATTGAACTTGTAACAGGTAATATTCCCAAGAAATAAAAGCACGGAATCTTGTATCAATCTGCGTAGAGATCCTATCTAAGTTGGGGTCGATTTCCAATCTATGTTGGGGTCGACTTCCAATCTATGTAGGGGTCGACTTCCAATCTATGTTATGGTCGACTTCCAATCTATGTTGGAGTCGACTTCCAATATATGTTGGGGTCGACTTCCAATCAATGTTGGGGTCGACTTCCAATATATGTTAGGGTCGACTACCAATCTATGTTGGGGTCGACTTCTAATCTATGTTGGGGTCGACTTCTAATCTATGTTGGGGTCGACTTCCAATCTATGTTGGGGTCGACTTCCAATCTAACAGGATGTAGCTGAGTACCAGTACTTTATATAGACTGACCGCTTATCTAACCTCCACAAAATCAGTTTGAAGCCAGTATCGATAATAATAGAGCAGTGGTGGCCCGGTGGTAACGGCCCCGACTTACGTGTCGTAAGCCAAGGGTTCGAACCCAGGTAGGCGACTTACTTTGTGTTAATTATTTCAACGAGCGACTAGTGTTCTCTAAAAACGGCGAAGGAAAACATCGTGAGGAAACCGGCATGTCCTACAACTAACTATTCAAAGAGACGTCCACGAACTCACACTGGGCCCGCTTGGGGTATTAGGCCCATTCCCTCTCTCATAGAGAGGAGGCCAGTGTCCCAGTAGTGGGAACATTTAAAAGGCTGGCGACGATAATCGAAAATATATTAAATAGTATCGAAATTAATGAAGTATCACTTCGTTCAGCCTGTTCCAATGAATGTGGAAGATTTGGTAGAGTGATTATCTTCCGAACTCTTGATTAGAAGCCGGTGGGGTCGAGTTGTATGGACGTCTCGCCCCTGTCAAGATTTAATGCTAGTGAAAGAGTTTGAGAAAATGTAATTTAATCATAAAAATACTGGCTGTAAACGTTCTACAAATCTGTCAATAATTTAAGACCATACAGTTGCCAAAATAAATGATAATAACAAATAACATAACTTCTATAGCCAATATAAACAATTGTACATACAAAAATATTTATATGAAACGTGTTGATTAAGTTTAAGAACTTCGGACAATTTATGAACTTGGTGCTACCGTAATAATAATAATAACTTGTGACGTAGTGTCATGGCTTCCCTTCGTAGGGCCGTATGTAGACACGCGTTTTGACTCATGTACTTAAAACTGCCCTGTTTATTAGTTATTACATTAGTTGTTTGTATATCGTGTTGTTTTATTTCGTAAAATAATCCTCCGGACAAATTCCTGCTACGTTGGTCAATCGCAACAGAGATTAGCTGAGTAGCGTAGTAGTACCGTGCAAGTACCAGGCCCCTCAGAAAGTATTGCGAAAAAAAGTTTTTATATATGGGAGACTGGCCAGTTATAATGTTTTTCGAAAATATGATTATTTATAAGTAAAAATAAGTAAGTTCCAATTTCATAATTTCCCCTTCACATTTTTTGCGAGTTAATTCAAAGTATTGTGTCTCACTGAAATATGGATCTGCGCCGGGAACATTTTAGAGCTATGATTTTATACGATTTCAAGTGTCGCCTGAAACCGGATGAATCGTACGATAGACTTCAAATGGCATTCATGGATGAAGGCCCTTCCAAGGCAACCGTGTATCGTTGGTATAACGAATTCAAGCGCGGTCGACCAACTTTGGGGGATGACGAAAGAAGCGGTCGCCCTTTGACGGCTGTTACCGAAGAAAACGTGCTAGCAGTGAAAAATTTAATCCAAGACAATAGGCGAATTACATATCAGGAGATTCAACACATATTGAAGATTGGATCGGGAAGCGTTCACGAGATTCTACACAGCCATCTTCGCGTGAGGAGGATAGTATCACGCTGGGTGCCGCACAACCTCACCGATGCTCAGAAGCAGGCCCGGGTGGAATGGTGCCGTGATATGCTTAACAAATTTGAAGCAGGCTCGTCTCGGCGTGTTTACGACATCGTTACAGGTGATGAGTCCTGGATTTATCAATACGACCCAGAAACCAAGCGCCAGTCGACTGTATGGGTGTTTCAAAATGAGCCAACGCCTACCAAAGTGAAGCGATCTAGAAGCGGGGGTAAGATTTTGATCGCTAGCTTTTTTAATTTGACTGGCCACTTGGTATCAATTCCCTTACGGGATCAAAGAAGCATTAATGCCGAATGGTATACTACCAAATGTTTGCCAGAAGTTTTCTCTGTTATAAGCAACAAGCGACCAAACACAGGGCTCCGCGGGCTACTGCTCCACCACGACAATGCACCTGCGCACACCGCACTCAAAACGAGGGACTTCCTGGACAGCACGCCAGTCAAACTCCTGGGTCACCCTCCTTACAGCCCTGATCTAGCACCGTGTGACTTCTTTTTATTCCCAAAAATAAAAAATCAGCTCAAAGGGATACAATTTTCGTCGCCGGAAGATGCGCTGGCTGCGTTCGAGCAGGCTGTAAACGAGGTGTCTGCGGCGGACTGGAAAAAGTGTTTTGAAAACTGGTTTAGGCGCATGAATCTTTGTATAGAGGCTGGTGGAAAGTACTTTGAAAAGATTTAATAAAAATATATGTACGTATAGAACAATTTTTTTTAGTTTCGCAAAACTTTCTGAGTGTCCCACGTATAATTTGTGAGTAATTGCACGCTCTGTTCCTTTACTAGTTGGACGGGATGGCAATCCAACACGGAACCGGTAATCGATTCAAGTACTCCATACTAAGGCCCAGCGCACACCTGAAGAGGCGCGGCGAAGATACTGAGATGAACGACTTGAGCGGCGCTGCCGAGAGCCACGGAGCGGCGCGCGGTACTCACAACCCGTGTTGATCGAAGGCAGGACAGACGTTATTATTGCAACGCTTGCAGAAGAAGAAGAACAGAAGAGAAGGGGCGTCTGGCACGTACAACCCGCGTCGGTCGGGCGTCCGCGGCGGTGACAGGAGCAATCACGCGCCGGCTCGCGTGGCCGCTGTGTCGGCTCGTTCATATTTATCTTTGCCATTACATTTTCAACTTTATAACATAAGAATTAGGTATAAATAGTTAACTTCTCAGTACCTTCACCGCACCTCTCCCGCAGCCTTATTGCGTAATGAATTCGGCAAGGCAAAGGGCATAGAGTCCACATTGCGTCTTTCATCTCGCCATGTGATTGGTCGATTGTTCATACTCTTTGCCTTGCCAAATTCATTACGCAATAAGGCTGCAAGTGTGCGCTGGGCCTTAACAGTCGTGGTTGCGCTTGCGACAACGAGACCATTCTCCATTTGACTGAATACTTAAGTAAATACATCTGAGACATCAAAATAGGAATTCATCCAGGAAAGGGAAAAGAGATTTGCGTCATAGAAATAAAACAAGTTACTTGATCAATTTCAACAATATATTACAATTTGTACACTTTTATTTACTTAAGACGACGACTAACGCCAACGACCTTGAGGGAACAAAACGCGCACTCGTTTCACACCCGCGCGACCCAAAATTTAGTAGTTTTTTGTACTTTTCTTATTATTCTTTGACTTAAAAAAAAAGCTTCAGATCAAAATGTAGATAATTAAATTGTCTTTGATATGGTGTCAATTTCATTAAAATACGCCCAGCGGATTTGGTGTGATTGTCATGTTTTTGTCCGTTTTAGACATAACTTTACAAATTAATTACACTATGTTATACGAATAAAACTTAAAATTTGCTCAGATGAAATTATTAAAAATATAGTCTAATATAACATATATTTTTTCCAATAAATTACGACTAGCCGTTTAGACGTGATTCTCATTTTAAAATCAGCTACTCAAGGGAATCGGCGCCTTAAATACATTTCTTAAAACGCAAGTAACACAACATTCAATTAACACTTATCTATCACCAAAGCAGTAAAATTTAATATTGCACAGCTCTATTCTAAATAACTTCACCAGGCTTGAAGGCCTTTAATTGTTTATTAAACCCATCATTAGGTTGTATAGCAGGTCTTTTACTTTTCACTAAATCATAAGCATCTTGAAACTCCATTTTCTCATAGTGCATTAAATAAGCTATAGTGACCATAGAGGTCCGAGAGACTCCAGCATTGCAATGAATAAGACAATTCTCTTTGGATTCCACAGCCTTTCGAATGAACGGTAAACTATCTGACAAAACCTCTTTGATATTAGTTTCAGGCAAATCTAAGCAGCTATTAAACATATTGTTGACTGAAACCTCGACATTTATTCCTAAACTTAGCACATGTTTGATGTCATAAGCTTCTATAACATTCCTCGCGGTACAATCTTGTGATCCTATGTAAACATAGTCAGTTATCAATACTGGGATATTATCAGGCTTCGTGTCAACCACGAATCCGTAACTATTCGGACTTATAGAAGTTATTGTGGAGTCTTTCTCGACGTAGCGTTGTCCGTCGACTTTAGTAACTACTGTTTCAGTTACTTTTAATTTATTTCGTTGTTTTATTAGTTCATTGAGGAAACTCATTGTTACATGCGTGAAAATTTTGAGACTAATATTACACAGGGCCTCTAAGGCACTGGTATTCTTCAACAATTTTTTTCACTGCAAATATCTGTCTAAGTACCCACAAATTCACTTCAAAGGTCCACACAACCAGCCAAAACGTGGCCTCAACTATCTTCCAAAGACAACCTTCTATCTCAATCACATTCACTATCACTATTGTCTTCGTCTCTTCCCTCTGTACTCTTCTCCGGGTCATAGACAAGGTCCTCAGGGTTGTAATGCACGTCACACAGATACAGGCCGTCGGGGGGCCCTGACTGGATGCTGGTGGGCCACGTGTGCTTCGAAGGCACTTGTAGCATCACCTTGATCTCTTCAGGAGGGAGCTTGCCTGTCGCTACGGAGTTTAGCGCTCCTATCATGCGGCGGATCTGGAAAGGGTTATTTAAAATTACAAGATTTTTTTCTAGCTGTTTCTTTAGAGCTTTATAAGGTAAGACACCAAGTGATTGGACTTTCAGAGACTGCCTCCCCTAGCTCGTAATCAAATGCCCAGAAAATCATATAAATGCATTATCATACAAAAATTATAATGATATTGAAGGAAATATTCTAATCTTTATTTTAAGAATTGTTTCATCCGGTGAAATAGTAATACTAATTTTTTCACTAAATTATAAAAAGCTATCTAAAATCCTATTACTGGTATAGAAATTCCAACTATGGATTTCTTATTTTTAGCCTATAAACTCAGAAGTGCGAATAACTGGAGGGGTGCCAGCGATAGGGTGTTCTACCCTATGTAAGTTTAGTCGGCATAACGTTCGACAAGAAAATTGACAGCAAAGTAGGTACTGAGTAGTAGGCATGTACAGTCGGTGACATGGGCGCCGGGAGGGGGTGCAAGAGGGTTCAATCACACTATTATCCTACTATAATCACACTATATAAAGTTTGTGAGTGAGTGTATGTGTGTGTTTGTATGATTGTTACTTCTTCAAGCTCAAACGCAAGGACGGATCTGGGTGAAAGAACAATGGCAGGTGCCCATACATTTTTTTAGCTGAGATTAAATTCCTACGTCTTTAAATGAAAAATATCTGGTTTAACTCAGGGTGATGTTCTGAATTAGTTTGTGCAAGAATTTTTGTTCGAGAATGTCGAGAATAATAGATATTCAGTCATAAACTTTTATAGGTTATGTCTGGTTAACTTTGAATAATGTGTATAATAGGTAATATTATTCAATTTCGTGGAAGTAAAAGGGGAATATCGCATTCGCTTTTCCCTTACCTAGTTATTTCAGCATGAAATGTATAATATACTCTTTGGAAAGAGTATATTTATTTAAACTAAGCGACTTTGACGTTTATCAAAAGGTCGTCATCCTTGTCAACAACCAAGCTATATTTTTTAAACTTGGATACTAGTCTTTTTGCCAATCATTAATTAAAAGTAATTCATTTATTTCTACTGCACTACAATATTCTTACCTACCTGCGAGGAACATCTATACTTAGACATAAACTGTATTGTTAACTCATTTACTGCAATAAATACATTAATTATATTATTAATTAATATAGTTACTACTTGTCACTTGGCAGATAAAATATATAATGGCAACACTAAGCTAAAGAAATTAACAAAAAAATCAAATAACTTTTTATTTATTATGATTTTTTTTTTATCCGTTTTGAACCAGCCCAATAATAAAGTAAAAAAATGTAGACAATTAATAGAACGTCTTTCGTATTTAACTCACTTTCAGACGCTCAAATTTAAGTCACCTAAAATCTCGCCATTGTTCTTTGGCACAGAGATAGATTATACTCTGGAATAGCATATATGATATACTTTTTATCCCGGGTTCCCTTGGGATAATTTGCTATTCGAGGGAGCCGAAGTTGCACCACCCAGAAAACAGTCCTGTCGGTGCCCTCGGTCGGTAATGTCCACGGCTACCACATCTTTAACTCTTCCTCTTCATTAATATCCATAGCCAGGCTCCACTCACAACTGGGCCGCACTTTTCTCCTGGCAATCCTTACTTGACACTTATTACAAAGTGCGAAAAGTGTGCATAATTTAAATCAAAAAGAAGTTTATGATACCAAAAGATTTTTTATGCCGGTATAGGATTTCCTTTTTCCGCACTTAAGACTCCCATTTGGTCCGTTTTGCGTGCCGGCCTCCTCTCTTTAAGAGGGAATGGGCCGTACGTAAAACACCACGCGGCCCCAGTGCGGGTTGGTGGATAGCATATGTCTTCAAATTTTTGATTCTAAGACATGCCGGTGTCCTCACGATGTTTTCCTTCACCGTTTTGAGAGCAGTGACGAAGCAATAAATTACAAAAAGTAACGCGCCTGCCTGGGTTCGTACCCACTACCTACAACTTGTAAGTCGCGGCCGATACCACTGGGCCACCACTTCTCTTATTTTTATAGGTACCAGTTTAAGTTTCTAAAAAATGATTTTAAGTAACTCATAATTTTTACTACCTTATTGATAATTAATAATAATATTATAAATGCATTAGTTTGGATGGATGTGTGTATGTTTGTTACTCAATCACACCAGTACGGCTGGAGGGATCTGGATGAAATTTGGCACAGAGATAGATTATAGTCAGGCATAGCAGATACAATACTTTTTATCCCGGGCATATTATGTTACCTTGGGATAATTTTCGATAGTAGTTTTTAACATAAGTGTCTACCTGGTTATGCACAAATCCTCTGCCTCTTATCTCAATATCCCAGTGCTCAAATATACTATTCTTTTTATTTGAGTAACTGGTGAGGAGGGGCGTCCCTTGCCTCACTTCAAGGGACAGAATCTGCCGTCTGTTGTGCTTGTGCTGTTTCAGCTTGTCGAAACGCTTGAATGTCGTGAAGTCGTGGTAGCCAACGAAGTATTTGGCACCTTCTTTGAACTTTTCTATGTCGAAGCCTGGATACCTGAAATAATTTTTCATTTTTAAGGAGGTGCGTGCAACATTCTGGAATTATTTGTAAGCTTCATGGGAAACCTAGAAAAACATTTTTTATTTATTTATTTATAAGGGGGGGAAACAAACAGTGACACATTACATCAAATGGTACAAACAAATTCGACCAAATGTGTCACCAACCACATTTCCCACGGAATACAATAAAAAAAAATTGCATTTGATTTAAACCTACAACAATTAAAATTATAAAAACGCATGTTAGCATTTTCTTAGCAATTTGAATACACAGTTTTTAACATGGCTTATATGGGTGCTAAAACTACCAACCAACTCTGCAAAGACAAAAAACTAGTGAGAATAAATAAGGTAAGCTACCTTACAAAATGACACCGCCTCCACTCTTCTATAGGTATGTACGAAGCTATTGTTGTTTTCGGAGGCAAAACTGCGTCATCCTTAATTACTGCCAGTCTGAAAATGAATAAATAGCAAGATACATTACATTTACATTACAGGTAAATGACGATACAAATTTGGGGCCATTTAATTAAAGACACACAATTTTTGCAAAAAAAAAGACCAGTGTCGAAACAAATATGTTTTTTTTAGCAAAAATTGTGATGCCATCTCACTTTTGTAGCTATCTCTATCTCCCTTAAACACCAAAAAAGGATTTGCCTTAAGAGCGGACTCTAGTCAACAGGAATTTGAAAAATAGGTATTTGAAGAAACTATTGCCGTCGGGTCACCTCCAACCTCACCCCGTAAAGTGCGAAAGGGACAACTGCAGCTCAGGCTGATTTTACATACAAAAACTTTGACTAAAAGACGTTTCGTATTCTGCTGTTTTCTTCATGAAAACTGCTCTGATATAAAAAATTCTTATATCAAAATTTAGAGGAAAAGTATATCTATGCTCCTATTATTTCCTTTTTTGTTAAAAACTTATAAATTTTGTCTTCTGAACATGGCGGTAAAAACGGGCATTTTTTTCGGATTTTTGGATTGTCATATTTCTTTTTGTGATTATCTTTTGGAAAAAAGGAAATGATACAGGCACGTATTAATTAGACCTAGATTTTATGGAAAAAAATCATTGCTCTAGAGGCATTATCCACGAAGAAAACAGCAGAATGTGTTTGTATGGAGAAAGTCTCACTAGAGTCCCCTCTTAAGGAGGAAACATATTTACGTGTCGTGGCGTGGCGCCTTATGACGCATTTGATTGGCTACAAGACTCGTTGTGATATGATGTATGCTTGAACAGATTTGTTTACATTACAGATTGGTGTATCCCGCACCACGCCACGACATGACACAGTAATGTGTAGGCAGCTTGAATTATATCCTACAATGGCAGTTTTAAAGTCATTCATAAATAACATAAGCAATCAATTAAATAATGATACTTACCTATACAAATAGGTCCTACCAATAGCCTTATGTCTAGCATTGAAGTTGTCTGCAACTCTGATAACCTTCTTAACAAAAATGCTATTATTATGTTTGTAAAAAAACTTGTTCAAGTTGTAGGCGATACCTTCAGGTTCATAGATGTTGGAGCCATACTTCTCCAGGTCAAAATGTGCACTTGTGTTCAGTGCATGGACTCCACCGTCTGTACTGTAACAAAATATGTAACAGAATAACTTTTTACAGTAGTTGTTTTGTTTTGTAAATAACATATTTCAGTACCAAATGTCCAGTAGTGGACTGTGTAGGATGATAATGATGATGAAGTATGAAATAATTGTTTTGTTTGTATTTAAAAGTGATATTGTTCTGTAAAAAAAAACAAGATCAACAGTTGAGTTTTTCATCTTTGTGAGCTTATTTATTTATATATACTTTGTTGTACAACAAGGCCAAATAATAAATAAAAAAAACTTAAAACAGTTAGGTGGCCTTATTGCGATAATCTCTCATACCTCATACCACAATCTCTGCTAGGCACCCAAGAATGGAAAGAGATAGCCTCGACAAGACATGGGGTTGCACTTGGTGCACATTTTCAACAAACAATTAGTTACAAATTACTAAAATAGATACATATAGAGGCTTATAGAGGGTTTGATCTGTATAGCCATGTACTCTTATTAGAGCATTATTTAATGACAGACAGTTGTAAGTAGGACTCACCGGCTAGATAAAAAAATGTTAGGGTAGTTCAGTGATCTAAGTTGCAGAAGTGCTAGTTCCAACAAACCCTGCACACTTTCCGGATCTGGGTGATTACGTCCTTCTTTAAGCCATATCTTCTCCGAAGACCTGCAATATTGTTTAATTAAAGATTTGTTTGAATTATAACTACTGGGCATTGCAAGCTAACAAACCTAAATGGCGTCCCTATGTAAGAGAAGAATGATAAATATCTGGCTTTCATTATACTTTCCAACGATGGACTTATAATAAGGTTTTCATTTAAAAAACATCTGCGATAGTTTCAAATAATTCAAATTTTCACAAACATCAATGAATGAGCCCAAGATATAGGTTATCTGTCACTGTCTGTCATGTCAACTAGCGATGGGCGTTGAATGAACGAACTAGTTGATTCGACCGTCGACGTACAATGAACGGTTCGACGGTTCACCGATAATCAACGAACTAGTTGAATTCGTAGACTGCTAAACTGAAACTCGACTACGTTCATGTCGACTTGTAACGCGACGACCGACGCGAGAACCTAGTTTGGTAGTACAAGTTCAAAGGTCCGAAAAACACAACGGACGAACATCAAGCAAATTATTATGAACTCTAACTCTAGATCCAAAGAGTGTAAATTTCTATGGGCCGAATGCCATTTTGGAGTAAAAATGCATTGTGTTAAGAAGAAAAGGACGCCAATAGATTCACGTGTGCAAAAGAGTAAAGCGATTGACCGATCGAAAGATGCGAGGTAAACCGGTTTGTACTTGTTTACATTCAATCGGCAGTTGAAAGTTGTTGTCGAGACGTAGACGTCGCGCGTCGCGTCGTCTGAAAGTTTATAAAGAACGTCTACCTAACATAGTTTACGTTATGAACTAGTCGATAAATTCAACTAGTTGATCGACTCGTCGATCAACGGAAATGGACGGTCTAGTTTCGTTAACGAAAAATACGTCGACGACCCATCTCTAATGTCAACTGTCTGTCGTACTGTACTGTCACTCATTTATCAGCTGTAGCGTTGTTTCCGTTCTTGTTCAAATCGACAAAAAAACCTTACCAATTTTCTATTTCTTTTACGGCGCGCTTACATTAGGCCGGCCACTGTATACGGCGACCGTTTTCGGTTGAACCGGATCTGTTAACCGAATTATGCGACCTTATTCGTTTATGTTGTCAGTGTAGTTGTCAGTTTACCGGATTCAGCGACCGCATTTAGCCGAACTGTGTACACTCGTGTTGAATGCATCGTCAAGGACAAACATATTGTAAAAAACCAAACACAATAATCCTATTTACACTAGTCGGTGACCTAATACGCACTTTGGTAGATTAAGGATGGTTAACCGAAAACCCGTTCACACTAGTCGGTGACCGAATACGGGCTGCAACCGAATCGGTCAAAACGACCTTAAGTAACTAAATGAGCAATTAGATTCTATGTAAATATAAACAATACTGTCCAACTTATTGAGTCTATAAAAAGTATTATACTATTCAAAGGCAAACCATGGAATTTTAAATTCTATTTTCTACTGTACTCAATTTGTCGTGATTTCTAAACGTAAGCCTTTCACTTTTTTGACAGTTGTTTATGTCCATGTCATCGAAATGTCAATTTGTTTGCCATTAATTTAGTCAAAAATGGCACAACGGACGTGGCATATGTTTACGGTGATAACTTTAATATTTACAGTTTTATCACTCGTTGGAGATGTTTTCTCGCAGTCGCCAGCACCCTGGTATGAGAATATGCCAGCGGTGACAATGGACTACAAAGTGCACATCGACGCGGGCAAAGAAGACTGTTACTATCAATATGTTCCGTCGGGTGCTACGTTTTACGCCAGCTATCAGGTAATTAATTAGGTTTTTCTGTAACAAAACCTAAGCAGCAATTTCAGATAACGAAGCTAATGACTTGGAACCATGATTGACGAAACATTATTGGGCTATAAGTCGTGTATTTCACTCATAAAAGTTCGCAAACTTTTTTGTCAACAGGTGTTGAAAGGCGGCGATGGTATGTGCGGTTTCGCCGTGCGGCACCCTAACGGCCAGATAGTGCACCCGTACGAGTGGCGGCAGAGTGCCGAGTACGCGGATCAGTCGTCTTCAGGAGGATATTATGCAGTGTGCATTGATAACCAGTTCTCTAGATTTGCCGGAAAACTAGTCAATTTATACCTCTCAGTGATAAGATACGACATGTGGGAGAAGTACGCCAAGGAAGTGGAGGAGCTTGACATGAATATTAAGAATTTTACAGTAAGTTGAAATTGATGAATTTATCATCATAAAAACTCTGCATCAAAAATAACAATTATTTAAGCAGCAGTCTGCAGTCCCTCCAATATTCAGCATATTTATTGAATTTCATTTAGTCTCATTCAGTATAAGAATTGTTAATCTGCATAAGTTTAAAAACATCTTAACACCCATAATGTTTAATTTATGTTGATTTATGTAATTCAAAACTTTAGATAAGTTGTTTAATATTTAGATTGGGTGTGGACTGCGGCCCATTTGTTATATATTATGAAGTTAAAGAACATCTTGATGAAATTTCAATACAAAATGGTGATGATTGTGATTAACTTGATGTGACTTAACTATATTTCATGAACTAAGTATTTATTAACTGTAATATGTTGTTTCGTGTAGAATAAAATTAAGAATGAAGAAGCTTAGGAAAATCCTGTACACTTTTTAACATTTGTTTAATATTCAATATTCATGTAAACATGTATTGTAAATGATACCTTCATCCTAATATACAGTAGGCATTTACATGACAAATATGACTTCTATTCCTACCACATTAGAAATGCTATGCATAACATAAATATTTATTTCTCTTGTAAAGGTGTCTTACAAACTATTACATATAAGTGCAACATTGTTTGATAAATCCTTTGTGGAAGACTGGTATCTGCACTAGGAAAACCTGTCACATAGATTACACCACAAAACTTTGATTATTAATTGATATAACTACATACATAAACATACATACATAAACTCACGCCTTTTTCCCATGGGGGTAGGCAGAAACTACAGAACGCCACCTGCTATGACACTTAAAAAAAAAATATTATTAAATTATTATCAAGCTAGGGCTAGGGGCTTGGGTTAGGCGGAGGGGGTCTTAGGGCTTGTTTTGAAATGTTCTAGAAAACCCAACAGCTATTGAAGCATAATTTGTTTAAAAATTGTAAGTACAATTTTATCAGTGAAAGAATTTTGTCATTAAATCAGTAAATCTAGAGAAAAGTTAAACAGGGAGGATCTGACACCGACGCGAAAAAAAAATACAATGGTTGAATTTTTCATAGGTATTTTCCTAAATTTGAAAAACAAAAATATTAATAAAACATCATCCTCCGCGGTCCGTCTGTCTGTCTGTCACCAGGCTGTATCTCATGAACCATGATAGCTAGAAAGTTGAAATTTTCACAGATGATGTATTTCTGTTGCCGTTATAACAAAAAATACAAAAAATAGAATAAAATGAATATTTAAGTGGGGCTCCCATACAACAAACGTGATTGTTTTGCCGTTTTTGCGATAATGGTACGGAATAATTCGCGCGCGAGTCCGACTCGCACTTGGCCGGTTTTCTCTTTGTCGGCGAGCTGACACAGGAGAATATTAAAAAATCTAAGCTAGATAGAAATAACGATTTTGAACTGATTATAGTAAAAGAAAGCTATTATTTTTATATTTGGAAAGTACCTCAGAAAAATTCAAGCACTAGTGGGTCCAGAATCATGTACCTACTGATTCCATGGTATTTTTTTTCCCTGTATATCAGTCAGTCTGGACTTGAGTATGAATTAGCGAAACAGGTCATTATTACATAAAATATATTTATATATTTGTTACAGAACTCTATCCAGTTTGTGGAGAGGAACATCAATGATATCCTTCAGTACCAGTACCACTCCAGAGCCCGGGAGTCCCGAGACTACAATCTACTGCAAGACAACAATATCTATGTGCTCAGGTATAATTCATTTATCAAAACTTTAAGCACACATAAAACACTCTGTACAAAATCAAAACTCAATTATTCAAATTAGGCTGCGAATTACCGCTTTTTACCCGACTGCCGGAGGAGGGTAATGTGTTTTTCAGTCTATGTATGTATGTATGTTCCTATGTGGCGTTCTAGAGACCAAACGCGTTGGCCGATTTTGATGATTCTCACGTCAATCCATTTGTCTGAACCCTGCAAGTGTCACTGGCTACATTAAAATTGGAAAAGAAAAATATGGCGGCTTTTGGGCGCCATTTTGTGGAGGAATCTTTTATTTGATTTTTCCAATCCCATCGTGTGGGATATCAAAATAAAGGGTTTTAAGAGGTGATTTCAAAAATATATAACACTTATATGTTTAAATGTACCTAATTTAAAAAACAAAAAAAGAAAATATAAAAAGTTAATTAAAAAAATTCAAAAAACCCGACTGCTCAACACGCTGACTGTACAGCATGATTTTCTTCTTGTTTACGTCTTTTTAGTTCGCTTTTTAAGCTGTTGGGTTTTTTTTATTTTTCATGTCAAAATTACAAAAAAGAGTCTGCAGAAACGCCCACCCATCACCACTTTCTAGTTCAGCATTAGCTTCGAAGAAGTGGCACAACAAAGTCACCAGCAACATATCTGTCTGTAGTCAGAGGCGGATTGAATGTTTAAGGCATGTTCTTCCGGTCGACCTTAGGGTAGTGCAGAGACAAAACATGGCAGGTGCACCGATGTATTCATATTACTTAATGGGCGAATCCCTAATTACATTTGTAGGGACCTTAAGGGTATCATGATTGAAAAAGGAAAGTTAATAAAAATTAAGTGAATATTAAGCACAGTGACGCTTCTTACATAAGTTATACAGAACACAATTTTGCCACGGCGCTGGGAAAACGACTGGCTGCTAAACTCACGGGGAACATTGCAATTTGCACCTCTAGCATTGTTGTTACCTGTAGTTCCTATATTATAAGGTGTTAAAAATCCCCAGAGTTTTGCCGTTATTTATTAAAGAGTTCTGTTGTATATCTCCGAAGTTCTTCATCAGACCTTCACCAAATTAAAATGGGACCAATTTCGAAACATACTCTATCAATCAAAAAAAGAATTTTCAAAATCGGTCCACAATTGACGGAGATATCGGTGAACAAAAACAAAAAAAAAACAAACATAAAGTCGAACCTAGAACCTCCTCCTTTTTGGTAAGTCGTTTAAAAATGCAAAGGCAGTGTCGCTAATACGATCAAAACCCTTTCACTTGGTATTCAGTAATGAGAAAATATCTCATAAACGCGTGGACCAATTTACATAATTTAAACGGATAAAATGGTTCTACGCTATACCTTTCATTTGAGATCAAAATATATCAATAAACAAAACTTTATGTTTTCAAGTTAGGTACGTAAGGTTCAAGACGGATAACAATTACTTTATTTTTTTTTGTTATCTGGAGGAGACTTTAGTAGACACGCTTCGATCGACAATCTATTGCATACGTAATTATGACACACCTCGATTCAAACAGTAAAACGCCCATAACTTTAGAACGGCTGAACCGGTTTTCATGAAACATAGTTTGGAACACTCTCGATAAAGTCACCTTTCAAACAAAAAATCGAAATCAAAATCGGTTCATCCGTTTAGGAGCTGTGATGCCACAGACAGATATACAAAAGTACAGGTACACACGTCAAACTTATAATAATGTTGGGAACATTAATTATTCCAATGTGGGGCAAAATTGATAGATTATTTTATTTTTCTGAGTACCACTTCATACATAAATACTGAAATATAGCGTGCTGTAATTATAATGAAATGATACAAAAATAAGGAAGGAATTTATTAGTATATTAATTAAAAAATTCAAAAAACCCGACTGCTTCAAAAGCGAACTAAAAAGACGTAAACAAGGAAAAAATCATGCTGTGCAGTCGGAGGATACATATTCGCGGGCTGGCTGACCAAAATCTGGTGTATCCTCCGCCTGCACAGCATGATTTTTTCCTTGTTTACGTCTTTTTAGTTCGCTTTTGAAGCAGTCGGGTTTTTTGAATTTTTGATTTAACTTTTTTTATTTATAACTTTTTAGTTAAGTTTTTTTCGAATTAGATACATTTAAACATATAAGTGTTATATATTTTTGAAATCACCTCTTAAAACCCTTTATTTTGATACCCCACACGATGGGTTTGGAAGAAAAAAAAATTTGGACCCCCACAATATGGCGCCCAAAATCCGCCATTTTTCTATTATCCAATTTTAACGTAGCCTATGACACTCGCAGGGTTACGACGAATCGATTGACGTATGAATCATCAAAATCGGCCAACGCGTTTGGTCTCTGGAACGCCACATAGGAACAAACATACATACATACATACATACATACATACATACATAGACTGATAAACACATTACCCTCCTTCGGCAGTCGGGTAAAAACAAACATGGCTCTGATGAACCACAATGGAATTTTACCTTAAGGTTACACTAGTCGAAAATTCTTCCATACAAACGTAGTCTAGAGATTACTCCACTGTTTGACGATGTACATTCAATATAAAAAATGATATAAAATTGTCTCATCATTATCTAGTCCTGTATGGAAACAAAAATGTAAATAAATAATGTGTTTGAAAGTTATGAGCGTCGAAAGTTCCATATTTCAACACTAATTTTAATGCATCTTTGGGCGGAAATAAATACCATAAGAAGAAAGAAAATTGCAAAACGGCCTCCATACAGGGATAGATTAGTAATTCAACAATGCAAATAATGTTATTTTATAAATATACATTTAGTTGTTTTTTCATGATATCTAGACTCCCAAAGGTCATTTTATAAAATTTCGCACGCTCGTTTTCGTCCTAAATCATCATCCATTGCGATACAAGTTTGCAAAAGTGCTAATTCGTACGCGGACTAGCTTTTATACTGCTCATCACAGCATCTATTCCGACGTGTCGTCGGATAAGATAGAAAGAAATAAAGATAGAAAGAAAAATATTTATTTGTGACCCGCACAGGAGACACGAGAAATAAGCATAAAATTGAACAATAATAAAATAAAAACCCCGTGCGAGACCAAAAAGGCTCCTATCTCAGCATGTGCAGCGATAACCAAAAAAGGTAACGCTGCGCTGATATTCTGATAGGGCCCACTGTTGATGCCACGGACACACTTACGGAAACGAGACTTATATAATAAAAAATAAAATAGAAGAATATATAAATAACAAACAAAATAGAAAAAAAACAAATAAGGTGGGTCCCCGCGCACAAAATAGTTCGTGCCGTCGACTAGTTCAACCTTAAATGTAAAACATGTTACCGATTATTTTGACAAAACAAGACTTGACAATGTAGTTATTTTTGTGATGTGCTTACTCCGTTCAATCAAAGTGTTTGGATGTGTATGTAAGGGTTACATTGGGCATCTTTGCATGCATGTAAAAACTTCTGTCAGTATTTCGGTAACCATGTAATACGATTATAAAATTATGAGAAAAATTAAAATATATTCAGAAAAAAAAGCTAATTCAAAATATCAAAAAACCCTAGTTCTCTTCTGCAGTCGGGTTTTTAGATTTTTTTAATTAACTTTTTTATTTACAACTTTTTAGATAATTTTTTTTTATTTGATATATAATTACATATATATGTACATTTAAACATAAAAGTTTTATATATTTTCGAAATCACCCCTTAAAACCCTTTTTATTATACCCACACGATGGGTCTGGAATAAAGAAAAATTGATCCCCCACAATACGTCGCCCAAAAATCCACTATTTTCTATTTGTCAATTTTAATGTAGCCAGTGACAATCGCAAGGTTAAGACAAATCGATTGAAGTAAGATCCAACAAAATCGGCCAACGCGTTTGGTGTCTAGAACGCCACAATGTAACACCCAATCCTATCAAGATCGGAGAATCTACTTTCGAAGTTGTAGATAATTATGTCTACCTGGGACAAACGGTCCAGTTAGGTAGGTCAAACTTCGATAAAGACGTCAATCGTCGAATACGACTCGGCTGGGCAGCGTTCGGGAAGTTGCGCGGTATCTTCTCGTCCAACTTACCACAGTGTCTCAAGACAAAAGTCTATGACCAGTGTGTGTTGCCAGTAATTACATACGGGAACGAGACATGGTCGCTCACAATGGGCCTCATCAGAAGTCTTGGTCGAGGTCGATTTGGTCGGTTGGATAGAGTTTAAACTCTTTGCGCACTTACGCAATACAGCTGCCGGAAGACGATTTGTTGGACGGCCTCCCACTAGGTGGACTGATGACCTGCAGCCGAATTACGTAAGAGCGCAAAGAGTTTGATCGCTATCCAACCGACCAGTACAACGTACGAGACCGGTCAATGTGGCGACACTTGGATGAGGCCTATGTCCAGCAGTGGACGTATTTCGGTTGAAATGATGATGATGAAATATTACATACAATAAACATCATAACACCACATCACAAAATACTGGATTTTCCGAAGGGTTACGCAGAAGTGCCTCTATATACAAAAATAAACAAATTGATAAGGATTTTCTTTTATTTCAGGTGGTCTATCATCCAAATCCTGGCCATAGCCGCAACAGCAACATTACAAGTGTTCTTCGTCAGGAAACTGTTCGAAGTCAAAGAGAATTCTTCCAAGACAAGAATTTGATTACATCACTACTGCCTGTGAAGACGAAATTGTTTACTAACCCCCGATTTCTGAATTAAATCATTTGAAGTTGAGTATTTGTCAAATTGTGCTCTTACCTGTCAAAATTTAGAGTTAAAGTAGGGCTGAGAAAGTGTCATTCTTAACTCCTTAGACTCAATTCAGAAATCGACTCTAACTGTTGCTGTTCTCCGACTGATCTTTCATTCCACTCAAATTAATTTTGATCTCTTCGTGTTCCAACTTTGTTTTATAAGCTTGTTAATTGTTTTCATTGGTGCATAATATAATATTAGACAATAGTTTAGAACAAGCTCGGTTGTATGTTTATATTACGTATTTGGCACAACTGACTTATCCATTTGTATAACTGTGTTCTTCTGAGATTATTAATATTTGAGATACTTTTACCAGTTTCCCTTTTATAATTATATTTCTTTTAATATACTTACCTGTGTCCGTAAAAATATTTTAAAAAACAATGATGCGCACAAATTTTTTTTTAGTTAAGATAATCGCTTTTTGCATTTTTATACAAAAGAAGTCTTTAAATTGTTTACATAATCAATTTAGAATTTATAAGTTTAACTTTCCAGAGTTTATTTTTTTATTAATTAGGTTTTTTTATTAAGAAGATCTGATAATAATAACCACATTTAAAAATATGTTTTTATAGGAACTGCATTTTTTATTATTTATTTGGTACTAGCTGTGCCCGCGACTTCGTTCGCGTGGTTGTCGAGAGCAAAACAACGTCGTTTAGATAAGAGTATATCACCTTTTTGATGATTTAGATAAGAGTCCTGACTTTGGTATAGTTGATTACGTTAATGCTTCTCTATATACTATGTTAGCGGTGGAATTACCCGGAGCATATACAAAAAGGTTGTTTGGGTTGCTAACACGTGATAGAGAAACATAGAGTTGGCCGTGTGAAAAACAATCAAAAGTAAGGTCTACACCCGCAACGGATAACGTCTGGCCTTGAGCGCGACTCCCTTTCTGTGAATGTCTCTGACTCACGTGAGAGAGAGTGGCGCTCCCGATCAGCAGACAGCCGGTCTTCGCGTTCCTGGATACTCTCTTGAGACCGCAAAGTCGCGGTCCGTGTTCTTTGTGAACTTAAACGTGACTCCCTTTCGGTGAACGTTTCCGATTCACGTGAAAGAGCGATGTGCTCTCGGTTAGCAGATAACCGTGCTTCACGATCTTCTTCCGATTCCTGAGACCTACAAAGTCTCATCCTTTTCGCATTTCGGCTACGCAGCGAAAGGTTAGTTTTTTTTCTTTGAGGCATTTTCAAGGAAAATTAAAGCAATAAACAAAACTAAAAACACTTATGACTGAATAGCCTACAAACTTAAAAGAACGGTGCGTCGAACAGTCTAGTGTGACAACGTATCGTCTGTTCGTGGTCGTGACTCAACGAATTGGCAACACTAACTTACTGTATAACGATTGGCACTATTGGATTCAAACTACGAAGTAAATCAAATACAATCTTAACTTCGTACTTCAAACCAATGACCAAAGTTGACCAAACGAAACCAATAAGATAAGCAAATACTTTTTTTTCGACCAATTTAGAAAATCGATAAACCAAGCAACCAAAGAACTTTTACGACACACGCAAGAACTTTTAAGACACCTAACGAAACCCAATTTGCCTAGTAAACACGGTGGACGTCATCCTCGCGCGGAAAATCTTAACACCGCGATTCAGAAAATGACGTCATTTGCACAACGCCATCTATCGGATTTAGATTTCAACTATCAACATTAGTTCTATTTTTAGTCTTAAGATGTCGTTGCAAGTACTATACTTAATTGCGTAACGTAATATTTTACTTCTTGAACTCACTAAATTAATCATATCTTTTGATAGAGTGAACCGATTTCGATGAAACAAAAACTAAGTTAAACCTCAAGTTGCGTATAATTTTTGTATATAAACATTGTCAGCATTGAATTCGTAGATTTTACGTGATGTGCGCACAAACAAACAGACAAACAGACAAACAGACAAACAGACAAAAATTTCAAAAATGATGGAAATGGGTTCTGTTACTTATCTTTTCACACGCTGGCTATTTTTTGTTTCAATTTCTTCAATGTACAAAAATGACTTTTCTACAGATTTATTATATGTATAGATTTGACAATTTTTTATTAGTTTTAACGAATTCGAATATTATTTATGTAAGCAAAGATATACCTACTAGCAGCGTGTTAAAAATGAATAATGAATGACCAACATAATTTTAATAAACAGAAATGTTAAGTACTTAACTATTGTTTTATTTTATCCACTTGTTCCATGTCATTCGACTTCTCAAGTGACTTTGAAAGAGGATAGATAGGATAGTCTTGGCACGCTCAGCAGTAGGTCTTTTCTGTAAACATCTCTGCGTGAAAACTTAGGCGGTGAGCTTGAAGGAGTGTCTTGCCACCATGGATTGATGGTTTGATAGCTCCTTTCACGTGCACTCCACCTGCAACCTAATTGTGTAAGTAAATTCGGCAACGGAAACAATCTGTTTCTTTCCCAAAAACACACACATACACAACAAAGTTGAATATTTATTCATTCAACTTTGTTGTGTATGTGTGTGTTTTTGGGAAAGAAACAGATTGTTTCTGTTGCCGAATTTACTTACACAATTAGGCTGCGGTTTCCAGGGTGTGAACTTATATACTTACGAGAAGAACCACCCCCACTGCTGACGAGTAAGCGATTAGCTATTGACTATTAATAAAAATAATGTGTTATTAGATTAATAGAGATCTGCTTATTGTAAGCACCTTAACACAATATAATATTTGCATGCCAACTTATGGCGAAATGTGTCATTGTGCTAATGTCTTATTTATACCATCTTTTGTACCGCATTTAATGCTAATAAATGGCTTTGACTTTGACTTGACTTTGACAGGCATCGGCCCTAGCGGACCCCGTCAACTTTGCTGACATCTCTTTGAGGCGCGCGTGGAACACTACGCGCCGTCGACTCGGGCCTGGTCCGTTTCGGACGACGAGGTACCCATTATTCGCCGTCCGCAAGCCCGCGCCTACGTTGGCCGGGAATCGGCTTGAGACTCCCGACGCCGTGAGGGCGTCTCCGTTGTCTCCCTCACGCGTTCCGCCTCTTCCTTCGTGATCATTACTGCTTCGCTGAAGGAGGTGACAGCTTACCATGCCCTCTCGCTCCGTAACATGACCTGCACCAAGGCCGGACGCGAGAGGTCGCCACCGCTGATCGCCTCTACCAGGGCACGGGCACAGACCTCCACCGTATGCTCCACCGTGTCCTCCAGGCAATCCACACAATGGTGACATCCGGGCGCTTCCTCCCGCCTTATCCTGAACAGAAACCTCCCGAAGCAGCCGTGTACGGTGAGGACCTGCGTCAGACGGAAGGTGAGGACGCCGTGGCGCCTGTCAAGCCACTCCTCAAAGAGGGGCCTTATCGCCGCAATTGTGGCTTGCCCAGCACTGGGTTGCGACAGTCGCACTCTCCATGTCGCCATGAGATCCTGCTGGAGCTCTGTCCGCCGAGCCACAATTTGACGCGGCAACAGAGTTTCGCGCCACTCCCAAATGTGCGCGAGGACTTTTGCCTCCAGATCCCATGGCGGAAATCCGGCAAGGAGGCTCGCCGCCTCACCGGAGACCGTGCGGTATCCCCGGACCAGCCGGATGGCCATGACCCTTTGGGACGCGTTCAACCAGCGGGCTGGTCGCCGCCTCAAGGGACGCGCCCACACTGGTGCGCCATAAAGGGCCATAGACCGCACGACCCCCGCGTAGAGCCTCCGGCAGGAGGCGTTTTGACCCCCTAGATTGGGCAGGAGCCGCTTGAGGGCAGCCCTAGGAGCCAAACGTCGGAAATGCTCCACGAAATTTCACCGGCTGTCGAGGGCGAGTCCCAGGTACTTCATCGTCGACCCGAAGCACGAGACCATGCCTGTACTCCAAAACTACAAAGAATTACATCGTATATATAAGTTTCTCTGTGATTACATCATTCTGATTAAACCAGTATCTAGTACAAGATTTAGTACCTCCAAAAATCAACAGTGGTTGTCGGAAATCCTAGAAGTTTCATTGCACAATATAATTTTAATTTTTTAATTTTCTAAGCCTGAATAATTTTACGAGAAAAAATACTTCAAGTAAAAAGTTGCACTACATTTAAAGATAGAAAAGGAAACTTAAAACTAAAATACATACAATGGGCGGCCTTATCGGTTACCGCGATCACTTCCAGGCAACCTGGGCTTTATTATTAATTATATTATTGTGTAACATTATGTTATTGGATGTCGGTTAGGCCAAGGCAGGAAAATTATCATTACTTAATATACCTACCGTATAGTTACCTACCTACAATCCGAGCAAGGGAAAGACAGAGGGTAGACGCTTTTGAAATGTGGTGCTGGAGGCGGATGCTCCGAATACCATGGACAGCCAAACGCACAACTGTGTCTATCCTTTCCCAACTCGATATCAAGACCAGATTGTCTACAGTATGCCTACAGCGTATTTTGACCTTTTTCGGTCACTAACGCGAAGGGGAGATAGAAGTTTAAAAAACTGGTCATTGTTGGCAATACCGAAGGGAAAAGAGCACGAGGCCGGTCGCCAACACGATGGTCTGACCAAGTGAAAGAAGCTACGTCCTCAAGCAAATTTCAGCAGGTGGTGATGGCAACTTTGGACCGGAATCGATGGAGGCAGATTGTCCGCTTAAAGGATTATACCTACTTTCTAAATATGTATCATCATGTTCACCTTAGTCAGTCTGCAACATAAATCTTAATATATAAAACACAAAATTGTTTCTACCTTTATATACTTTGAAAACATCCAACCAATGTGCCCCAAACCGGTTGGATTAGAAAGGCAATAAATGCGAAGACGGAATTAGACAAAAAAAAAATTGGTAGATAGAGTAGGTGAGTGTAAATTTTTATTTGTAGCATTTTTGCTCGTTTAATTATACAGGCGTGGAAAATTACATATGTGAAAAATATTTTGCAAAGAAACTACTAGGATTTCCGTCAACCACTGTTGATTTTTGGAGGTCAGAATCAGGAACTAGATACTTGTTTAATCAGAATGGTGTAATTCTTTGTAGTTTTGGAGTACAGGCATGGTCTCGTCATTATTACTCAACATAAAGGCGGGACGAGTGTTATCGTAAAATTCCGCCTATGCCGTGTGATGTACAAAAATTTCCGGATAGGTACAAAATGGTACTAATTGGATGCTAAATATACGTGGTAGAATCTTTCAATTACAAGGGTTGGTTCCGCCATTATGATGTTTATGAGTAATGGCTCATCGCACAAAAACAATCCCTATGAGCGAGCCGAGTGACAAAACTGTCGGAACTACACACTCGCTTTTCGCTGCTCGCCAAGTCGTATCTAGGTTCTAGCTCTACACGTTAAGTAGGTGGTACATGCCCACACATCAGTCATGTTGCCGATCTGGCACGTCACTGATATGTGGCCATTATGCGCTTGAGCGCTAAAAGGGACATATATGGTAATTAAAACAATTATTTTTCTATTGTGTCTGCTAATTAGCGCTCAATATTTAATTATTTGACGTAACAAACCCACACCACCTCATGGTCGGGCTTGAGTGTGTACCTTTACTTCGCATCATTATAGGTCAAAGAACATTGAGCCGAAGTGATTCCTGTATCGTGGGTGCGTTTACAAACATTTAAACTCACATACACAGACACCCAGAACCGGACCAACTATCTGTAGGCCGTACAAATATTTGTTCCGTGCGGGAATCGAACCCGCGACACGCAGCGCAGCAGCCGATCGCTCAACCACTACGCCAACCGTGTCGACAAATTCGGCTGCTGCCCTGTCAAAATCTGTGTGTGGAATGGACGTGAATATCTCACTGCTATGCACAGTAATACGATCACGTAGGTAGGTGAGTAGAAGAAAGGAAACAATGCCACTATATAATTACATTTTATTATCATACCATAAATATATAACATCCATGATTTGTTACATTTGTTCCTAATCCTATATAAACAATAATTTACTTAAGTACAATACAATCGTAACTTGATATACTGTTAATGATATGGTGCAAAATTATAGCCAGAATTACATTCACTTGTTGATGACCACACTTCGAACCGGCCAAGTATAGCAATGTAATTCAGACTTAAGCCAAGGAATGTTGACTAAAATACTTACAATTTCATGATCAACTCATCCGCTCGTTATGACTAGGCAATTTTCGAATACAGCGGGCAAGTGAAACGTTACACGATGATACAATATATCTTAAACTAATCAGTAAATGTCTTACAATGTTATACTGTACAACACACTTCTGCGAATCTCATACGTAACTGTACACTTGACAATAAACTACGTACTAAACTAATGTATGCAGATACCCTCGGGGTATCTGTTATCAACTATGTTTGATAACATGCGAGTGTCTGCAACGATATGATCCTACAATAAAATACAATTAATTGATTGATATTTGATTCATTATTCATAATCTGTCTTTAAATATAGTATTGTTAACAAGAAAATATTTCGTTAAAATAATTTTATAGTATAGTTAAAAAGAGCTCGTATGACCTCGTTTACTAAATGATTTTGTTCGTGGAACAGAGCGGAACTATCACAAGTAAGCACCTTTTCGCGTATCGGATCGTTTCGATCCACGTAAACCGTTAAATAAGCCATAAAACAAAACACTGATATTCTCCTTACCATCATAAAGGCAATAACTGGACGGACCACGTCTTTTTACACGCAAAACAATGTCATCATAGACAGTCAATATTCGTAGTCCCCGGCACGTAACTTGGCAAGGTTATGGCGTAGGAGGGGTATATTCGCGCATAGTGCATTGATTGCATAGATGTAGTATAGCGAAAACATACTAATTCTACGATTGAATGCAACAAAAATTGTCACTTTTATTGCTTGTCGTTATTCTAGGGTTATTGAAATAATTTATTTTTAGACATATCTGTTTAGAAGAAAGTTTAAGAAAGGAGAGGAAGTCGTGAAGTTTAGTAGGTGTAGGTACCTAATAAATAAAATATATACAGTTAGAGATTAAGAAATTGAGTAAATTTTTATATATAAAAAAAATAGTAGTAGTAGTTAATAAAATAATAAAATGTGGTTAAATTTAAAAACCCAATAATAACAAAGGATAGAATTTTAGTGCACGCAAGTGTATTCAGGAGCGAACGGAACGTGGACGCGACGCGATTGGTCAGTCGATCCTTGGGGCGACTGACCAACCAATCACGCGCTCGGAACGGTGCTACCTCGTACCCCGCGTCCCGCTTGATAAACAAAGAGACCTAAAAACCACTCGTGCGCATCTAACGACGCTTGCCAAGTTACGTGCCGGCTACTTGTATCTAAGATTGCTAATACTTAATACCTATACAGTAATAACGTTAAGAAGAAGTTTTGAGATAATCTCCTAACATTATAGTGAGATTCTAACATCTGTGATGATATTGACCAAACAACTTTATACTTTTTTAGTCTTTTCCAATAGTATCGTCAAAGACATATACCGCGATATTATTGCGTCTGCGCAGTAAATGCATAAGAGACAATTGCCGAAGAAATGTAGGCAGCTTCAGGACCGTTATTGTGACCCACATCTAGAACGATGTATACCTGAATCAGTTCACTAAACTCAAAATTTATACAAAAATCTTGGTGCTAGGCTAGATTCAGAATTCAGCATCCTTCTGTAATAGGGGTTGTCATAATTGTGTAAATCGTTGTCGTTTCAGTGTTGCCTCAAAATTTAAGTTCTTTTTTACTTATGCTGTTTTTAACAGAGCCGGAATGATTAAGTAAAACTCATAATATGAGAGAACACTCAAATAAGCAGTGTAAACTTAAAGTAGGCCGCATGTCACAGGTAAACTACATCAAGTATAAGTTGGCCTCTTATTCTATGCACAGAGGGCAGAAAAGTAGGCCAGACAAAGTCTACCATTCAGTTCCACATCGATACCCTTTTATCCAGTCCCCATCACTCTACCCGACCAAATCGGCTTTACATCTGGTAACTTTTAAGTAGACCAGACAAAAAGTCCATACTGTACTAGGCCAGCTACATGTAAATGTGTTACCCTGACATGTGCCCTACCATGTAACACTCTTGCGCCACCTTGGTTATATTACTAACTCCGAGTTAGTAGCTAGCTCGGCCAAATCTGTAAGACATATTTGATATAACCGGTTGAATGACGAAACCGAAATAATTAAAAAAAGCCATTGTCTCTCGCGTGGATCCACATTTCAGGAACTCAGTCAAGGGGTTAACCTCGTGTTAGTAACTAACTCCGAGTTAAGTCTTTGCCGCAAGTAGGCCAAAATTCTGTATATTCAGGGGGGTTTGGTCCCCTAAGATGTCGGAGCACGTCGTCAGACATGCGTCCTCTTCTTCTGTCCGCGGTAGGTGCCGGACAGCGCCAGCAGGCGGTAGCGCTGGCGCAGGTTGCGCGCGCGCACGTGCGGGGAGGCGATCTCGGCGGTGTAGGCGCCGGGGAACCAGCCTGCCTCGCCGTCGCGAGTGCGCTCGCCGTAGTACCAACCTGAAGGAAAAAATCTTCGTTAGAACTGTCAACAAACTGTTTTAAAAGCACAAAGCTCTGTTATTGACTTCCATAAGCCTTATTGCGTAAGTGAATTCGGCAAGGCAATGAGTTTGACCGCCATCAATCGACCGACAACCACATCGCATCTTTCATCTCGCATGTGATTGGTCAATTAAGAGGGGACTCTAGTGAAACTTTCTCCATACAAAAACATTCTGCTGTTTTCTTCGTGGATAATGCCTCTAGAGCAATGATTTTTCCCCATAAAATCTAGGTCTAATTAATACGTGCCCCTATCATTTCCTTTTTTCCAAAACATAATCACAAAAATAAATATGACAATCCAAAAATCCGAAAAAAATGCCCGTTTTTACCGCCATGTTCAGAAGACTTTCAGACAAAATTTATAAGTTTTTAACAAAAAAGGAAATGATAGGAGCATAGATATACTTTTCCTCTAAATTTTGATATAAGAATTTTTTAGATCAGACCAGTTTTCATGAAGAAAACAGCAGAATACGAAACGTCTTTTAGTCAAAGTTTTTGTAGGTAAAATCAGCCTGAGCTGCAGTTGTCCCTTTCGCACTTTACGGGGTGAGGTTGGAGGTGACGCGACGGCAATAGACTATATTACTATACTATATTACCGACTAGAGTCCGCTCTTAATGGCGGTCAAAACCTTTGCCTTATTAAATTACCTTACGCAATTAGGCTGCAGATTAGGCAAAGGATATGGGGATTTTCCATGAGGGCCTTCTTAGGACTATATAGGATGAATATTTCAAGTGCTCGTGAATGCCCAAATCCGAAACTATGAGTTAAGTATAAATAGCAAAAACAACTCAAAGGAGTCTCGGGCTTGATTTTTATAAAAACTAATATTGCCAGGAGCCAGGAATCAAACCCGTTGATTTTGAACAAAAAAAAACACGCTGTATTAATACAACATCCGATAGGTCGCTAGTATGGAGTTTCTTGTGCGTTCTTCTCCATAACAATCTACTTTCCGAATGCACGGTAGAATCATTTATTTTTTTTATCTTATTTTTTTTTATTACTTTTAAATTTATTTTTTATTACTTTTAATTTTTAATTTTAATTTATGTGACGTTCAAAAGTGCCGTTTATTGGCCTAATTGAATAAATATATTTGACTTTGACTTTGAGTAAGGATCACATTCTAGGAAGTAATGACATACGCCAAACTTTAAGAAAGGGCTAATTTTTAACAAAATGCTTTTTTGATTTTTAACAACTTTGTCTTCTGCGGGACATAATACGAATTTCATGTAATAGCATCTCAAAGACATAGCTAACACCCATGCAAATTTGACAAATTTAGCAAGTTTCTGAAGGGCAAACATAAGAAGGTTAACTAAAACGTTCCCCTACCTTCGCTAGTCTTCCTCGTAACGTTGACCACGTCCCCCTCGGCCAGCACGAGCTCGTCGGGCTGCGCGGGCGCATAGGCGTACAGCGCGCACACCTGCGGACAGTCCCAGCCCGCGTACACCGCCTCGCCCTCCGCCCCAGCGGTCGGCGGCAGCAGGGCTTCCGACCAGCGGGACCATTCCGTCTCGCTTGGGCAGGACATCAGCTGTGGATCAAAAAACTCTGAATCATGAAGGAACTCCTTATAAAAGCATTGATATTTACGAAGATAGCAAGCTTGGAATGTCAAGATAGTTATTGGTTTGTTACTGTGTATCAGAGTTCCTATGTATGTGGTGTATAAGGGAAAGGCTTTATGAAAAAAGACAGAAAGACAAGACTAGGTATCTGTTTTAATTAAGCTTGTCTATCTATCACCGCGCTGGCTAGCGTAGTGAGCAGACGTATTCACTTTTTAGTTGCGACAAATACAAAATTTAAAATAGTAGTGCAATACAATTTTGGACTTTGTTGTGTCCGACATACAGTGCTCTTTCATATAACGCGGTGAGTGTAACGCAAAACCATAGCAAGCATTAGAACGAAGCAGATAGACTCGCTTCATACCGCTTCCGCATTATAAGGGTCACCCACACATTAACTGAGCGAAGCGATAAGCGGAGCGGAAGAATACGGTTACACTTATAATAGCGTATGTCCAACGTTTTCACCTACTGATAAATTCAACGACAAAATGAGTGTTACTCGTGGGAATAGTAGTTCTCAGCCCGACCTATCAACTTCTGATTATAATGAATATGTGTCACAACGCAAAAGAAAAACGCCGGAGGATGATTTTGCGTACCAATTTAAGGAATTTAAAAAGGAAATCATGGGATTACTGAAGGAGTTTGGTAATTCTCAGACAGACAATATCAATACTATAAAAAAAGATATCTCATCTATTAATGAACAGCTTATTGAAATGAAGACCAAAACAGACCAATTGATTGCGGAACATCACATCTTTAAGTCGGAAATTCAAAGCCTAACAAGTACTGTCAGTAAGAATCAGGACAAAATAGGCTGTATTGAAAACGATCTAAAGGCTCTCAATAGTACTCAAAGTACCTCATCATTGTCAGAACATCCTACACCAACACCCATTGGTAACATAATGATCGAACTTCAAGAACGTTTAGAGCGCAGTAAAAATATCATAATCACTGGTATCTCTGAATCGTACTCAGAAAACATGGAGAAGAAGAGGGAAACCGATAGATGTGAAGTTAAGAAAATATTATCAGACATAATATATCCAGTCTATCCTGAACCAGAAAAAATAATACGCTTAGGCAAATATGACGGGAAGAAAACTCGCCCTCTGAAACTCTGTTTTTCAACATCAGAAATAGCTAAAATAATACTGAAAAATAAATTTAAATGCAAGGATAATAATATTAAAATCTACTCCGACCAGACACCTAATCAGAAACAGGATATGGCAAACCTACGAGAGGAGTTACATCAACGCAAAGAGAAAGGAGAAAGTGACCTAATTATAAAATATGTAAAAGGAATCCCTAAAATAATAAAGCAACAGCCAAAAAACGATACACAAGAGAAAATGCAATAAGGAAAACTAAAGGTAACAGATTTATAACTCACACTATCTATAATAACTATGCCGATATAGTAATTACAAACAAAGCACTAAAATTTTTATATGCGAATATCCGCAGTATAGTGAAACCAGGCAAATTGGATGAAATACGTTGTGTAATAGAATCGTTTGAAACTAAGGTTCATGTTGTAATTCTTACGGAAACTTGGATAAAAAATGATGAAGAAGCACAAAGGTTAAAACTGCCAAACTATACTCACTACTACAACTACAGAAAACAAACCAGAGGAGGTGGAGTATCTCTGTACATTCATAACAGTTTAAAACATGATTTTTTGGAAGAACAGTGCGAAGATGGAAACCATTTTCTGTGGGTACATCTTGACACATTTTCTCTGGACATAGGAGCCATTTATAAGCGACCAGCAGCAAACACTGATAAGTTTCTTGAAAATTATAACCAACAACTTGCAAGAAGAAAACGTGTCATTGTATTCGGTGATTTCAACCTAAACTTATTAACTAGCGAAAAACCTGTAAAGGAATACAAGGAAATCCTGCAAGAGAATAATATAAAAATATTAAATAAAATCACCCTAGAACACTGCACTCGTGAGACCACATCCTCAAAAACAATCATAGATCATGTTTGTACAAACTTACAGAATAACACATTCCAGATGTCTGTTATTGAGTCCTCCATAGCTGATCACAAACAAATTTATCTTGAGCTAAACAGACCTACAACCGAACGAATAAAAAGAGTTCCATATGAATCAGTAAACTATATTAACTTACAGAACGATATCAAAGAAATATTTGACACAAAACTATATAATGAATATGAAGAACTGGAATCTCAGCTGCTACAAACAATTGCAAAAAACAAAATAAAGAAATCAAAAATGTTAAATCCCCCTTGCAAAGAGTGGATAAATAAGGACCTCATAACATTAATTAACAAAAGGAACAAACTGTGGCACAGTTTAAAACAAACACCCAGAGACGAACACCTGCGTAAGGAATTCCTAACGCAAAGAAAACACACCTCTGTAAATATCCAATTAGCTAAAAATCAATACTACTATAAGGCTTTTGCGAACTGTCAGAAGTATCCTTTGAAAATGTGGCAACTTATTAATAGACTGTCAAATAATAAAACAGAAATGGCAGAACTTGGGTATTTAAAAATCAATACCTCTAATGGTCAAATCTCAGATACTCAAGAAATTTGCGAATACTTTAACAATTTTTTTTGCTACAATAGGTACTGAACTTGCAAATAAAATACCACAAAAATACCATAACAATTTAACTCAGACATTAACATATAATAAACCTAAAAATAACCCTGGATTATCAAAATTAAAACCAACCACAGCAGACGAGGTATTGAAAATAATAAAAAACTTAAATTCTAACACTAGCTCCGGTTTAGATGGCATTAGTACGAAATCCATAAAATGTGTTAAGGACAACATAACGGCAAGTTTGGCAAACTGTATTAATGAATGCCTAAACGCAGGTTATTTCCCTAACGGCCTTAAAATTGCTAAGGTTAGCCCAATATTTAAATCAGGCAGCAAACTGGACCCTAATAACTATCGACCTATATCGGTGCTACCAGTGATGTCGAAAATATTTGAAAAAATTCTCCATAAACAATTGTATGAATTCCTATCTAGTATTGATTATCTGTACACAAAGCAATACGGCTTCCGCCCCAAATCGAACACTGTTGCTGCGACTGTCGACTTAGTAACCAATATTAGACTTAACATTGATCAGAAAAAATTTACAGTGGGAGTTTTCATTGATTTGAAAAAGGCATTTGACACCGTTAGCCATGACATACTACTATCGAAACTAAAGGACATAGGTATAACTGGTAAAGCATATGAGATTTTCAAATCATATCTTACAGACAGATCTCAAGTTGTCAAAATTAATACCCACCAAAGTGGCCCTCAATTGATTACTTGTGGCATTCCTCAGGGTTCAATTTTAGGGCCCCTTTTATTCCTTATTTATGTCAATAACATATATGAGATTGGACTCAAGGGGGATATTACTTTATATGCTGACGATACTAGCCTGTTTTATTCTGGTCACTCATTGGCAGCAGTAATGAACCAAGCTCAGCATGATCTACATCTGTTACACATCTGGTTACAATCGAATTTACTAACTATTAATGCCACGAAAACTAAATATATTATTTTCTCTGCTAAAAACAAAAAACATGAAAATTATAGTCCTCTTACTATTAACGGTGAAAAAATTGCTAAAGTTAACAATGAAAAATATTTAGGCCTTGTTCTTGACAGTCAACTTACCTGGCAACCGCAAATCGAATAAATCCGCAATAAAATAAATTCACTTACAGGCGCGCTAAAAGGTATAGTGAAATGTCTGCCGAGACATGTTCGATACACGATATATAACTCTTTGGTCAAGTCTCGTATAGATTATTTAGTAGAGGTATGGGGTTCAGCAACTAAATCAAACTTGAAAAAACTGCAAGTTGCACAAAACAGAATTATCAAAACATTATTTCTATACGATTATCTAACACCAACTAACAAAATTTATAAAGAAACAAAACTATTCAATCTGGCCCAAATATATAAATATAATACATGTATTTTTATTAGAAAAATCCTAACTAAAGATATCCACTCACAAATTACATTCACAAAAAAGATAGATTACCATAAACTCATGACAAGGCAGGCCAATGACCTGTGTCTAAGAAGGCATAGAACGAACTACGGAAAAAAGAGTATTCTATATGATGGGGCCCAACATTACAACGAATTACCTACAAATATAAAAGAAGCTAAATCTCTGTTAACATTTAAAAAGTTATTAAAAAGCCACATTTTAAAGGATTTTTCATTAATAAGAGCTTAATATTAAGTTAAGTGGTGTCAATTACTAATTTACATTGTAACAAGCATGCAATTCGAAATATATTTTGTTAAATAATTAGTTCTAGATGAATGTAATACATATAAGTACATTACTATAGTACTTATAACATATACACTACCTAGCACACATATATGTACATATAAAAAAAAAATATATACATACATACACTATATTTTAATCTACATAAAGTTATGTTTAATTAAATAAATACATTTACAAATAATATTAAAATAAATATTGTTACATACGTATTTGACTACTATATATGTATATATACATATAATAGAAAACAAACTCAAATATTCATAATAGATAAATTCTATTTAGTTAAATACACACACATACATACATACAAAAACATAACAATAATACCTAAGTTCATACGCAGTGAAACAATCACTATGTCATGGGCCTTAATAAACATGTGTCCAATGTTGTATTGTTTCCCTCAGCTCATGCACACCTACCCGCAGTGGCGATGCATCACACAACATTTTACTACAACTACCCTTTTACTAAAACTGTTACAAAATTCCAATGTTTTACTACGTACTAAAGTTGACAAAAAATAAAAGGTCTATATAATATTTAGTCGTATAATACTTAGTCGTTGGATTGTGACGACTTTAACCCGCTACGCCAGTCGGCTTCATATATTTTAAGTTATAATATTGTATTTTCTCTGTAAGTGATTTTGTAATCTTTAGAGAAAATAAATGTCTAAAACCATTGTCTATTAATTCATATTGAGACTCAGAGAGCTTACCAGCCTTTCGCTAAACTATATAGTTCTCGTGGAGAAGAAGGGCAAGAAAGAGTTTTCAAATCAATTTTATGGTATTCTAAATTCAAATCCTTGTTACAAAATGTATGTTAAAGAAATATCAAATATATCGTCTTGATAATAAAATCGATTTCAGAATGACTTTAAAATGTCAGTCGAGTGGGTATTACAGCGGGATCATAATGTCGTATCAGCTGTGGTAAAGAATGTATTTGGATTTTTTGATGTTCCAAATTCAAATCTGCTGCAAGAAGAGTGTTTTTGAACTTTAATGAATTTCACATTCTACATAATGTTTGTAAATTAATTTTAATTAAATATCAACTTTATGACCATATAAATAAAATTGATTTGAATGATTGATTTGTTGGTGTTAAAACCATTGAGATTTAGTTACCAGAGGCCTTAGTGCGAGCACAAAGTAGATAGCGCGCCGCCGCTTACTTTGTGGTGCGAGATTTACTCACGCTCAATCGCGTTAACGTAAACGTCAATTTGTATTGAAATTGGATAAGCGCCATCTGGGGACGGTAAGGAGAAACCTTTTTTTTGTATATATTTTGACATAAGAGATCGTTTACGTTACCACGATTGAGTACGTTAAAAAACTCGTACTAAGGCCTCAGAACTTTGAACCACTCAACAGTATATTAGATTAGTTAACGCAGTTGCTCCACCGTAGAAAAATATGATCTCAAATATCACTAAAGACAACGTACCATCTCCAAAGTTCTCCCTTCATGGTTCTCCAGCAGCGTGATGAGCAGCGCATGCTTGGCGGTGGCCGCGCCCACGTCGCTGGCGCACACTTCCAACAGAGACCGTGCGCAGTGGTCCACGCACACGTACAACTCTTCGCTGTAAAAATAACATTCAAATTTTATATATTCATGTTTGTATTTTAATATAGACGACACAAAAACGCCAGGGTCTTGAATTGCATTGTGAGATTCTCACGTAGAGAACAGTAGAAGGCTCCGAAGACTATACAGGGTTTCGGACGGTCTGGATCCTAGACCAGCAGCCTAATTGGGTAAGTTAATTCGGCAAAGGAAACAATCTGTTTCTTTCCCAAAAACACACACATACACAAAGAAGTTGAATCTTTATTCAACTTCTTTCGTTTTCAAAGAGAAACAGATTGTTTCCTTTGCCGAATTAACTTACACAATTAGGCTACAGGTGTCTCCTTCCATATGCTTTTGGTGACCACCTAGGTGGTTTTAGTGAGGTAAAAATCTCTTATCTTATTTTCGAAGACGGTCCGTACCAACCTTCAGGGGTCTTTAGCGAAAACAGGACACTGCCTTTTAAAATATTTTGTTAAAATGAAAAGGTCTCCATTGGTTCATAACACCACTGTCAGACAGACCGACAATCTCGTAACCTACCTCTTCTTCTTGGCGATGACGAGCAGATCGTTGAACAGGAACAGGTGCAGCGGCAGCTTGTGGAACTTCTTGCCGAATGTCAGCTTCAGCTCGTCCGACTTCCAGATCAGCTGCGTCATCTCGCCCGAGCGGACCAGCCAGCGGACGGGTCTGGGATAGGAAGAATTAGATTACTATTATGGTAAAAGGACACGTAGATTCGAAATTGGGCATAATAAGGAACGTCCTCACTGAGAGCATTCACGTGTAATGAGCATTCGACATCGAATATTCGAGTGGTGTGGACGTTGAGCCGAGCGTTACGAAGCTTACACGCAAGCGCGAACTTCGGCCGGTGTGGACGTCGCAACGACTTTCGCGGAAACGGCTCGCATTCGAATGTTCACGCAAATAAAACGCTCGAAAGCGAGTACTCAGACAATGAAATCAGTGAATATGTATGCAGGAATATTACTGGCCTCTTGTAAAGCATGGAACAGTTTCATGATCTTAAGTGTTTGTGACCTTATTAGTCAATCGTATTATCGGATGAATGACATTTCGATCGTATTCGAATGCTCCAAGCTCGCAAGAGAATGTTCGACTCGAACGTTAAAGTTTTGCTCAAAAGTGAATGCTGGGCTCGCTGGGAATCATTTGTTTCTCGCCAACGATTGCTTGATACAAATGCTCACGAAAGAATGCTCCCATTGAGGACGCTCCTTTCCTTTAGACTAAGAACTAGGGCATCGGATTGACAAGCCACTGTTATGTACAAGTAACTCATAACTTTTAAGTCAAAGTCAAATATATTTATTCAATTAGGCCAATAAACGGCACTTTTGAACGTCACATAAATTAAAATTTAAATTTACAAGTAAAAAAAAAAAAAAAGATTTTACCGTGCATTCGGAAAGTAGATTGTTATGGAGAAGAACGCACAAAAAACTCCATACTTACTCTTTTTAAAAAAAAAAAGGTGTTTTACAATATTTACATACGTACATACATATGTGAGAACGATGCACCCAGAATAGCTCTACACACTATACTACGTACAGGTATAAAGTATTAAAAAGCATTAACAGGAAAATTTATTAATTTGATAAGTAGGAACATGGTTCTCACATACTTACAAATATTACAAACATAGGTAAAATACCTAATTCAACAACAACGGAACAGTGTGTGAGTCAATTTCTAAAAAAAAAAAAAAACTATGAATACAATAACTATGAATGGGAATATAAATTAACAAATTTGATTTTGTCTACACCAATTTGTCTTTTTAGGTTATCTGACTGATGGACTAAATAGATATTTTTTGTAAACTACCCTATTGCATTGACTTCGAATGAGGTTTTATTATCGCTTCCCCGGCCTTTCCTACAGGATTCGTTCATTTCTCCGGAATAAAAAGTAGCCTATGGCCCTCATCGATAGACCAGCTATATATCAGTGAAAGTATTTTCTTAATCTAATCAGTAATTTAGCATCTTTATAATGATAGTCGAACAGCAGAAGGAGTATGTATCGTAGCAGGTGGCGTTCTGTCGTTTCTGCCATTGTAAAAAGAGGGTCCCAGTTGTGTGAATTTATGAATGTATGTTCAGTTCGTTTTCTTTATGTCCCTCGGCAATCATCGTATTTCCGAATACAAACGAATGCTAATTTCCATGTCCATCAATTATTAGATTTATTATTAGATTGATTATTATTTATTTATTATTAGATTTTTTTTGTTGTTTTGTTTTGACGAAAATCAAAACAAAACAACAAAATCGTGTATAATAATTTGAATTCAACTAGTACTTAGTTTAGTTAGTAGTACTAAGTACTAGTTGAATTCAAATTATTATACACGATTTTGTTGTTTTGTTTTGATTTTCGTGTGAAATATATAGAGCTGTAAAAATAGCAGCTTTAGTAGCTTTCCTCCCATTTTAAAATAAATTACCATATATTAAAAGAGTATTAACTATATATACTTCCACGTTGATTGAGAGCGTCCGGTCTGCACCAAGTGCAAAGGGTAACTGATAAAAATCCGACGACTGACGAAACACGAAGTTTGCCGAGAGACACTAAGGAAATATTTGTACTGTACCTATGTATAAAATTAATAAGATAGCTTCTGCCTGCGGCTTCGCCCGCGTAAAAAGTGTTTTGTCATCCCAAGGGAATAAAAAGGTTCTCAAACTAACTCCATGCCAAATTTCATCTAAATCGGTCCAGAAGATCCAGAGATTACTCCCTACAACCTCACAAATTCACAAACTTAACCTTTTTACCCGACTGCCGAAGGAGGGTAATGTGTTTATCAGTCTATGTATGTATGTATGTTTGTTCCTATGTGGCGTTCCAGAGACCAAACGCGTTGGCCGATTTTGATGATTCATACGTCAATCGATTCGTCTTAACCCTGCGAGTGTCATAGGCTACGTTAAAATTGGACAATAGAAAAATGGCGGATTTTGGGCGCCATATTGTGGGGTCCCAAATTTTTTTTTTCTTCCAAACCCAGTGTGTGGGGTATCAAAATAAAGGGTTTTAAGAGGTGATTTCAAAAATATATAACACTTATATGTTTAAATGTATCTAATTCGAAAAAAACTTAATGCCCCGACTGCTTCAAAAGCGAACTAAAAAGACGTAAACAAGGAAAAAATCATGCTGTGCAGGCGGAGGATACACCAGATTTGGTCAGCCAGTCCGCGACTATGTATCCTACGACTGCACAGCATGATTTTTTCCTTGTTTACGTCTTTTTAGTTCGCTTTTGAAGCAGTCGGGTTTTTTGATTTTTTGATTTAACTTTTTATGATATTAGTATAAATGAATTTACCTTCGATCTCGCTTGGAGCAGGAGGGCCCGAGGGAGGGAGGCTCGCGTATGTGCGGCGGGAACTCGATGCTCTTACACAGGCGGTACATCTCCTCGATACGCTCCGTGTTGCGTGCGCCCTCGTTACATTGGGACACGTACTGTGGCAGAAAAACCAAATAATAGTATAATATCCATTAAGGTTGAACTAGTCGACGGCACGAACTATTTTGTGAGCGGTGTTAAAATGTATGCTATCTTATCCGACAACACGTGCGAAAGAAATAGATGCTGTGATGAGCAGTAAGAAGCTAGTTCGCGTACGAATTAGCACTTTTGCAAGTTTGTATCGAAATGGATTATGATTGAGGACGAAAACGAGCGCGCGAAATTTTATAAACAGACCTTTGAGAGTCTAGATATCATGAAAAAACAACTAAATGTATATTTATATTTTTTTTGCGTTGTTGATTTTTTATTCTATCCCTGTATGGAGGCTGTTATGCAATTTTCCTTCTTCTTATGGTATTTATTGCCGCCCAAAGATGCGTTAAAATTAGTGTTGAAATATGGAACTTTCGACGCTTATAACTTTCAAATATATATTTTTTTCATTTTTGTTTCCATACAGGGCTAGATAATGATGAGAAAAATTTATATATTTTTTTATTATGAACGTACATCGTCGAACAGTGGAGTAATCTCTAGACTACGTTTGTATGGAAGAATTTTCGACTAGTGTAACCTTAAGATGGGTAAACAAACCAATGAGAAAACAACAGTAAATTTCTTCAAGCATAACGCATGACGTTACGGTACGAGGAGTCCACCTGAAGTGAATTTTCACTATAGTTCAAGCCACATAATGAAACATATTTTCTCTTGTGCGAGTGAATGAATAAGTGATGCTACGAATAGAAATTTTGCCGAATATCGAATATTCGGCTAGGCTCTCGGCCGAAGCGCCGAATATTCGGCAGCCGAACATTTGATGACAATAAGTACATTTCGAGGGTGACAGATTCCAAGCTGTACTGCTACCTTACCAATATCCAAGCCTAGCAAAATTTGATAAGATTTATTTATTTTCTCCCGATATCAGAGTATCTTCGAAAGCAGGCATAATTTATGAGGAAAAGCGCAATCGTTTGTTATCAACAAATGCTGAATTTTAAAAAAAACCCTAACTTATCACTAAGTTATGCAATTTTTTTTATATTCGGCCGAATGCCGAATAGTAAAAAACTAACCGAATAGGCCGAATACCGAATATTCGTAGCATTTCTAGTATCTATGATTGACTATGATTCGCGTGCGTAGTTGACTTGTCTCTTTAGTCGAGTTGAGACCGACTGTCTTGTCTATCATACTTACATTGTTCAGAGAGACGAGTGCTCTGGCGCAGGCGTGGTATTCCAAGTCCTCGCTGTTGAGGTTCTTCAGTACGGCATCCAGGAGTAGAGGCAGGCGGGTGACGCGCTGCATCGGCAGCATCAGGAACGAGTGCAGAGAGAGGGACTGGCAGGATGGGTGGCTCTCCAGTCTGTAACGAGAGGAACTGTTACATTTGGATATACAATAATGATATAAGCTGAACAAGGCAGGGTGGTTGCTCATTGATTGTGGGACTGATTTTTAGGGTTCCGTACCCAAAGAGTAAAAATGGGACCCTATTACTAAGACTCCACTGTCCGTCTGTCTGTCACCAGGCTGTATCTCATGAACCGTGATAACTAGAAAGTTGAAATTTTCACATATGATGTATTTCTATTGCCGCTATAACAACAAATACTAAAAACAGAAAAAAAAAAATTTAAGTGGGGCTCCCATACAACATACGTGATTTTTTTGCTGTTTTCTGCGATAATGGTACGGAACCCTTCGTGCGCGAGTCCGACTCGCACTTGGCTGGTTTTGTTAGTTTTTTCCTTGTGTAAAAAATATTTGGGCTTTTAATCGGTTGAATACTGTTAAGACCCCGTCAACGTCTACGAAAGGCGAAAGGGCATTAGACTCTCATCATATCAACAGAAACGTTTTACAAAACTATATGATACGAGTGTTACCGATATTTATATTTAATTGAGCACACCAATTTATTTTTCTGTGTTGGCAATAATTAATTTGATATTTTTACGCTTGCAACAAAGATGTTTTAATCGGTTGAATACTGTTAGGACCCCGTCAACGTCTACGAAAGGCGAAAGGGCATTAGACTCTCATCATATCAACAGAAACGTTTTACAAAACTATATGATACGAGTGTTAGCGATATTTATATTTAATTGAGCACACCAATTTATTTTTCTGTGTTGGCAATAATTAATTTGATATTTTTACGCTTGCAACAAAGATGGGCTTCTATTTGTCAGGTTGGTAAACGATAAGTTAGTACTTTTCGTTGCCCGCCCATTCCAAGGTTTTAAATATTGTAGCTCATGCCATCAAAGTCAGTCTATATTTGATCAAGAGGCGATAAATAATAATTACCAGGTTAAAGGCTAGATGAGTGGAACAGTATATCAGTATACTCACTTTTTCAGCGCATTAGAAAAGGCGGGTCTCGCTTGCAGCCGCTGCAGCGCTTTGACCATGAGCGCCTGGTTCTCGCAGTACTTGACGTAGACGCTGAAGTGCTGCTCCGCGTGCTGCCTCACGATGTCGCAGATGCCCGTCAGCAGGATGTTGTCCTGCCAGCACTTCTCCAGCTCGTTCATTAGGAGCTGAGAGCATTTTCGGACTGAAAAGGAAATATTATGATTTAGAAAAATTTGTGTTAAATCTGGATTTTGCTGCTTTGTCGGTTTTGTGATCGTAAGCGCAACTTTTGAGGCTGTTGGGTTTCAAATGAAGCGAAAAATAATAGTCTACAAAACTTGCTAAAACTATTTGAAAGTCTTATTTATTTATTTTTTACTAGCTGACCCCTGCGGCTTCGCTCCCGTCCAAATTATAGCCTATGTTACTCGGAAAAAAATGTAGCTATCCAAAGGTGAAAGAATTTTTAAAATCGGTCCAGTAGTTTCGAAGCCTAATCGGTACAAACAAACAAACAAAAAAATCTTTCCTCTTTATAATATTGGTATAGATAAGGTACACCAATAGCATTACATACGAAACGGTTTGATGTAAACAATAAAAAAATAAAGGTGCTGGAATGTATGCCTATTACAGGTATACGCAGCTTACACCATATGGTCTAAAACACTTAATTATTTAAAATTTCAAAACATAAATATTAATCAGAACTTAAAAAAAAATTAAAATACAAACATACAAAATGAAAAACAGACAGAAGTCTTTGCCATGCAACTAAAACAAATTTTGGGGGCTGAAAACAAATGGTTGCAAATGGTTTTCAATTGAGCTTAGTTTTCTAATAATCTGTAAATAATCGCAAAAAACAATAATGACATAGTGTTGGAGTGAGAAATGTCTTGGGGTGTTCGTGAGAAAGAGGTTTCTGAAAATCGTTTTGGACCACAGTTCTTCCCATATTTGGATCATAGGTTTCCTATTTTAAGCAATTACTAGTCTCCAACAAACAAACTTACCAGGTAGTATAGTAGCGAACAGGGTCTCCCAATCAGCTCTCGGCATCACATGGGGGTCTCTGAAGGCGGGGTGCGCTATAAAATTAGCCTCCAACACATTGAGGGAGTTCAGGTACGACGCCTCTGATGTCAACAGCTCAAACTTCGCTTCCTGGAGACGCTTCTGTGCGGGTGCAAGGGAACCTGTAGAATAAGCGAGAATTTTGGTAAATTTAGCCGGTGTTATGCCGTGTTTCAATCACCATCATGGGATAGGCACCATCTAGTAGATAATTGGGACTGATTGGCATTGAGCCAGTAGATATGCAAGCAGTGGCGGCCCAGTGGGTTACCAGCTCCGACTTGTGGGTCGTGGATTTCAATCCAGGCAGACGCTGTACTTTGTCGCGTTGCCATCTATTTGTTTGTGGCACATAGACATGCAGAAACAAAATTGCCTGTTATCGGATGAATTTATGATATGACGACCTTGTAGTACTTACTGAGCACAGCAGAGTTGAGCACCTCGGGCACTTCGCACCACAACGTCCGTGACGGGCCACGCGGCGCCACTAGCGCCATGGCGGACGGACGCGAAGGCGCGGTTGACTCGCTTATTGAAGTGGTAGCGCTGCTCTGTGACCCTGGGTCGTACGCGTCAGAGTCCGAGTCACCGGTCTCGCGACACACCGACTGAGGAAGAAGAAAAGGTTACAATAGGATCACATAATATATGAAGGACATTATATCTGTTATTTGTCGTGCTAGAGTCGGTACTCGTAAATTACAGAATTGGAGACCAAACTAGACCTCTTCTTACACAGAGAAGGAACGATGTACTCTTATTACCAAAGCACGTTAACTCACTAGGAGTTAGATTTTAGACTGAATGATTTAAATAAATGCTGTTTTTTTCTTAACCGTACCGTGTGTCGTCTTAAAAAGGTATTGTTCATTGTAGCCTAGATTTTAATTTAACTTTGAAGGGAAGCGTTTTGTAAATATCCGAACAATGACAATACAAAGAGATCTTAGGACGGACATGCGATTAAAAACACAAGCAATTGTCGCTGAAATTGTTTACAGAAAGAGATAAAACGATGCAATTGTTCTCATTAAAATTACATCAATTTATTTTTCTTGTACGATATTGTGAGACGCAATTTATCAATCTACTGATGGATCATAAAAGATCTCAAAACACGGCAAACGAAATGCCGAATCAAATTTTTAGGGTTCCTACTTTAAAAGAAAAACGAAACCTTTACATGATTCTTTTTAACCGTCTGCCATAGAGGTTTTTCTAGAGATCTTGATAATCTGTGAGGTCTCCATCAAATACCTAAATGCTACGGAAACAAATCGCTGTACACAAAAGACCGATGACCGCTTGGTATTCGCACTGCTGTTAAGTCATGCCAGTCAAAGTCTAGTCTGTTCGCGAAGGTCAAACAATTTACAAGCAATTAACAGCAGAATTAGCACCGATCGTTTGCACGCCGCTTCTAAAATTGGACACACGCGGGATAAGTGTAATTAAATTGTTTACTTCCTTAAATATACGTCAGTGGCGTATATTTGTCTGTACTCATAAACTACAGTGTAGTGTTTTAACCCAAAGGTTGACTGATATCTTTTTGCATTAAGTCCGTCTGTTCGTACATAGTGGCTATGTATATAAAATGTAAATAAATAAATTCCAAGAAAATGAATGTTGTTTCCGGTAAACATGGGAATAGGATGATGACAATATTACTACGTTTTAAAACCAAGGACGTTACTGTACCTACGTCATGCAATAAAATCCAGTGACTGTCCGTATACAAAAGTTTTTTTATGACATTAAACTACTTCGTCTTTAAAATAAGGCCCTTATTCTTTAAGATAATATATTCAAGTATAAAACACTCATTTAACAAGTAAAAATTCAAAATTTAAAAAAACTCTGGGCCATTTATCTTGCAAAAACACCCCGATTCAAACAGTAAAACGCCCATAACTTTTGAACGGCTGAACCGATTTTATTCAAACATAGCTAAGAACACTCTCGACAAAATCACCTTTCAAAAAAAACTAAATCAAAATCGGTTCATCCGTTTAGGCGCTATGATGCCTGCCACAGACAGACACACAGATACACCGATACACAGATACACAGCAACACACGTGAAACTTATAATCATTCCTCCCCAAGTACATAACTACCCATTCAAAATACTTCCTGCCCTAGTTCCGAAGTCAGTGACTGGTTCCTTAAAAGCAAGTCACTGGCTTGTCTTGACATGCATTTTGGAGAACCTTATGCTCGCCACTGATGCCACAATCGGCGTGACCTACGGTTCCCTAAATATTTTAAGTGTTTTCTCTCTCGAAAAGAAGAGGAAGAAAGCAGATTCATTGATTGATTACTTATGGCGTAAAAAACTTGAGACATAGATGGCAATAGCTATAGTTTAGGGAAGACCCAACAGACGCCGGCGTCATTCTAATGACCGCGTCGTTACTCTTTAAAATGGTAGTAAAAGCTGTTGTAAAGATTATGCAGTGCGTACGTTAAGGTTCCCCTAGTCAACGTCACGAACTATTTTGTGCGCGGGGTTCAAATCACAGAACAGATATATCTGTTCTGTGGTTCAAATGCATGCTATCTTATCCGACAACACGTGCAAAAGAAATAGATGCTGTGATGAGCAGTAAGAAGCTAGTTCGCATACGAATTAGCACTTTTGCAAATTTGTATCGAAAAGGATGATGATTTAGGACGAAAACGAGCGCGCGAAATTTTATAAGCAGACCTTTGGGAGTCTAGATAACATGACAAAACAACTAAATGTATATTTATAAAATAACATTATTTGCATTGTTGAATTACTAATCTATCCCTGTATGGAGGCCGTTTTGCAATTTTCCTTATTCTTATGGTATTTATATCCGCCCAAAGATACGTTAAAATTAGTGTTGAAATATGGAACTTTCGACGCTCATAACTTTCAAATATATTATTTTCTTACATTTTTGTTTCAATACAGGACTAGATAATGATGAGACAAACTGACATCATTATTAATTTTGGACGTACATCGTCAAACAGTGGAGTAATCTCTAGACTACGTTTGTATGGAAGAATTATCGACTAGTGTAACCTTAAAGAGGCTTATCGTCTGCGGACTTGTGGCCTATTTCTTGTGGTGCCACCTTCCGTAAGATAAGAACTGCGTAGCATTATAGTAATTGTAGTCTGTGGGCAGTTCCTTGTTTACGAGTGATTATGGCATAATGGGTAGATATAAAAGATATAGGTACTTAATCGACTGATAGTATTCTATAGGAAACAGTTTTGTTATATCCAAGAGTTCTCTCGTCTTTCTATCGTGTGTAAGCTTAGTTTTACCTACTTATAACGTACACCGAATACTTAAGAAAACCTGATTCAACTAGTATCTAAATCAAACCTGAGCGTGTCGTTTTTTTTTTTTTTTTTGCCCATAAAAAAGTTATTTACCACCGGACTAAATAAACGGAAAATTCCTTTCAACGTTTTCGAAAGGAGTTCTTTCCAAATAAGTCGGCATTATGACACTGACCTCAACTTTGGCTGCGTTGTAGAACTGGTAGAGAGGCTCGTGGGTGAACAGCGAGTGGGGGAGGGGGCTGGCGGGGTGCGAGCCTGATGACGCACCCGATGACGAGGAGATGTTGCCGGCCTGGTAGAGACCTGCTTCTGCGTACCTATGAGAAAAGAAAATGGTTATAAGAACGGTCATAGATGTTAGGTCTATAAAGATATGACAACTTGTTTTTCTACCAAACTTATAAACAGACAATATGAATAAAATATAGGCAAGGTATCAACATCAGCGTGCCTATATTTTCCGAAGGGGTAAGCAGAGGTGGTGCATTCATATTTGTTGAAATTATGTTTATGTTCCATGTTAATAGATATCGGGAGTTTAAGTTTGGTATCGTGCCCGACATTCCCTCTATGACCACACTGCAACCCCGGGTAGACTTAAGAGTCGGAAGACCTTTCTTCGATGCACACAGGCCATTCAAGACCTAAAGTGAGAAGCAAGCTGTGGGAAGAATTTCGTCTACCACCAGCCGACTTCTTGAAACCTCAGGAACACACTCAATCGTTTGCGAACTCAGATAGGCAGTTGCAAACACCATTTGGCAAAATGGGGTTTTATAGATCCGTCTGATACCCATTGTGAGTGCAGTGCCCCTTTGCACAATATGGCACACTTGCTGGAGTGTCCCAAGTACCCATACACCTGCACTTAGGCAAATCTTATGCTCGCCACTGACGGCGCAATCGGTGTGACCACCTACTGGGCCCAAAATATATAAAGAGTTTTCTATTGACTCGAGAAGAAGGAGAGATCGAGATAAGCAAAAATCCAGGTCTCAGGGTGCTACTAAGTTAGTTAGTAGTTACTACTAGTTACTAGTACCATAGATAATATAATACTAGCATACAGATGCCTAATCCCATACAAAGAAACCGTGCCGACGCGACGTAACTAGCGTTTTTCATCTGATTATACCGATTATTTTTTGCAAATCGATCCACGGCGATAGATAGATCACCATCTATATCCGTGGAGCGGAACTGAACGCGATCGATGTACAAAAAATAATCAGTAAAATCAGTACAGTATGCGGACACGGTTTCGTTGTATGTGATGAGACACCACTGGTAGTACTAACATTCATAATGGACCAATCTATCAACGATGGGCAATAATATTTTGCATTTTGATTGGGAGAACCCTGATTCATGTCCAGTTAATAGCTGTAATAAGAGGTATGTGCCATCTGTATGTGTGTATGTGTGTTGTGTAGGTATATAGGTAGTATAAAGATATACATAAGTAATGCATGTATGAAACAGGCATAGGTGCTGTAGCGTGAGAAAAAAATATAGCTGCAAGGTCATCATTCCAAGACCAGGGATTTGTTATGCACATTGCTGGTGCATAATTGGCGAATAAATCAGTGGTTATTCGCGTGATTGCCATGTTATTATATGTAGTATACCTAATGAATAAAATCAATCTGCCTAGCCTTTTCCCAACTATGTTGGGGTCGGCTTCTAGTCTAACCGGATTCAGCTAAGTACCAGTGTTTTACATGGAGCGACTGCCTATCTGACCTCCACAACCCAGTAACTGGGTAACACGGTACCCCTTGGCTAGACTGGTGTCAGATCTCAGGCTTCTGACTAACTGACTAGCCGTAACGACTGTCAAAGATCTTCAAAGACAGCCGGGACCAAAGGCTTGACGTGCTTTTCAAGACACGGAGGAAACTTGGTATGTTGAAATGGTCACCCATCCACGGACCGACCTCATCAAGCTTTGCTTAAACTTGATGATCGACCAGTGCGGCTGTTATTATTTAGCCACGAGCTCCTCATTTTAGTTGTTAACTGGCTGAAAATTTTGGCTTATGTGATATTGTTTTAATTCAGTATAATGAATAATACAGAAATAAAAGAATATCACATTTTATTATGTCAAATTCTAGGCTGGCAAAATTTCCAGCCAGTTAACAACTAACCGAAGATAAGAGACAGGAAAAAATAATGTTACATAGATTATCGCCTTATCAAACCGCCTAAAACTACGTACAATAGACTGATGTGGGCATTATATTAAAAAGGAAATTACGTCGGTATAATCGCTATTGAATGTGGCTGACTAGCCACACACAGATAGTTGTTTCGGCTCTGGGTGTTTGTGTATGTGAATGTATTTAAGGGACACAGTTTTTTTAATGAAAAAAAAAACAAAAGAAATAGGCATTATGTAGAAATAAAGTACTCTGAGAGCAGTATCCATACTTCTAATAATACTTATATAGGTACTTATCCAAACTATAAACGCAAAAGCAAATCAGTCTGTCTGTCTATTATCTTTTCACGCTTAAACCGCTGATCCGTTATAGATGAAATTTGCTATGGGGATAGTTTGAGAGCCTAGGAGGGACATAGCATTTAACACGGAAATCATCCTTAACGGGGTGGAAAGGGGGTGTAAGTTTTAATTTCTCAGGTAATATACGCGATATAAACAAATAGGCTATTCGAAGTACTAATGCTACACAGACGAAGTCGCGGGCAAAGGCTAGTAATAGTATACATCATAAATAATGACTAGGTAATCAGCTAATATGACGAATCTTGTTATGACTTATTGTTAGCGCCAACTACAAGATTACCTACCTACTGTGAGTGTGATGAATTGATGATGTAAGGAAGAAGGAATAATTTCCTTATTGTGACCCTCTCGAAAGCGTATGTTCCAAGGAGATTGAATATAATAAAATTAATAGTTTTAGGCCCACTTGCGTGTAGACTTAACTTCAGAGTTAGTTGCTAGTAAGTTGACAATATTGTTTGCCATATTGTCAATTTAATCTCGTGTTAGCAACTAACTTGCGCGAAAAACCTTATTTATAAAGATATCTGGCTGTTTAGCAATTGGTCAGCAGATTCTATACGTATTCGAATTCTCTATAGAAATTTGAATATAGAATGAGCTAAGAAGCAGTCGCTAATAAACAATTGACTGTGTAATCATTATCTTTTTTTTCAAGACAGTATTTTAAAAGTTATTGCAAGGTGACTTATGTGACATTGATCTCAATAGGTATATCAACAAACGTGGAAGGAGGCGGTAATTTTGTACACACATGTGGGCTGTACATATCATATTTTATGCTAAAAAAAAACCATTCTCAAAAAATACAACCGACTTCCAAACAAAAACACTACAAAGTGATAAATAACTTCAATTCCGGAAGTCGGTGTTCTTGTTTTCGTTTCTTCGTTTTTTGACACCGACTTCCGAAAAAGTTATTTTTCTGGACCAATGGAATGGAATGGAATATGGACCAGTTCTATAAGCTAGGTACCAATAATGCCCAAAGTGAAGCCAGAATAGATTAACCCAATATAACATGAAACTTAAACAAAACCGGTGGAATAAGAATATACCAAGTTGAACTTTTTACACCTACGTACCCCTTTACAGTGTACCAGTGTGATGTTATATTATGAAATGGTGAAAACTATAAACAGAAATGCGATTACAGCTATCCCGAGTGATTTGCCATCATTAAATTTGTTGAAGAGAACTGAATTTTGATGTATATCTCCGAAGTTCTTCATCAGATCTTGATGAAAATTTAATGGGACCACATGACAAGCACCAGCTTTCACCCAGTAACAAGTTCTGAGGTAACACACATAAATAAAAGGGTGGGAATTCGGTTAAAAAGGACCTACTGGAATATTTTTAAGTTAAAATTACCTTTCGTTTATCTTTCCATCAATTTTGTACCATTTGACACTAATTTTTAACTTAACTTTTTTAACTCCACAATCACTACACAATTCCAGGCAACACTACTTTTTAAGTTTTCCTTATTATTTCACTTTATTTAACCACACAATAGGTATTTATTAGCACGAGAAACAATATAAATAAAATATATTTGCGCGCTAATAGCCGCGAAGCAACGGATTTGATTCAAATCCCACCAACGTCCTTCTGAGCAGGCGCATAATAGCAGAGTTAAAGTTATGAGGTGGTCCAAGGCACAGCCGCCGAGAGGCGTGAGTCACGGACTGACTTAAGAAAGGCTCTACTAAAATATTTCGAACTGCTATGTGGTAAGTCATTTACAGAACTTTGCAGGATGAATAATTGTAGTGTGCGTATGTGAAAGACTGAAATGAATTATGTCTTCATCTGGCTAGACCCTCGAAACAGGGAATTTAGTAAAATTATGACATGTCTGTTAGCTTTGTAATAATGTATAACCATAATGTGTTGTGTTAGCCTGTAAATAATTGTTGTACTTATAAACGTACTATCATGCAAGTAATTAATATAATAATTTTAAATGTTTTGTGTAAACAATTGTTGGCTAACCTAAATAAAATAAAAATTGCAGCACGAGTTGTGAACTCGCCCCAAAGACGACTCTATGTAATTAATTATGTATAACATTCCCCTCCTTCAATCGATTAATTCCCTTAAAATTTATATAAACCAAAATCAAGGTACATTCCTAGTCTATCAAATAATTCATCAAAAGACAAAAAATATATTTATTTCAACTGGGCCACCAAGCGGCACTTTTAAATGTCACAATTTAAATTTACATGGAATAAAAGTTGATTCTACCGTGCATTCGGAAAGTAGCTTGTTATGGAGAAGAATGCACAAGAAACTCCATACTTACTCTTTTTAAAAAACATGATTCTACCGTGCATTCGGAAAGTAGCTTGTTATGGAGAAGAATGCACAAGAAACTCCATACTTACTCTTTTAAAAATAAAATGATTTTTACAATATTTAGGTACATGAGTACATGCATTAATAAATTCACATATAATATGTGAGGACAATGCACCCAGAATAGCACTACACACTATACTACGTAAAGGTATAAAGTATTAAAAGTACTCACACATGTACTGTGCAGTTATATAATAGGTAATAGAAAAACATCAACATCCGAAGCAGTTAAGTAATGACCAATCCCAACTGACGGCGCCCGTTCACGAACATGACGCATGAATCGGCACCACCCAGCTCAACCATCATGAAGGGAACCGAATGATCCAACACACGCGCCACCATCAGAGAGACATTTGAGAGAGCATGACACACTCAACTGCCAGTGCACACACAAGTCAACGAACGACACATAGGTATAGCAAATGGTAGATTTACAGTTGGGTACATAGTACCCACACACGTGCTGTGCAGCTATACAATACTAAAAGAAATCGAGTCTATACAACACAAACATAAACATATCATTTGTTTTTGCGCCCTAGTGGTTGTGGAGCAGGACTAGCATTGAGCCAAGCATTTTTATCAGTGATATAATCCCCCAACTTATAATATGCCTGCCTGCATAGTGTGCGTTTTATACAATTTTTAAATTTCGTCTCATTCAGTTCTAGAATATGGGGAGGAATTTTATTGTAACATTTTGTACAGTACCCCATGAAAGATGAGGCCACTTTTGCCAGTCTGAAACCTGGTTGAACTATCAGCTCTGGACATTAGATTTAGGCCACGTATAAGTTTAATAACTAACATAAAATCGCTGTCGCTTATGCATTGGGCCACAGGTAACGGTGGTACGGAAAACTGGCTTGTGAGTCATCGGTTTCGTGGATAATGGACGACGTCATGCGTTCACTACTGACTAACGTCTGGTCGAAGATCAGCTACCTCCCAGGAACATCTTTGTGGGTCACTTCGATTTAAGTCTTAACATTTTTGTTTAATGTTCTTCCATCGTCGTATTTAAATAGCAGAAAAAATATGGGCCGCACGGGTATGATATTGATTTTACCATACATTGCTTTTTCCTTATGGAAAAATTAGGGAAACCGATTTTATTTATTTCTGGGTCTAGAATTAAAACCTCTTTCTATGTCCTTATCTACAGCTTTCTTATTGTTTCCACGAAAGACTTAAGAGGAAATACGGGCAGAGAGCTGCGACTGAATATCCTAAGTAAAAAGTCATAATTCGAGATTTGGCTCTCACCTATTTCCTTCTCCAATATTAGACCAATTTAAAAGATATTCCATAAACTGAAAATTAAATACATATACTATGCCCCTATGTTTACGTTTTTCATTTAATTTTGTCAAATTTGTACACTAGAAATAAGCCTCTGTTGACAGCGCAATTTTGGGTATTTTTCGAGCTAGTGATAGTGATGATAAAGTATATATCATACTTTTTTTTTATAGAATATCTTTTAAATTGGTCCAATATTGGAAGAAGAAATAGACGAGAGCCAAACCTCGAATTATTACTTTTTACTAAGGAAATTCAGTTGGCGCTCTCTGCCCATATGATCTTTGTTTAACAAGAACCTTTATGATGTTTTTTTTTATGAATTTTAAGATGAAAAGCCTATCAAAACGTGTTACAGTAAGTGGGTTATGTTTGCTTAAGTTTCTCCAAGTGGGGCAGGGTAAGATCGGCGAGTCGTGTGACCTTTGTCTTGAACTCGCGACCAGCACCGAATGCCAAACGAACCGCAGGCGTAACTGTAGCGTAAATGTCGTCTCGCTACGCAACCAGCCACCATGCCGCTTTTACCAGCCGTATTGCAATGATACTTATTATAAATATGTCTCTCAAGTATGTCAAGATTCTCTGTAGGTACAAGGGTAGTTAGCTGTTGTTCAATGGCAGTCAAGTGTATGTACGAAACTTTCAAGTTTATCGATAAATTCACTGAAAAGTTATAGAATGAAATTGGTGTCTTGAAATTGATGGGGCAGATTTCAATTTCAAGACACCATTTTCTCTAATCAGATTTTTTTCGATAAACTGACCGAGAAATTGGTGTCTTGAAATTGATGTGGCAGATATTAATTTCAAGACACCAATTTCGCTCGTAGGTCTAGTAGTCGCAAGCGTTTTTTCTGAGCATGAAGTCCTAGGTTCGATTCTCGGGAAGGATAGTGTTATCAGGTTTTTCCATCTGGAATTTGTCAGTAGCAACCTGGCGTCTCATTTGTGCCCGGTTGCTTATTTAACAGACTCACGCTCTCGCACATGGGACTTAAACATATCTGACGAAATGTGTCTGTATGTACGTTATGTTTTCATCGAAACGTTAAATACTTTTTTAAATTAAAATTGGCCCATCAAGTTAAATTTGGGCTGAAATCAAGACCCACTTAAAGTTAGTCATTTTAAGACTGACTACAGTAAAGCTTAAAGGCAAATTAGCTGGAGTTCTGTTTAATGAATCAAACTAAATGTGGGTAAACACTTTCTGGGACAATATTTACGTAGACACGGGAAAAAACACTGACTGCTTACGAATGAAGCAGGATGTTGTAGGAGTGTCGGATTTACCTACACGCACTTAGGTAGCTACTTAGCTAGTCTACTTGGGCCGAACCCTATGTTAGGGCGTGACTAATTACATGTAATGGATTGAGGATATCCTTTAATAGGGTTGTTAACTTCAGGAAATAATTTACCTACTAATATTAATAGTTAACTTCACATAATATTAAAAAAAAATACTATTACAATTCACAGACTTTGGATTGAGACTGCAAATAAGTAAATGAAGTTCCTGGAACGCAAGGTAGCTGCATGGTACAGTAAATGATACAGAAGAACATAGACAGACCTATTCTGCAAATAATCGGTATCAAACTCTACCCAAAGTGAAAATAAACTTTTGACACTGACAGTCTACCGTGAAAATAATTTTTTGACACTGGACACTGACAGCTGTCAGTGCAACAATAAATCGAGCGTGATTCTGATTTTTTTGCAGAATAAGTACCCAAGTTTCATTCAAGCTTTTGTCAATCAAGTACCTAGATAATTTCTCGAAGCTTTATTCCAATCCAAGGAAATTCAAGGTAAGTAATTTGTCTACTTACCAAGACGTCGTGGACGTGTTAGGAGTAGTGTTGGGCGTCGTGCTGGGCGTGGTGTCGGCGCCGCACTCGGCGTACCACGAGGTGCGCGCGCGCGGGCTCTTGTCCTTGCGCGACAGCGTCGGCAGCAGCCGCTTCAACTCTGCACACCAACGCGTTACGTCATCATCTCATTGTCAAATCACTAGAGCTTACTTGAAGAATGGCGGTAGAAATGGTGATGGTGGCGTATCGCTCTCGCGTGTGAAGCCATTTCTAATGCCATTCTTTAAGTAAATAGTTGTACAGATGCTTGACTTCTTTAGTTTATATAAAATAAATTATTGTCATGAAAAATATTAGGGGCAATCTATTATTGCCTTCAGGTGAATCTTGGTTCATTGTTGCATAAGGAAGACTGAACTATTTTTTGCAGTTACTTGGGCAAAATGTTGCAGCAAAGGCAACATTTGAATATAGGATTCAAAGGGAACTTCCCCAGACAACCCCCGTACTTCTCAGTTATTTTGCATGTAGATAAAAGTTATGCATGTGTGCGTGTGTCATCAATCTTACGTGGGAAGTCAAGCATCTGTCCAATAATTTATTATCTGCGTCACCTCTATGTAACCAGAATAATGAGTAGTTGCATGCAATCGTTGTTTTTTTATTGTTTCAACTGTGCTGTCAATTACAAAGATTAATGGAAACGTGAGGGACATTGATGAAAACGTAATTGAAAAAAATTACGCGCTATTGTTTGTTGTCTTATTTTTCCCGTTTCTCATTCATTCAAACTGTTCCACCTTTGAATGGTGACTTCTTTATCTTTCTTTGTGCATTGTAAAATATTGCAGTGAATACAAAGAAACAGTTAAAATTGCAGCCAACGATTTAAATCTGGGACGTGAACTTAGAACAATAAGTTATATGATGTTATCATAATTTAGTGCGAATATAAAACATAGGACAAAAACACTGATGTTATTACTAGAATCATGCGTGGGCAGATTACGACAAGTTATGATCATAATAATACAATCCGTATTAACTAAAACACTCGTGCATAAAGACATGCATTTTAAGAAGAAGAGAATAGAACTCACGACCCATCACACAGTGCAACACATCACAAGTCAAAAAACGTACGAATTTACGAAACGCGCGGGAGTCTAGCCTTTAGCTCTTGACATGAGCAACTTGCGCGGGCGCACACTGATGACTAAAAACAGTCTATGAAATAGTATGAAGTAAGTTGCACATATACCTGTGTACATTGTGCACAGAGGTCGCTGGCGTCACCACCATGGTTTATAAACATGTACACAATGGTGTCCATTGAAATGGTCATATAAATGAGACCCACCCATATATACCCCTTTGTTAATCAAATTGCCAACATACCTATTTTACTGATCAACCTCCTGGGTTATTCGCTGGGATTTATAATAAAAATAAAACTAGCAATAACCAGTACTTGTAATATTACAGATTGGTGCCAGCCTGTGCCATATAGGAGGTCACAGCAAGACTGGTTTTGGACATAATGTATACATGTAGTTGTAGTTAATGTGTTTTATTATTATTGTATGATGTAAAATGGCCCAGATTACTGACAATATGACAGTTCTTGTTCACTATTAGTAGGATTTTGTCATGTTTTATTGAAGTAAATTGCTTGATTTACTCTCGTGGTACGAAGCGTTTATTTGGTAATCAGATAATAATTGGAATATTGGCACGGAAAATGTGGGTTGGAGAGTTTAGAACTGGCTTTCTGGGTCAGTCAACAAAAATAAATTGTTCAATGACATTCAGTTTTCATTTTAGAATAGACCCTCTAAGAGTGGAGTTAATTAGGTGATCAATGGCAGTTCCCCTAGACATCACTAACTTTAGTAAGTAGACAGTTACTTAGAGAATGCATGACTGCATGATGGAAATTATTCTACAATAGTGAATTAAATAATATGTTTGATTATAAATTTTGTGAAGAGCGAATTACAAATTTAAAGGTACTTGAAAGTGTTACGAGCCTCAACCAAGTGTTACTACAGGAAATAATAAAACATTAATGGCTCCAAAACAAAATGGCTTAACTTGGGAAAATGGCGCAATATAAAATAAGGCGACCATTAGGCCATTTTGTACAGGAACTAGAGAATATTAAAATATAACGCAAGACAGTGCAAACATATAGACGTGAACAGTGCAAGATCTCCGACCACCCCGCTGTGGGAATAACTATTTGTTTTAATTAAATATATATGGAACAAACTGGAAACGTCAAACTGACTCATTTGTGGTCAACCACCATCTGGTTTTCGATAGTACCTAAATTCATTGCTTTTCATAGAACTGTAATCTATATTAATATTATAAAGCTGAAGAGTTTGTTTGTTTGAACGCGCTAATCTCTGGAACTACTGGTTGGAATTGAAAAATTATTTTTGTGTTGGATAGTCCATTTATCGAGGAAGATAATAGGCTATGTAACACCATGCTACGACCAATAGGAGCGGAGCATAAATTAAAAGTGTTGGAAAAACGGGCAAAATTATTCCTTTTTGAGAGCTTCCGTTGCGCAAAGGGTTAAGTTACGCAAATATCATGTACGATGGGATTAGTTCAAAAAAAAAAAATCCGCGATAGCATATGTCTATCTTTTAAGATTGATTCACTATAACCTTTTTTTATAGTATCTAATCTAATTTGTTCGAAATTAATGCATTATTTGCGTATAGATTAATTCTTATTCAAATAAATAGTTTAACAAATTGGTAGGTAGGCTAGGGTAGATAGGTAGGGTAGGGTAAGTAGGGTATGTAGGGTAGGGTAGGTAGTTTGATCGGTAGGACAGGTGAGTAGGTTGGTATGTAGGTGGGTAGGTAGGGTAGATAGGTAGGTGGTAGGTAGTAGATAGCCAGTTGACCCGAAGCCGCGGGGGTCAGCTAGTATCTAATATACAACTAACAAACAATAGACTGCTAAAGATGTAGGTACCTTTGTAAGTTCAACGAATTTAAAATTAATTTTGCAATATATTCTTAAATTACAATAAAGCAAAACATAATAATTCTGTTCAGTTTACTGTTCTTGGACCTATATTTTATGTCCAGGTAAAAAAATACGGTTTTTTACAGTCTGAACCGGTAAAAGTAAAAACAAGGCTATCAGTACCAAAGAGTTTCTTTACAAATAATGCATGCTCTTAATTGAGGAAAAAAACAAAGAAAACTTGTGCAACAATACTTGCAAGTACATGCCTGCATTGAGAACAATGTTCTGCGGATACTGTCTCAGTTCAACAAGACGAGGCGAATACTACAAGGTTGCCAGCCTACAATACTTAATAGTTATGACTTGCGGAAAATTACAATAATTTGTGGCGTTGTTTGGTAGTTGTTACTAACAGAAATATCTTTGAATTATGCTCAGAAAAAAATGCTATGCTGTGTTATTAATAAGAGACTACAATAAAGAGGAATTCCTCAATTATTTTCGGTATTAGGCGCAGCGCAGGCCACACAGAAATGGCGTCCGGCGCGGACATGGCATGGGCGGCTTCCTACTCCATTCTTATTTCAAACTAAATACATGGAAATAAAGCGCAATTTAGGACACACGATATGTCGTTGCTCGGACGTGGTTATGTCAAATTGCGCTTTATTTCCATGCATTTAGTTTGAAATTAGAATGGAATAGGAAGCCGCCCGACGCCATTTCTAAGTGGCCTGCGCCTTAGATTTTTTTAGTAGGTGGGACTAATAATAAATGTTGTTTACATACATTTGTTACATAGTCATTTGGTAGTAAATCGAAGTAGTTACTATAATACTGTGCAGTTTTCACTTAAATAATCTTGGACCTATCACTTACTAGTTGATATTTATATCTGTTCATAATAATATCTATCAGTCCAGTTGTTCTTCAAATAGTTATTCCCACGATGTCGTAAGCACTGACCTCAGTTTAGCGCTGTCTTCGTCGTCAGCCCAATGGCCACGATAAAACTACTCACCATAAACCTTTAGTCTATGGGCTAAACCTTTATTACGCGTACGGACAGACGTCAACTGAAATATCTATTTACATGGCATTTATTATAGATATGAGAAATATTTGATAGAGAAGGAAGGAAATAAAGAAGAAAATTGTTGGAAAATTTTAGAAGAAAAGTTAATTTTTCGACCGGGCACATGGTAGTGTTTCGGCAAAGTTCGAGGATAAAATAGAATTCAGTAAAATAAAATATTGACTATCGTAATCATAGTCACTTAAATAGTCTACAAAATTAAGAGCACAAAATATTATATTCTGGTAATCGAACCATCATACATTTATCATCTGAAGCTAGGCTAGCTACCCAGTACACAGCCAATGATTTGAATGACGATAAAGCCATTCAAAATATTTTGGAAAAGTGGGCATCAGTTCGAGCCATGGGTTTGGGCCGTATGCCATGTCGGCGCACGTGGATACGCTGGTTCGATTTCCAATATCGCTTAATAGTTTCCTAAATATTATTTTAAAAGAAAACAAGCTGATATATATCTAAAGCTTATCAAAATCTTAGTATCGAAGTATTAGTAAAGCGATATTCTAACTGTCACTTAGCCGGGGTCTATAAAGATGGTAGACTATAAGCGCAACACCACACCGGGTCCAGTTGACGGCTGTGCGTTACCTTCGTTGACAGCGCTAAAGTCAGTTGCTGGTGGTGAGGGCGCCAGCGGAGGGGTGACGGGCGCGGGGGCGTCGGGCGGGGGCGGCGGCGGTGGGAGGGCGGGGCGCGCGGGGAACAGGCAGGGGGAGGAGTCGGCGAGGCGCCGCCTACCATCACGTCTCTTCACCCCGGTCTCCGGTGACAGCGTCTCCGTGCTGCCAGGTTGTCCGTTGTCGCTGCTGTTCAGAAACAAATGCATGAGGAAGTGTTCATAATCATAAAATTTAAAAAAACAGGTTAGCTGGTTCTGATTGATTAAAGTATTCAGTAATAATCCTGGTTAGAACTTGGCAATGCACTACCGTGCACCCAGAAAAATGCGGAGTTACTGGCAAAGGAGAGGTTTGTCAAATCATTCATACTTTAAGATTCATCAACATGCAAATAAATAAAATAGTTGGTTTTGCTTCACCAGTCTACATTATTTTTTAGAAATCTATAAACTCCGATTAACAAAATAAATTAGTACAATATACAACAATATACAATATACAATATACACGAAGCGGCAGAAAATAATTCAAATTATATTTTAGCGTTCATGAATACTACTAGCGCTATCTCTTGGCAGTTTTGGATATCACTCGTGGTTTTGCCCGTAGTCGCGTTTTACTTATTTTTAACTTGGTGTAAATTCAACCCGTTGAAAATTTACATCAGACTTTTGGTCACCGTATACACCACTAAAGGACATAAGGAAAACCAAAACCAAACTGACTAACTGAATTATCAAATAAAAACAATTATACAAATTAGGTCTAAAAAAACGTTACTGTAAATATAATGTTTGAAAAACTCACCAGTTGCTAAATCCGGAGTCACCATCCATGGAATCAGTCAGGTAGAAAGTCGAATTGGTGATCTTCAAAGCACTGGGTATATCCGAATTGATGTCCACAGCAAGCGACGTAGCTCTTCTGAACCGAGACTTGAACGAGAAATACGCCTTCCTTGACAATGTCCCACTATCTTTTTTACTGGCCTCACTAGTCGGGGTGACAGGCTTTTCAGGAGGTGGCTTATCCGGTAAAGGAGGTGGAACATCCCCATTACTCGCCCTCTTATCAGAAATAACAGTCTTCAACTCTTCCTTCAGAGAACCGTATACCTTGGTCATTGGAGATTCAGTCTTATTTAGCACGGGCCGCGTGTCATTAAAGTTGATATTTGTGTACACGGGTTCCTGTCGCTCACAGTTGGCGTAGATCGGGGACTTCTTCTTGGGAGTGTCGTAGATGTTCGTCTGATTGTTTGTCTTCGTTAACGTTTTGCCGTCCATCGCCACTGGAAACAGAATGACTGGTGAATACGGTGTATTTGTTTGAGATGATGAATGTAGGTCAGTCTTTATCTTTGAAGATATCGATGGATAAAATGATATAGATTGGACTGAATTTGTTATGATTCAATTTTATCAAAGATAGTGACTTTCTATTAGTTTTGTTTTTTTGCATTTATCAAGGCCAGTCAAATATTGGGACATAAAATTATTGTAATTTGTTTGATGTGTTTGATTATGGAACAGATTTGGAAGGTGAGCATAAATGATTTCAGTAGCAATAGTTTCATGGGTTATAAACAGCCAAAAGGATTCTTTTAGAATATAAAGATTTCAATAAATAAAATTATTCATTTAAAAATCGTTTTCTTAATCAAGCTTTTTTCGTATTCTTCTCAGCAAATTCTTTCATTTGATACTCATATCATGAAACAAAACACAAAAAATTAACTAGTCCGCCATATTGGATTTAGAATGACGTCACTTAGCTAACCGTGTATTATCATCCAAACTAAATTGTATGCATAATTTCATCTTAATCCTTATGCTTTAAAATTCAGTTGCAAGATTTGACCCGAACATACTTACATATCTATATTGCAAGTTAAAATAAAAGCATGTAATAAAAAAAATATAATAATACAATCACAGAATTATGGCGGCCGTGGAGAACGAAGCACAATTTCGACTCACCACTCAATATCCGATATGGTCTAGTGGCTAGGATACCTGGCTCTCACCCAGGAGGCTCGGGTTCGATTCCCGGTATCGGAAAATTCTTTTTGTATTTTTTAACCAATTTGTGCTTACCCGAATATCTTTTGGTGAGGTTTCTCTTGATTTGCCTCATCTTCCGTTGGGCAGCGCTGGCTATTTTGGTCAGAGTGTATTGCCCACCACCGGTCGGCGGGTTGGGCAATCTCGATGCCGGCAAGGTCGGAGCTGTTGGTGCGTACGTGGACTGAAAATAGAACAAAAAATAAATTAGTAACAATACATACACTATTTTTGATATTATAAGGGAAATTAAACGGTTTGTAAGTAATATGCATGCCGTAAGACTGTCGAATTTTGTTACCTACTTTTGTTTTCTTTATACACATATTTTGTAAGATATAAAATAACGGTTTGAGTACTAGCCGAATAAAAACAACTCATTATTACTTATTAAACGTGTTTATTCAATGTTAGTAACCATTGCAATGTGCACATAATAAAGACACAAAAGTTTATTATTTCATAACGTTTTCCTTAAAATGAGACATAATTTCATAACGTTTTCCCTAAAATGAGATACGTGTCACTAGTTTGTTTCCTTTAACAGGTTAATTAAATTATGAACAGGCATTAATAGTGGGATTTCCAATTAAATAATATTGTATGGCTTAACAATCTTCAGGTATGTACCTCTACTTTATAAAGCAATTCGTTTTTCATTTGTGCGTCAGAGGGCGCTGGACGTCAAGGCGCTGACTATTTTAGATGTTTCAAATTGCGTATGTAATTATTAATTATGTATTTAATTCAACGTTTGTAGTCATGTAATAATTCGAATTATATTTTTTTTTGTATAAAAAATTATGATTTATTTATTTTTAGCCTGTATTGTCCCACTGCAGGGCAAAGTCTCCCTTTCCTCTTTCAATTACTTTATTTATTTTTTATAATTTAACTAGCTGACCCAGCAAACTTTGTTTTGCCATAAAAAGACCAAACATTTATCTACCCTACCTACCCGACCCTACCCTACCCGACCCTACACTACCCTACCCTACCCTACACTACCCTACCCTACCCTACACTACCCTACCCTACCCGACCCTACACTACCCTACCCTACCCTACCCTACCCTACCCTACCCTACCCTACACTACCCTACCCTACTCTACCCTACCCTACCCTACCCTACCCTACCCTACCCTAACCTACCCGACCCTACACTACCCTACGCTACCCTACACTACCCTACACTACCCTACCCTACACTACCCTACCCGACCCTACACTACCCTACACTACCCTACCCTACACTACCCTACCCTACACTACACTACCCTACACTACACTACACTACCCTACACTACCCTACACTACCCTACCCTACCCTACCCTACCCTACCCTACACTACCCTATGTCCTTCTCCTGGTTCTAAGCTACCTCCCTGCCAATTTTCATCTAAATCTATTCAGCCGTTCTTGAGTTATAAGTGAAGTAACTAACAAGACTTTCTTTTATATATATAGACTAGCTGACCCGGCAAACTTTGTTTTGCCATAAAAAGACCAAACATTTATCTACCCTACCTACCCTACCTTATACTACCTACCCTACCCTACCCTACACTACCCTACACTACCCTACACTACCCTACACTACCCTACTCTACCCAACCCTACCCTACCCTACATTACCCTATCCTACCCGACCCTACACTACCCTACATTACCCTACCCTACCCTACCCGACCCTACACTACCCTACACTATCCTACTCTACACTACTCTACCCTACACTACCCTACCCTACCCTACCCTACACTACCCTACACTACCCTACCCTACCCAACCCTACCCTACCCGACCCTACCCGACCCTACCCGACCCTACACTACCCTACACCATCCTACTCTACACTACCCTACCCTACACTACCCTACCCTACCCTACCCTACCCTACCCTATGTCCTTCTCCTGGCTCTAAACTACCTCCCTGCCAATTTTCAGCTAAATCGGTTCAGCCGTTCTTGAGTTATAAGTGAAGTAACTAACACGACTTTCTTTTATATATATAGATTATAGAAAAATAATGTGAAAAATTATCAAGCGCGCGTTAACTGCTGTGATTGACTATTCAAAATTCACTTAGCAAATTACAATAATAGAATGCTAGATTGAAAATTCTCGCATACATTTTCTGATAATTTCCGTTTTGATATTGTTTCCAATGAGACAAAACTAATTTCCTTCAAATAATCAAATAAAATTCAAGACCAACATACCTTATCATGATCATCAGTATCACTATCACTGTCAAAGGAGTCGAAGTCTTCTTCTAGCGGGAGAGGAGGGGGGGCGTGGGCGGGGTGCGGTTGCGTCGGCGCCGGTTCCAACGACTCGTACAGGTGGCCTGAATCGCTGCTGTCACATTCTGTTGACAAGGAGGGGCATTCTTTAGTAAAATAAGTTGATATAATCCGAGAGCTGAACTAAACTTTGCCAGGTGCTTGAAAAAAATGGAAAAAATGTATTTGAGGCACGTTGAATTTTTGACAGGATATTATTTGTAATTAAAAATTAATATTTAAAAAAAAAATAACAGGTAATTTCGGTGGGACATTCTACCTGCCAGGTAATCGAGAAAGTTATGTATGCGTGTGTGTGTAAAGTGGTAAGTATAGGCATAGGGTCACAGCGCTTACAAAGAAAATTTGGTTCAAATAAATGTCACTAGATGGCGCGATATGCCTCGATTTGTTTTTGTGTGAAAAATTACATTTTATAGAATTAATCATAAAAATGTATGTTCTTGTTTATTGAATCTACTCTCCTGAGCACAAAATTAAGGAATATTGGACTCTTAATACACAATTCGAAGATTATTTGAACGGATTATTTAAAATTGATTCCAATAGATGGCGCCGCCGTTTTAAATGTCTGAGGAATGCCACTCGATTTTTTTAATTTGTATTGTAACACATTTTGGTACAATGCCGAGGCACGGAGTAATCTCGCTATGTAAAGATGGTCTGGTCACCCATCCACGGACGGACCACAGCAAGCGTTGCTTAACCTTGAAGATCGACCCGTGCAGCTTTTGTTGTTTAGCCACGAGCTCCTCACAGGAAGTTAGGATTATTCATGTTTTTAACTAAACATAAAATAGAAAAACAATAAAAACCGGCCAAGTGCGAGTCGGACTTCGCACATTTAGGGTTCCGTACCAAACCGTACAATTAAGTTGGTTGTAATAGAAAAAATGAGGCATTTATGGAAAAATCTGATTTATCAATATATTGGTATTTGTTAGTAAAATATACGTGATAATAAACTTTATCACCAAATTTCAAGTTCATAGTTCAATGAGATGTTTCAGTTTGTAAAAAAAGCTGTCTTTGGTGGTTTCTCTTTCCTTTGTTTTCCAATATGTTTAAAATAAAAAATACAGTGCTTCAGGCGTTGCAGTGGTTTGGGAATAGTGCGGTGGGATTGTCCCATTAAAACAAAAAATACAGTGTTTATCTACTCAACGAGCTCTAAACAACGATACCCCACTCGTATCGGGTAGGCCCATTTTTTTTCACTCCCTCCTTTAGCTGTTTGGGCGCCCGACTTCCAACACATTTAAAAAACATACAATTTGTATGGCGTTGGGTGCTTATACTGTGAAAATTAGAAGACTGTAGCTCCAACCGTTTGGTCCTTTTGGCTGTATAAACCTGTGTGTCAGACGACGGACAGACAGATAGACAAGTGAGTGACAGCAATAGGGTTCCGTATGGAACCTTCGGGTACGGAACCCTAAGAACGGTATTTTTGTTTAGATTTATATAGTGTAGGTACTCACGATTCCTAAAATCATATAAAGTTCTATTGTACAAACAAAGCAGGCAAGTGCCTACCGTATTACATAATTGTTTATGGATTATATTATTTTGATTCTTACGAGTAGCTGAAAAAAATAACAAATTAATTGCCACGTTTTTACCACAGGATTACATTAATTAATTCTTACTTTGACGAAGCAAAGTATTCAAAAATTTATTATTATTATTATTATTGCTAAGGTAATGGTCGGCCGGCCTTATATCATTCGCACGGTAACGAAACGATAGCGCGATTCAGAAATGAGTGCTGAATGTACAACGACATCTATCGAGGCAGACAGAACTAATTTTATCATAGCACTGTGACGCGATTCGCCTGTCAACGTTTTGTTGAGGGCTATTTATTCTCTTTGTTGAACACGCGTTTGATAGTAGTAGTATATTTTCAATTATTTGTATTATTGTAAAGTACAATTTTATGATAACAATTTCTTGCCACATGGAGCCTAATATCGTCCCCAGCAACATACCGGAACTAAAGCTTTAGCTAAGCATCGAATATTTCATAAGTTGGTGAAAATCGCTCAAATCTAACAAAATTAATATGGAGAAATGTATTTAATAACAGACACGAGGCTAAAAATAGAAATAGACAAACGAGTGGATCTCGAAAAAGGTAAACATCCAGAAGAAAGTAGATCTCAGTAATAGAGACGATTAATCAAATAATCACAAACAGAAAAACATAGCAAATTATAAAAATAAACCACTTTCAACGAATTAGAGATTTCACGAAATCGCACCGCAATTTATCAAGATAGAATATATTTCTATATATATTATATAGAAATATATAAATCACAAGAATATGCAAAACAAACCATCAATCAACTTAATATATGTGTTTTTAAATGAAATAGGAACAGCAAAATGGCGGGCTCGTTGGACTCAAGGTCTTGGGTGACCCTCGTTACATAAGTGAGGTGTCGCATCCGGCACGCAAGTTGGTACGACAGCGAAAGAGTGGCTGTTGAAACAGTCATCCGGAGTCCGGACGAATACTTGATTGGGTACAAAGATAACGCTCGATGAGAAAATCCTGCTGTCGTCTCATTACATAGCTCCACATCTCAGTCACATAATTAATATGAGTATTTCTAGTGGAATCTTCCCTGAGCAATTAAAAACGTCAATAACTGTACCATTAATAGGTCTATTGCGTTGATACTCGTTTTTTCTAAAGAAGTCAAAAAGTAATTTGAGAAAGTCATTTATAAATCCTTGTACAACTACCTTGAGAAATCAAACATATTAGCAAATGAACAAAAGGGATTTCGTAAGCAGAAGACAATTAATATGGCTATACATGACCTGCTTCTCCCCATTTTGTCAAATGTAGATAAGAGAAATCCTGTATGTGCTATCTATATGGATCTAACTAAGGCTTTTGATTATGTGGATTATCCTATACTTATACATAAACTTGAACAAGTAAAATTTCACAATTTAAAAACCCCCGACACATTTATCTTGCGAAAACACCCCGATTCAAACAGTAAAATGCCCATAACTTTTGAACGGCTGAACCGATTTTATTCAAACATAGCTAAGAACACTCTCGACAAAATTACCTTTCAAAAAAAAAAAACTAAATCGAAATCGGTTCATCCGTTGAGGCGCTATGATGTCACAGACAGACACACAGATACACAGATACACAGCAACACACGTGAAACTTATAACACCCCTTCTATTTCCGGCGGAGGTTAAAAACACCCCGTTTCAAACAGTAAAATGCCCATAACTTTCGAACGGCTGAACCGATTTTATTCAAACATAGCTAAGAACACTCTCGACAAAATTACCTTTCAAACAAAAAAAACTAAATCGAAATCGGTTCATCCGTTGAGGCGCTATGATGTCACAGACAGACACACAGATACACAGATACACAGCAATACACGTGAAACTTATAACACCCCTTCTTTTTCCGGCGGAGGTTAAAAACACCCCGTTTCAAACAGTAAAATGCCCATAACTTTTGAACGGCTGAACCGATTTTATTCAAACATAGCTAAGAACACTCTCGACAAAATTACCTTTCAAACAAAAAAAACTAAATCGTAATCGGTTCATCCGTTTAGGCGCTATGATGCCACAGACAGACACACAGATACACAGATACACAGCAACACACGTGAAACTTATAACACCCCTTCTTTTTCCGGCGGGGGTTAAAAATATGGTATCAGGGGAAATATACTTGATCTCATTCGATCTTACTTAACGGACAGAAAGCAATTTGTAGAAATCACACAAATATCCTCAAATACCAGTTACGAGAAAAAATATCTTTCCGAAAGCGAGGTAATTAAATACGGCATTCCTCAGGGTAGCGTGCTAGGATCCCCCCTTTTTTTGCTCTACATAAATGACCTTCCGAGGCAAATAAACCACCCCATGGTACTAATCGCCGATGATAGCACCGTAATCATTAAGTGTGATGATACCAATACTTATGAAAATGAAATATAAATATGACATTAAATAGAATTATATCATGGTTTGACAGTAATAATCTAATTATAAACTTGGAAAAGACTAAAATCATGCATTTTTATCAAAGGATCCCAAATAAAATCCTTGACATTAGCTACTTAGGGACAAAAATAGAACCATCTACTGCTACTAAATTTCTTGGTATTAAAATAGACAATAATTTGACTTGGAGACCCCAGACAGACGAAATATGTAAAAAACCTAATAAATTTGCCTATGCTCTCTATAAACTATCAAAAATAGTGAGCCTAGAATCCGTACTAACAGCCTATCACGGCTATGTTGCATCAACACTCAGATATGGCGTAATATACTGGGGCAATTCAGTAGATAGACAACTCGTATTTAGAGCCCAAAAAGATATGTCAGAGCTATGTGTGGCCTTAAAAGCACAGACAGTTGTCAACCTTTCTTTATACATCTAAAAATTATTACCTTGCCATCGCTTTACATATACGAAACAAATATGTTTGTCAAATCTAACATTTCATTATACAAAATAGCTACTAAAAGTAACTACAGAAAATTACGCGATAAAAATAAGTCAGAACTTGAAGTGACTTATGAAAAAACTGCACTAATTAATAAAAGTACCTTTTGTATGGCCCAAAAAAAAATCAACAAACTACCTGAAAAAATAAAAACGCTAAACCGGGACATTTACAAAAGAGAACTATTAAGAATTTTGATAAATAAATGCTATTACTCACTACAGGAATATTTGGACGATAATTCTATAATTACTGCTTCAGAAAATTGTGCATCACCTCAACTATTTTGACGATTTTGAATTTTGTTTGACATTAGCATTAATATGACATGTAACATAATCTATTCGACATTTATTTAACACGTTCATTGCCACGTCACGCGACGTCGCGCGAAAACAATACATTTTCTATTGTGTTTATTTCGTGGCAATGAACGTGTTAAATTTTTATTTGAAATTGAATGTATTTTGTTTGAAATTAGCATTAATATGACATGTAACATAATCTATTTGACATTTATTTAACTTTTTATTTGAAATTGATTGTATTTTGTTTGACATTAGCATTAATATTACATGTAACGTAACCCATTTGACATTTATATATAATTTTATTTGGAATTGATTGTATTTTAAACTCGACAATGTTAATTATAATATATTTGTACGCCTCTGTGCAAAACATAGAGGAGCTATCTATCTGTAACATCTCGAACACTGTTGTAATTTGACCTATGTTTACAAATAAATTATTCTGATTCTGTAAATAATAGCTTCTAGCAGGTTCAGTTAAAGATGTTATTAAATGAAATAATGATCATAAATTCTGGGACATTGAGTGATCCCTGCAGGGTAGTAGGCTTTACATGAGTCAACTTGTGTCTCAAAAGCTACAAGTACTAAATTATTCGTAGCAATGATAAACCTCGGTGGAGTTTCCAAAAAGTCCATCGGTGAATCAAAACAAATGAATAGTATAACAATAGCAGTGAATGTCAAGGTCTCTCTGGACCCATAGTTACGTAAGCCAAGCGTATCACCGCATCTGTCCTCATGTCATGTTCGCTTAGCAAGTCTTGCTCAAACTGCGGTCGATGAAACACAAGAGCGGACAAACAATTTTCAGTGATTGCTTTGCCTCATAGATTCATGTCGTGTGTTACTGCATCGTACGACGTTGCATTACCAATTAGGAATTTGAAATATTAGAAGACTTGTTGAGACTTTAACGTAATCTTAGATACAAGGAAGGAAAATGAATGGATTTACCGAAACCGGACCGGTCACTTTTACTATGAAGGTTGACAAGAACGAAAGAATTTGGGTAAACCCCTGCATACGTCTAGTGGAAAGGTTAAATCCTTTCCTTACAGTACCAAATTATTTCAGTACCAATATAAAATTCAAAATTCTGACAACAACAATGCGTCGACCTATTCTATGTTATCCATTGCACTGAAGAAGATTTTAAATATATTCGATTAGTCCGTCATCCCATCATTACATATCATTATCGATAGCACGTCAACTCTCGTAAAGGCTGCATCAGAACTTTTTATCTGCATAGATTTTTATTGGTTTGATATACGATAAAAATTAGTAGCAAGTTTTGAATTCAGATTAAGGAAAATAGAAGAATCAAACCGGTAAAACGGCAAACACCTCTTTAATGATTAAAGGACACTAAAGGTCTTTCAAATGAATTCGTCGCCGACAGGTTTCACTTAGAGACTCTTGCGCAAGTTGCGGTCAAACGAACAGGCGGCCGTAACAAAGTAATGGCTAACAAGCGTATGACTGATTGAGACAAAGATTTACATCATGTGTTAGCTCTGTCGACTACGAGTTACGTTATATGTCAGGTGAGCATACCCGAGCCCACGAACCATAAGATCCACTTTAATCGATTTGGGCTATGAGCCTACTGTGAGCATCGTGGTTTTTGACGGAAGCAATCTGATATAGCCGACCTGTTACTCCGGGGAGGAAAAAAAGTAAAAATCGAAAATTGACCTTTACAATTTTTCCAGAGAAAAATAAATATACCAAAGCTTTTAAGAACCCTTTAATTTGTGCTCTTTGATAATGAAAGTTTGTTATTACGAAATTATTGACTCACGCATCATTTTGCTAATCAATAGCTGGAAGTTCTACATTCTATTGCGATATTAAATAAGATACTGGTACTATTTAAATTTTATGGAGTACTCGAGCCCACTAACATGTAATTGGAAACTATTAAAATGAAGTGCGGAAGAGCTTTAATAACAAATTGCTGTACAGGCATAAAATACAAGTTTCCCATTATTATTTTAATGGAAGAACATGGCATGACTCACGAATCAAATCTAATTACCCAATACGTTAAGGTAAAGGCAAATATAAATTGGAGATAGACAAAGATGAAAAGATAAACGTAGAAAAGGCTTTTATTTTCAAATTAAATTTGAAAAGTAAACTGCAGCTTAAGAAGGTAATGCTACCGGTAATGTCAATAACAAATAATAAAATGATCATAAGCCAACTTTATAGCCACTACTAAACAATGTGATCGGAATAAAAACGATTTGGTTATCGAATGACTAGTGAATAGTTGCTCAATTTGAATAGATACGATCGATCTAATGAAGCATTGCAATATATTATATTTGGCCATGTTTGAGTCACACACAAAATTCTTATGGATGACAAACTGGCTACACTTAAGCTTGCAATACATACAATAAAAATATTATGTATATGTATGCTTTGCATGTCGCGGCCTTGGCTTTTCCCAGGTTATTACCAGGATCTCCGCCGTTTTATTGATCAACGCAGTTTCTTTTTCATTTGTCTTAGGCAATATAACTAATAATACTTTCCCATTTGAAATTCCAGTTTCATCATTATATTTTTCAAGTGCAGAAATACAGCCATGAATAACCGTTGTAACAGAAACTACTGGTTGTTAAGAATAAATACGAAGAAGAAGAAGAATTATAGTAATAATATATCCGTAAGAATAATCACGGATAGATTTTTGCACATCCCGCAATGGTAAATGACCGTGGAAATAGCGACAAATATGTTGTAGAGAAGCTTGAAGTACGGAATACACATATTATATCTGCCCTTGCGTCTACAAATACGCTGGCGGAATGACTTGATTGGACCATGATAATAATCTATGCCTTTGACATTTACAACCGGTTCAGACTACAGGTACTGAACATGAATTTAGATATTGAAAGTAAGTCTACAAACTACAAGTGACGTCAGAGAAATAGAAACCGAGAGATATCCCAAACAATTTTTCATATATCATAGGTCTGGTTTCAAATGTTAAGTTGAAAAACGCGAAAAGTGACATCAAGTTGTGATTGTTGGTAATAACTTAAGTATACGTCATGTATGCGTTTTTGTGTTTTCACTTTCTTGTCAGTTGTAGTCGGAGAGACAACTGTGTCTATTAAGTGAGACACGCGAGCTATTATCCAATGAATTTATGATAGGTATTGAACTAGAAACTGTCTACGTGAATTAGGGTGAGACAATTGGCTTTTAATCACAGCTGTTTTAATTCATGCACCATTTTTATATATATAAGATGAAAATGACGCTGCGATTGGCGTTACCGCCTACTGGTCCCAAAATATCAAAAGAGTTTTCCATGGGCTTGAAACTAAGAAGAACATTTTTAATTAGTGCATAAGTATACTAAATTAATAGCAAAGGCAATAGTTGTCAATTTATTGATGTAGATCCAATAGTAGACTGTTTTATAATGAAAATAATGTGAAATATGATTAATTTTAGTAATGAAGATAATGCTGACTTCAAAGCAGATAGAAGAAGAACAGGCGAGGACAGTGTCAACTTGGAACGCTCACCTAAGTTAAGAAACTCTACGACTTCAGAATCCAGCGCTGGACAAGTAGCAATTCTTTTCTTCCTACTAAATGACTTCATCCAAGTAACAGTTGATAAAAGAAGAGTTAACAACGCACTCATTAATTATAGTTTTTCACTACATGATCTAGAAGAGCACGTCTATCAAGTAGAAAGCTAGAAAGTGCACACTGATAGAGCCGTGACTCAGTGAGCGTTCTATGGCTAATGACACGGTACACGCTGTTATTACGAGCACATAAAAACGACGCCACTTATCCTGAAATCCAAAGGATGTTGACACAATTATATTTTGTAACGTTTTTTCCAATTATAACTGATTTGTATAACATCCCCATCCGCGAGTTGCTTCGATTTCCGATTGGATTTGTTTAGGGCTCACTAGCTGCCATTAATACTGAGTTCCACTGCATGTAAAGAATAGTAGGCATTTTACAATAAGAATTGTAACTAGATGGGTAGATTAAGCTACAGCACAAAAACTAACATAAATATCATGAGAGCAACAAAACAGTTAATACCAAAAAATGCGATGAGATCTTGTATTTCGATTTCTCCATCTTGTAGCACGGTCCTGATGTTGAGCCAGCAGGTCTTCTCCAGCACATCGATGAGCCTGACCCTATCGCCCAGGTCATCCCGAGGCCTGCGCGGGCGCTCATCGTTCTCACTGTAGTACGAGCACTTGGCGCTTGTTTCGATGTACACCTTCGTCGGCGAGGATATGAACACTACAACAAATGACGATCGAGGTGACAACAGGCCCAATAACCCCAGGTCAACGAATCCATGATCACGACTCAAGATTCCGTGAAATTGACGCGGTCATGGCAAAAATTATCGAAGCTTTTTCAATGCCTACACTAATGTTAATAATCTTTTATGGTAATTCAAGTGCGTTACGAAATTCGCAGAATATGTTTGTTATTTTAAACAAACAAGTTTCTGCCATTTAAACAAGCAAGGATTTTCGGCAATTAAGATTGAAAACAAATCTTGAGTCACGTCAGAACCAGTTAAATTGTTGACCGTGTATCGAATATTAATTGGCATTATTAATCGGCCTGGTGCACCTTGATCGCCGCAGTTCCTTCGGAAAGTCCTCAGCCTCGAGGGCGGCGCGGGCGGTCCGACGCCACCGTTCACCTGAGGCCTCTCGGAGATCATTGTTCATCATCACCGTTATCACTGCATCACATCACTTCACTGATTCACGAGCACTTTTTGTAACAAAGAACGTTCGTTCAGACATCCGCTTGCGCTGTCAACGAACAACGTACCACTGTAGCGTCTCGTTCATACTGCTGATTCCGCTGAATCATTTTAATGTCCAATTGAAGTTTAAGATAAAACAGGCTTCCTTAACTCAGCCGCACGATCAAGTTATAAAAAAGCGAAACAAGTCGTCGGCAGCTGCGTTGCCGGCCGCCTCAGGGTCGACTGGTCCACGATTGTACGGATCGACGTTTGCATCGCCACTAGAATCGAGAACCGCTGATTTTTTCACTGTTTCAATGCTAAGCGCCGCGGTATCGCAATGTGCCAAATAACATTTGTAACAGGTAGCCTGACATTGGACGTGGTTAATGCACCTAAATTGCTATTTGAACGTCGTTAGCTACGCATCAATGCACAAAAGCGTTTAGTTATAAAATAATATTGCTTTGTAGACATTTACCACTTATATTTCATTGTCCAGATTGTACGACGCTGTATGCCTTATGGTTTAGTAGTCCTCGCACAGATGACAATTTTCATTATCTCTTTTTCGTAGAAGGATGTTACGAGAAACAGTTGCAGTTATTAGATAATATTTATGACTACAAGTTATGGTGTAATTGCAAAACGAGTTGTGTTTGTATGTATGGCGTTGCAATCAGAGCATTGCGGCTTGCGAAACAATGAAGGCCTAGCGCGGCGCATAATCTGTTCCGCGGAAAGAGAACTGTAGCATTACGGAGCTGCATGTTCGAACAGGCTGCGAGGAACGCGGGCTACTTACTGCAGTGTCTGAATGACTTGAGGCTATCGAAGTGTCAACATGCAATTTGTGTAATAGCTGGTTGAAATGATGGCAAAAAACTAACGGCTTATGATCATGACAGTGCACAAGTAGATAAAGATGTATAACAAGATGTAACGGTAGGCGTAACAGCTTTATAAGATAAGCACACTGCTAAACAACTGCACATAACCGCACTTAAGTAGCTTCAATTATCGAGGCCTTACGTCTAGTCGAAGACACTTTCTAGATCTAGATCAACAGATAGAATAACAATACCAGCTTTGTCTTGTTTTTTGCCGCTGAATGCAGCGAATTGAAACAGTTTCGTCAAGAATATTAATTTGAAAACGAAAATAAATAAACCATGAAATCAAATAAAGTTAGATGTTTGCATAGATTGTGCAATAGAATTCGCAAAGATATACAACGATATTCGGAATGCTGCCATTAATTTCGCTAAAGCGATTGTAAATACGACCGTGTCTAAATAGTTGCAGTTCTAACCGATTGTTTCAAGTAACATGCAGTTCAATTAACGCTGTATAATAGTCGGGTATTAGAGTCGAATATTAGAGGTGAATGCAGTGGAATGCCACGAATGTGGATTAACTAAATAAGGTAGCATTTGTAAGTGGAATTCCATTGAACAGTTGTCACAGTTCCGGCTGGGTGCAGACACCGCGGGTCGATGGTCTACACTCGCTCACGACTCACGGATCTGTTTTTAAACATAAGATTTTAATATGTACCTAGTATCGTATTGCAAAGAGAAACATGTGCACTCTCTTGATGAGCTTTAAGACGTTCTATTTATAAATTTTAATTCTCTCACAAAATTTGCAAGATATTGGTGACTCTTCCACATTTCATTCTTGTAGTGTATCAATGCATGCCTTATTTTCAGGAACCGGTTCACTCGTATCATCTTCCGTATTCATTTGAGCAGTGTTATTAAATTAAATCTGAACATGATTGTTGATATCAAATTAGCGTGAGAAGATTTAATCATTTACGGGCATTGTTGAAAATCTTGTCTCAAAGATAATGTTACGTAAGCTGCTGTAAAACTGTGGATGCAGATTGATAGGAACGAAGAGTTACGACATTTTACTCATGCATATGAAGCATGAGATTACGGATGACTTTGTATTGACAAATTGTTAATTTTAATTAGATGTCAAATGAAAGGATATGTAAATTGCAAGTTTGCGACACTTCAAGGTGGACAAGCGTTTAGAATACATGAAAATGTGTGAAGCAAGCGTTTGTAACCGATTTTGTTGACTTTGGTGGAGCCGCGCCAAGCGTGACCGAAGATAATGTGTTAAGTAGCGATAAAGAAACACTAGAAAGTAAAAAAAAACTATATAACATATAAGTTAATTAATATTGTTTTACGCCCAATGTTTTATGGTTGTAAGTTTTCGCAACAGTTGTCACGCTTTTTGTTGGACAAAAAAGTGGCCGGCCGGCTGAGTTAGTATACACGGAATACGGATGTTATATATTTAGGAAAAAGCACTATGAACGAGACAATATATAAACACGTTGATTCTGAAGTTTACAGTATTAGGTTTTCATGAATATTCACAGTTAACAGTCGGTAAACACGAATGAAGCACTTTCACTGTCGCTGGGTGGAGCCGGTGGCGGCGGCGGCGGCGCGTCCGCTCGGCTGCGCGGGCGCAGGGCTGACTCGCGCGCGCCGTACCGCCGCCGCCGTCCCTCTCCCACGCGAGAACCTTTAGTGGCAACTGTAGCAAACGTGTAGGTGTACCAGAAACGCCATTTAAGTAACACCCCTAACCATAAACAAGACGAAATTATGCAGAAATGACAGGACAGACGTCATCGCAGTCCTTTCAAGCACTTATAACGGCAAAAAGGTTGTAGTGATTGAGAAGAAAACATGCCGTGCAAAAACTGCCTGATCAAAAAGACATCAGTAAACAAAGACACAATTACAAATAATCATGGCTTAGAAGCAACACGAACCCCAGATAGCATGTAAAGTATCTAGAATGTAGTCAGCGTCAGTGACAATAGGGGGCAAACTGATTCAGCCAAAACTACATTTTAGAAAACTGGTCCGGTGAGTCTGTCCCTGAGAATTTAGGGCGATACGCTATCAATGAAGCTATAAATCAAAGTGTTGCCAGCGAATAACGTCACTGAGATATCAATAAACAATGCTGTACGGCAACATAGTTAGATCGGCTGAAAAACTTGGCTATGCTGGGTAAATAGTCGCTAATTGTGCGCAAAATCTAGAGCATTGCACTCGTTACTGGGTAGTGACATAATGTCGGAGTAGCCACAAGTGGAGCAGCTAAATAATTGATCCCACGTTCGACTTCATCGGTTATTTTGACTGCATGTTTTGCAATTGCATTACAAAATTGAAGATTCTGTGCACTTAGTTTCCTTGAGTTCAGTTCAGGCGCGTGTGTTTCGAGTGATCGGCTTTTCGTGTGTTGCCCAATGAAGGTTACAAATGCAATTGGTGATAGCATCGCCTTTCGGTTATGATACTTAGAACACTGCGAAATGTTTCGATACATTTTCTAGCTCAGTAACCGTTGGTTCATCGTTGCATTTTTGTAACCTTGGTTTATTAGCTCGAGGGATAGTTATATCAACGTTTTTACTATTGAAGGCGTTGCTTGCTGATGTTAATGTGGGAGGTGCGTAAATGTTGTAAATTCGGAAATCACACGGTTTTGCTAACAGTCTTGATGACCACACACCGAGTCACACAATGATAGCTACAACCTCATGCAACGTAACCGATGCATTGTTATCTGCATTCAAAAATTATTCTCACAATTATGTCTTTATCTGTTATTTGTTAAAATTGTTCAGTGAAAGCCGCAACAAATTATTTTCGCAATTTTAAATAAATCGTGTAAAATTCTGAAAGTTGCTTCTCGGATAAGCCTTCATTCATCACCTCTGAATCATTGATTTCGCTTTCGCAATCAGCCAATATTGTTTCATCGAATAGCGTGAACACCATTTTATAGCTTTCCTCTAAGAAACCGATATAAATAATTTCCCGCGTATGTGTTGATAATTTATCACTTTTTGCACCGACATTGTCTGGATTTTCTTGGTAACCAGTTCCATGTGTTTCGCAATTCACAAGACCGTAAATACAATAGAATTCGAAAAGCTGTTAGCATTAAATATCACTTTTGAAAGTATCTTTCATTAAAACATCATTCTTAGTTACATTCAGTTTAGAGGCATTATTATCTTTTTATTACTTTAAAACACTAAATTGAGCGTAAAGTTGATTACTTACTTGTTCAATTTGATTTGAATTGGCCAGCTGAACCTTCAATAGGTGCTCAAAATGCGTATTATCACTGTTATGATGCAAGTCATCTAAAGCGACTACATTGAGAACTCGTCTTGCTTTGGTTTCTTTAACAACTTCAATACCAAACTTCTCCTCGGAAGGTCTGTTGTTGAGATGTTTTACGGTCAAGGATGAGTAATAAGTACTGCACGGCTTAACGTGAGAAGGTTTATTACGCGTTGAATGACAATACTTGACGAAGAATTCTTTTGTCGCGCGGATTTGTTTAATAACATGTATGATCTTATCTCATTCACCTATGTTCATGGGCTCTTGACTACCTCATACGTAAACAATACGCCATTTTTGTATTACATCTTACGTCATGCCTGTCCACGTCGTAACGTTTATTGTTGAAAAACTGCAAGCGCAGAATTGGTAAACACATTAATTTTAATTAAATTACAATAAGTGCACCTGTTGTTTATAACTGACGTTATAAAAGCGGAAATCATAAGGAAATAGTTGTTGTGAAGAACGTGAATCCAGTTTGTTCCGCAGAGAAAAGTACTTCGAAGTGCAAATAGAGCGTGGCTGCTGATGCTAATACTGGTTCCTGGCTCACACACGAACTTGCTGAGCAGGAAGAAGCTTAGCACATGACCACTGCTCGGCTCCATAAAGTAATGAAGTGGAACTTCAAGCTTGATTGGATGTGTCTACATATATCATCTTAGTTATCCTACTTCTTACATGAAAATTGCTAGAGTTGCTATTAGGTACTTGATAGCTTAGCTTTGGCAAAGGTCAAAAAACTTGCCAAAATCCACTTGTTATACATAAGCTCAATGCAAGATGAATATGACCTAGACATACATTTTGAAATGTTTGCAGATGACACTATTGCGATATAATAGAATGCCGAATCATGTTCGTGTCCATATGATGAATATGACAATCTTTACAGACATAAGCATGCAATACACTGCTTGATAGACAAAGACATGTTTTGTTTTGACTTCTCTACAGCCACTAGTAGAAACACATAACGGTCTGGCAACAGTTTACTGGCTATTGTAGTAAACAACTTTATGTAGTATGCTGTGGTCTCAATGAAAGACGAGGTGTGTCAGGTTAAGGTTACATACTCAAAGAGCACAAAGCACATGCAATCCTTAAACTAGCACCAGTCACTTTGAAGGCACCAGTCACTTCTTGGTGTGTGGACTAGCAAGCAGTTCCTCAATTAGTCGTCGGTGAAAGCCCTGGGTCAGCCAAAGAGTTCATAGAGGTAAGTGAGTTTAAATGATTTAGGAAACTGGACGTCGGTCCTAAGTTGCGTAGGACATAGTAAACAGGTTCAGTTAGAGCGCAGTTGGGACATTGGCAAGGCTTTCGAGCAGGCGGTGTCTATTTATGGTTTAAACGCAAGCGTGCGCTGATGCGTATCATCATTTAAAGATATAGCCAGCCGTGAGCTGAGTTTATTGCATAGTTTCGGACACCGCGAGCAATATTAAAGAGTACGCTTAAGTACACGACAGAGATATATGGCCTGATGGAGTATTTGCAACATATGGTCTTGGAAGTAAATACATTAATGCATAGTACCTATATTAGAGCTTTTAAATCAAAAGAAGATGTTATCCAGTGGTATGGTAATTGGAACTGGTATTTTTCAAACGAGACAGGAAGTCAATGGCTTTGATTTTAATCGACCATTATCAGTCTGGCATGTATATAGCGATGAGGCCCAGTGCGCAGAATCTCATTGTTCGGAGATGTTTAGATATGATAACAATGGTGTTATTGTCGCTAAAATATTCATCAATGCGCAGGCTTCAGCAACAACCTTATTATGGCGTTCTTCAGATGCTGTTAATACGAACAATAAACTGGTAGCAATTACAATTAAATGAATCAACACGGCTGTAAAGCTCTCCGTAGTCAACACGTCGAATCGAATAATAAACCAATTAATTTCACAATTCAGTTGACTATTTGTACCGGTAACAATGATTCAGAGCTGTTTGCAACATCTGTTTGTGGTGAAAGTACTCTTAAAATGGACGAATCTGATACGAACAAGCTTAACAATATCATTTTAAAAGGAGTCGACATAAAGTTGTCAGCAGAAGACAATCTTGGACAGGGTTGACAAGGTTCCACATTAATTACACTCGCTAAGTGGGAAAAAGAAAGCAGTAAGAATTTGGCATAAGGAGTAAAATTGGAAAATGGAAAACTAGATTTGATTTTTTTTAAGAACCTTACAAAATATCCTTCTGCGGATTCCGGAACCAAGATTAATTTAAGAGTCGACGATGCCGTTTATGGTAAATGCAATAGCTAAAATGAAGTGGACGAAAAAAGAACAGCGCTGACTTACACAAAAAAGAATACCGGCAGGAGTGTATAAATGCTAGAGACAAGAAAGTCTGTGCAGTGGTTTAATATACAAATTCGGCAGCCCTGGTCAGGTCATAAAGTAGCTGTCTCAGCTCGTAACAATGGCTTATGGCCTTACAGTCACGGCGTGTGCGTTCGGGTCGAAGGGCGGTCGCGCCCAACAAGGAAGTCTACTCCAGCCGCCTTGCACAATGACGACGTAAACGATACATTATCACTGCTTTGTTGAAAACATTGTGTTCGCACTGTAATTACTACTATTGTTGACAGATTGTGCAGCTATTTTAGGTGTTGAATGCTATAATTATGTATTGTAAACTTATCTAGTCTTGTTCGGCTCTTGGATCTGTTTTATATCTACACGACAGTGTTATATTTGATTTAGCAGATTTTAAGCCAACTTCGTTTTTATGAATGTCCGAATTTCCTTTTCAATTTCCTAAGTGTTACAAAGCTTTTTCTATATTTAAAACCTATACTAATATTATAAAGCTGAAGAGTTTATTTGTTTGAACGCGCTAATCTCAAGAACTACTGGTTGGATTTGAAAAATTATTTTTGTGTTGGGTAGTCCATTTATTGAGGAAGGCTATATAACATCTACGTTCTATTGGTCGTAGCGTGATGTTATATGGAGCGGAGCATCCATGTTTTTTTTTCTAAAATCCAGTTGACGGCAGCGAAGCTGCGTGGGACAGCTAGTACTTCATATGCGGTTAATAGTGATTAAAACTGACAACAAAAAGGCAACAAAAGAAATGACGAAGACAGAATAAGATAACTTATCCCAACTACAAAATATAAATGATGTTATTGATCTCAGAACATAATACGTACCTACTTAATCAACCTGTGTTATGTTTTAAACATAGACCTTGACAGGTACGGAACTTTCTATTTTAATTCACACTTGACTAGCTTGCATACGAATAAGACTGTATTATTTGATTGATTTATTTTAGACTGCAATGATTGTAAATTGTAATAAATGGTCCACACCTAAAACACGAAATGGTGATGTAGATGATGATGAAGAGTTAGCTATGGATTACGATATAAAAGAAGCATTTAGTAATCAAGAGTCAAAAGAGATCATGCAAGAGTTTGTAGAAAATCTTTACAAAAATGTGCTCAGAACAAGTTAACACTATGAAGGATGCATCCCGGAATCAGGACTGTGCCAGCTAAAGGCTTGCTTCTTATTCCATGGATCATAATCATCATTCTGCCTTTGTACCATGTTACTTGTGGACAGCGCAACAGGCTTTCTCCTGTCTTCTCCTTTGTCTTTCAAGTCATTCCTCGCTCAATCCTTCTATTTTTCCTTAGGCCTACCATTCCCTTTCCATGCAAAAACCTCTTTTAGCCACATGCGTTTCATTAGTAATGGTATCTTCCTTAAGCATAACTGGCAAAACAGGAAATGCAGGAAGTACTGGTGTGATATTGTGATATCTGTCTTCATTGTGAACAGCTGATGTTTGGTGAGCATCTGTTCTACAAACCACAACAAAGCCTTTGTCTGAGTCACCCCTTCAAGTAGACCGAATGATAATCCGGCAGTAAGCATTATGTTATTCACATCCGTTACATACTTAAGTGATAGTAAAAGTTACATATTGTGCATAAATCCTAATAATGGTAAGCCGGAAGACATTAAAAAGTGAAGGTGAAAATTAAAAGCGTTTAGTACGATTGTTAGTTTGTTGTGACGTGATTGTCGCGAAGCAATTTATTCATTGTTATGTTGTTCATGAAACTAAATGGTTGGGTAGGAAATGTAATGGACAGTTGGAGTACTTGTAATTTATGTAAAGTTAAAATCATGGCAAAGATTGGCACAGTAAAAAGCTTATAATCGTGACAATCTAAGGCCCAGGTTTTTGATCCGTAGTTAAATATTAACAGTTAAATATGCTGATCAATGGTTTGAAATTTCGGTAAAACGCTTTTATTCATCAGTAGTTAGTCTAACAAATGATCAATTAATAAATTTTTCAACATAATTGACCATTTGTGACAATTGATATATGCATATATTTCACCGAAATTTGAAACCGTTGGTAAACATTTTGACCATTGGTTGAGTAAAATATTGATAAAAAAAATGGTCGTAAGAAGTACGATGACGCTTCTCATTTTACATACCGCGATAACTTGTACGTGAGAAATTGAAAAATCAAATTCATAATCATAATTAATTACTATTTTACCTATACACTATAGCTACGAGTATCATTCGTAAGCATCAAGTTTCATCTTTTGTGTATCTCGGGACCTTAAGAGGGGACTCTAGTGAGACTTTCTCTATACAAACACATTCTGCTGTTTTCTTCGTGGATAATGCCTCTAGAGCAATGATTTTTTTCCATAAAATCTAGGTCTAATTAATACGTGCCTGTATCATTTCCTTTTTTCCAAAACATAATCACAAAAAGAAATATGACAATCCAAAAATCCGAAAAAAATGCCCGTTTTTACCGCCATGTTCAGAAGACTTCCAGACAAAATTTATAAGTTTTTAACAAAAAAGGAAATGATAGAAGCATAGATATACTTTTCCTCTAAATTTTTATATAAGAATTTTTTAGATCAGACCAGATTTCATGAAGAAAACAGCAGAATACGAAACGTCTTTTAGTCAAAGTTTTTGTAGGTAAAATCAGCCTGAGCTGCAGTTGTCCCTTTCGCACTTTACGGGGTGAGGTTGGAGGTGACGCGACGGCAATAGTTTATTCAAATACCTATTTTTCAAATTCCTGTTGACTAGAGTCCGCTCTTAAGGTCCCGGTCCTTTGGAAGGCGTGCGAGGAGCCGAAGCCAACTCGTAGGGGCCTGTTAGGCATGTTTCAGGAAATGTGACACCAACCGACGATTATCCCTCTATGCATTACGCAACTGCACCCAAGGACAATTTACCACCCGGTTGGTGCAGGACTATTGCAAATTACGGAGAAAAAAATGTATTGGGCTATGGATTTGTAGGTTTAGTGGATCGATTGCCCAAAACACCGGAGGACTACCGGCCCCTGCCCGACCACTGTTGAACTAAACGGCAATAAAATGGCAGGGGGTGACTTGCACACTCAATTAATGGACCCCCATAAAGAGTCGCTAGCACTTTAGTGACGTAGCACCAAGGGGGCAATATATCCGGAGGTGCTTAAGGAGTGGAGAAGTATTCCACGGCTGTCAGGACAATCCCGGCAGTACGGCCAAGATCCCTACCAGCACCAAACTGGGTTAACCTCCTTCCTCCGAGCACGTTTGCTCTTGCGAATCTCCACTCAAGCCAGCCAATAAAGGCAAGAGAGAGGTGAGAGACTGAGAGCTATGGTCCTCGTCATTTAAGTCAAGTTTAATTATTATTTAGTATTTTTATAGCTGTCAAGTCAGACTTCTTAGATTGTCAGGACTATAGTCAACTGAAAGCTTAGAAAACCGAAGCTTAGCAATATGTTATACATAGTTATCGAAGTAGGTCATATAACTTGCTATCATATCGACCGCTTTAACCACCCTACGTGAAAAATCAATAGTCTTTACTGGGTCACCAACCTAGGTACCTAGCATATATTTTATAATAGCGTATCTACTACTAATACGAAGTCTGGAAAGAGTTGAAGATGAAAAGTCTTCCTGTCTTTGTGTGGACTTAATTGTTGAAACTCTTATTGTGGACCAAATATACGTCTGATTGATAAGTCCTAATTAATATTATAAATGTGAATGTTTGTATGTTTGTATTTCAATTTTGCAATATTGGGTGAACGGATTTGGCATTTTGGATGTTGCATACAGATCTATACTTACGAAGTAACTATTTAGTAATCTGTGTCTATACTATATATACTATATTAATGTTATAAAGAGGAAATATAGGTATTTTTGTATGTAACGAATAAACTTAAAAACGACTGGTACGACTTGTCTTGTATAATCTAAGTGGACCGATTTCAAAAAATCTTTCACTGTTGGGAAGCTACACTATCTCCGGGTGACATAGACTACTTTTCATCCCTGTATTCCCACGGGAACGGGAACTACGCGGGTGAAACCGCGAGGCGTCCGCTTGTATTTTATAACCTGGTTTTTTTTTATTCCCGTTATAATGTTCCCTTGGTATACTACGCACACAACGCAGGCAAAGCCGCGGACAGAAACTATTTAAAAAAAATAACTGTAGAAAGTTACAAATTCTAGCATTACTGAGTTGACATTTTAGTTAGTCAACCTTTTGGCGTTAATAAAATGCAGTTTTTTCTACAAATAGAATGTCGCAACAAAACACAGACAGACAGTCCTTGCTTGCCTTCAAAATTACCGTAGAATGTTGAGGACACTACAGTATGAAGGTTAACTTTTCTTGCGTGTATAAACAGACCAAATAGTTCTGAGATAAAAAGTTAAAATACTAATATTAAATAACTATTCATTGGCAAGGGCATCACCTCTTGGCTGGACTGATTTAGACAGACAAAGTTAGTTATAGTCCAAATCAAGTATTTCGGAAAAAGAAAAGTTGGAAAAAAATCCTGGAAAATTTAAAACATTCTGGAAAACAATATTTTTTCATTGATCTTTTGTATGAACTCAAGGACAGGACTATAGGTCAGCTAGTGTCTTAATATAAAAATGTGCAATTTAAAATTCCCCTAAGGTCCTATCTAACACATGAGTACATATCTTCTTCTCGATTCTATTTTGGGCCCAGTAGGTGGCCACACCGATTGCGGCGTCAGTGGTGAGCATAAGGTCTTCCAAAGTGCAGGTGTATGGGCAGTTGGGGCACTACAGCACGTGAGCCATATTCTGCAAATGGGCACTGTAATCACACTGGGTATGAGTACATGACATGAGGCAACAAGGCGGGCGGCGCAAGCGCAGGAATCCGGTAACAATTAGCGGCCGCCCACCGGCGCGAGCGGTTCATGAACTTGCGATAGTGTAGGCCCACACTTGCCATTGTATAGAGTTGTATTTAAACACTAGTAGATACATATACACGTGGTTGATATATGGCATCGTTTCAATCGAGAGTAGGATCTGGGTGAGACTGGGAAGAGCGTGGAGATTGGCGCAAGCAAAGAGAGAACTATGCCCAGCAAGGGTAAAGCTGGAAGATGATGATAATGACACGTGGAACTAAGAAAAGAGTTATTCGAAACAGGGGCTAAAGATATGTCAGAACCTCATGGAAAGTATAGTACTACCTACTATACTGCCCTTGATGTCATAATTACAGTAAGTCGTGTTACTGGTGTTATGACTTTTTTTACATTACTGTTACATTTTTCTTTATTTTATATCTAAATTATTAACAAAGTTACGATTAGCACAATAACAGTAAATGTTGAGAAGATTGAAACGTTCGTTAAAATAATGACAGTAAGTAGACTTACTGTATTCAAATTATGTTTTATTTACAGTAACTAATGTCCCGGTAGATTGAAATTATTTAACTAAGGTTTTTTCGCTACACATATTCACAGTAAGTATAGTTACTCTATATTTAACATGTGTAATTCACAAAAAAAATAAACCAATCCGTAACTATAATAGTCCACCTAGATAAACTCTTAGCAAACTGTGAATACAAGCATTTTCGTAGAGCAACAGAGTTGGAAGGGAAAGGCTAACGGAACCTTTCTTTCATAATCTGTATAATAATTTGGGAAATAATTCAGAAAAGTCAAAAATGTCGTCAATGTCGGGTACTTAAGAGCGGACTCTAGTCAACAGAAATTTGAAAAATAGGTATTTGAAGAAACTATTGCCGTCGGACCTCCAACCTCACCCCGTAAAGTGCGAAAGGGACAACTGCAGCTCAGGCTGATTTTATCTACAAAAACTTTGACTAAAAGACGTTTCGTATTCTGCTGTTTTCTTCATGAAAACTGGTCTGATCTAAAAAATTCTTATATCAAAATTTCTATGCTCCTATCATTTCCTTTTTTGTTAAAAACTGATAAATTTTGTCTGAAAGTCTTCTGAACATGGCGGTAAAAACGGGCATTTTTTTTCGGATTTTTGGATTGTCATATTTCTTTTTGTGATTATGTTTTGGGAAAAAGGAAATGATACAGGCACGTATTAATTAGACCTAGATTTTATGGAAAAAAATCATTGCTCTAGAGGCATTATCCACGAAGAAAACAGCAGAATGTGTTTGTATGGAGAAAGTCTTACTAGAGTCCCCTCTTAACGATGGGCAATGAACCAGTATAAGTCGTAGATAAACTATGCCTTTACTTACCAAGAATACATGCCGTCGAAGGGATTGACCAATGATTGTTCATACCTAATAGAACTGATTGCGCTATGTTCGGAGGTTGGAATAGCGCAATATTGCAATAAAATAAATGAGCCAATTAGGGCTAAGTATGATTTATATTAAGCTAACGAAATCCGAGAAACCACATTCGATTTCTTTAATATAGTGTGGTTAAGATTAAACTCATAATAAAACCGACCGTTATTTGTGATTTCATGAAATTAATTGGTTTTACGGTTCTAGTTAGAATCTAGAATATACAACATGATAGACTTAAACATAATATTGATGTTGCCATATTAGAAAGGGACGTTATTAATCGATCTAACGGTATCTAATCTGTGTTATATGCTGGAGATACGTGTAAAAACAGGTGCAGAAAATAAATTATTGGTATGATCATGTCATTTTTAAGGATTTCGCATTCGAAATTTTATCAAAATAATATCCACAAAATAAAAATATTTTGATTGGATTAATTTTCACCTTGATTTTAAAAGGTCGCCTAAAACTGAATTAAGAAAACACCAGTCACTTCGTATGTCAAGGACTTACATTGTAATGTTAAAAATATGGCACTTAAGATTTCTGAAAAAGGCTCAAGACATTGACCAATATTTGCACACTGTTCCAAGTTCCAAGCGAACTGTCAAAAAAAGGAAATGACAAACAACGAGCCGAGCATTGTTTAGGCGGCGGAATGTGTGCGTAGGCGCCTGTCGCCACCGCTTGCGCAACCGGTGGCCAAAGCGCGCGCTTGCGCAAACTCAATCAACTAACACAAACGGCAGGTCCTATTTCATATTTCGCTGAAAAAAATTAGCTATAAATCAGTATTGGAAATAATGATTAGGCTGTACAATTGTTAAAATGATTTCGTTAATAATTTGTTACTTGAAGGTTTATAGCGCCATCTACCATGATCTATGAGAACTAATGTCAGAATCGGTGCACGCAGTTTGCTTGAGTAATCATAGATGGCGTTGGTAACAAAGCTTGCAAACGGAGTGCATGTATGTTGTTAGGTTTGAATTGTTTTAGTGCAATTTTTACAATATTATTTTAGTAGAAAAAAATATAATTAAAGTAAAATATTAAATCAACTAACCTTTATCATCGCTGCTGGGTTTCGGTGACTTCTGCCATTGATGTCGAACTTTCTGCGACCAGCTGATGGGACTCTTCCTGCCGCGACTTCTCTCCCGCACACTGTAATTCAGTATTTCCATTTTTGAACCATAACAAAAATTATGTTACGACCTAAACGTGTTCCCCTTTTCACTGCATTTTTCTCACTGAGCCACCGCCAAATACAATTTCATATCAAGTGCCGATAACAATGTTTGTACTACTCTTTGGAAACTGGTATACCTTTTTTATTAGGTCAAGTGAATGATAATTTGATGTTTAGTTTCCATAGAAAAAGTTGTAATATGCTTTATCACACCAGTTATCGGGCCATCTGGTTTATTGTCAATATTTTGATTTGTAATTCGACATCTATTTGCTTTTGATTGTTGCCGTAAGAGCTTTAGTAAACAATCTGAAATTCATGGCTGTTTCCATTATTTGCAACAATGATTTCTACATACATATTTACCCACGAAGATTTAGCAGAATTTTGGATTATCTCAAATCTTACTAACGCTTAGATCAAATATGATTATGATAAGACGAAAAATAAGATTTAAACTTACATAATAATTTTCTGCTCATTTTTCTCTTCATCAGACACGTCGACCCAGTCGTCGCTGCGATCGCTCCTGTCACTGACAGTACTCGTCTCACTGCTGGGCACTTGGAATGCGATCTCCTGCCCGTTGTAGCTGATCACCGACCTCTGACCGTACAGGCTGTTCGTCTTCTGCTCACTGGACATCGTCGACTGACTGATGTTGGACACCGTGTCGAACGAGAGACGCTTCTGCGCGTTCGACGCCGCCTGCTTCCTCATATCGTTCCGCAGCTTCACCATACTCGGGCTATTCGGTATGCTCTCGTAACAGTGCGACAGTGAAGTCGCGTCGCCATGCTTTATCGTGTCATATATGTTTTCATTTTCGTTGTACACTGTGTAGTCGGATATAAAGGAATGTCTACTACTGTAGGTGGGACTACTGTCTTTAGACTTTGGCGGTCGAGCCGGGATTTTCTCATAAATCCTCTCTGTTACTGGTCCGATCTTTTCGTAGCTAACGGTTGATGCTCCACTTACTGACTTTGTTATTGCATAGTTTTTGTTGTTATTTTTAGCAAATGGTTGGTAATCTTCAGCTATTTGTATACCAGAACTAGAAGTTAAACAGTACGGCTTAATAGGAGGTGACTTGCAGTACTCATAGCCATCGTCGCTGTCGCCATCGCCTCGCGTTCTCTCTTCAAGATCGTTATCGCAGAGTTCATAATTGTGGAGACTACTCTCATCACCTTCGGGGTGTGATCTCATTTCTAGTAGACTTTGGTAAATATTGTCTTTGTCTATACACTTATCTTCGTTCTTATCATTTGCAATTTTAGGAATTTCCGGCAAAGGGCAGTTTATTTTAGAAGATCGGTCCACACTTTTAATAGGAATTATAACAATGTTTGCTTCGTCTCTAGGTTCTAAGGGTTCGTAATAATCTTCCACTTCTTCTTGTTTTGGTTTAGACGTGAACCCAACTATAATTTCTTTGTTACAGGCTTCAACCAGATCACTTTCAAAATCCAAATTAGGATCAGATTGCTGTTGACATGTTGAAATATTTATTTGAGATTCATTTGTTTCAACTTGAGATTCATCTTCTATAGTTTTTTGTGGCTCATCAGAACAACTAATAGTTGTGCCATTCGGTGTTACACTAACAAAACTGTAGGAATTATCTGATTTTTCAGAGTCCGAATATATTTGAGTGCTACTTTTTCTGCGCCATAAAAATGATTCATTAGGTGTTATCGACGAATTAATCTCCTGATATACTTTTTCGCCTTCATTAGGTTTAACAATGCTTACAACCTGAACTTCTTCTTTTTGTTCGTTGTTGATTGTTATTGTTACTGCGTTACTTTCGTGGATATCTTCTGGAATGATTTCGACGACCTTAAGAGGTAATTTTTCCGAGTGTATATAATTTGTTTTATATCTTTTCCGATCGTATAGCGGTTCTTTCCTTTTAACGATCTCCGGGCTTTGGTTCACTGTTTTATCAAGCTTTGCTACTTCGCTTGATAAAGGTCTGATCGTTTTAATTTTTGGAATGCCGTCTTTTACAACTACATTTTTGGTTAATACTAGTGATGATTTCTTTTCAGGTACTTTTGGTTTTTCTTTTAAAGGTATTGTACTCTTACTTTTTTCAGGTTGTCGTTTTAATGTATTATTTGAATTCGTTTGAGCCGTTATTTCACATTCAAACTTTTTGATAACATTTTTAACTACGGTAGTTTCCATCGGTTTTATTGCTTTCTTCGATTCCACTTCTTTTGCCTTAACAGGACTACCATCAACAGAATCTGACCCGCTCGGTTGTTCACTTGAGTCTTGATATTTTAAGCGTTTCTTTGAAGTTTTTGGTATTTTAGTACCGTCTGATTTTGAGCGGATAACACGAACTTTATTTGAACTGTCTGCAATAAGTAAATCATCCACTGAATCCATGCTTGAACACCTTTTCCTGTTGTTGCGCTTTTTTGAACCCCGTCTTTGTCGTAACACTATTTTTATGTTTGGACTCGAACTGAGAGTAGAAGAAGGTGTTGAACTGTTACTCGCTGAACATCGTGATGCAGATTGTAATTCTTCTAGAGTTTTTACAAGTTTTGATTGTTTGGGTGATCCAATAAGCGGCTCTGTTTGTAAGTTGTTGAATTTTTTTGTCAGTTCTGCAACATTACTGCTCGTTATAGTCATCGTTTTGGCTAGAGGCGGTCGTTTGTGGGATGTGGCGGCAGTTTTTATTTTAAAGCTAACTTTTCTCTGATGCGGTTCCATTGTTTTTTTAATATTCGGAGATACATTAACTGGAATGCTGTATTCTTTGTTATTTGTAGCACACGAATGTTTTCCAACTCTTCCCCCACCTGTGCTTCTGGTGTCTTCACTATCTGTTGTTATTGCTATCTGTGCATAGTGGACTGTGTGTTTTTCCTTCTTTGTTTCATAACTCGTAGGTGCAACAGTGGAGCTGACCGTTGAATTCAAGAACGCCTGTTTCGCGTCATTGATGGACTTCATTCGTTCCGTCAAAGTAGGCAAAGCTGGTTTGACAGGTACTGTGTAAATATATTTGTTGGCGTTATTTTGGTTTTCTTTTATAGCCATTTCTGTTTCTGGTAAAATGAAGTTTTTCAGTAGAGCCTTTATAGTGCTGTGTTGCTTTCCATCGCTGTTGAACTTCTTGATCGACGATATGAGAGTGTTCGTGGCTATCGTGTCGCCTTCCATCGGGTTTAATAACATTTGTGAGGGAGATCTGTCGCTGCTTTACTACGCCATCTGAAACCAAGAGGAAACATAAAATTGTAGCAAATTAAAGTGTGGGAAATAATTTGGAGTTAACTTTACCCCAAAGCTATATCTATTACAAAAATCTCACGCACACATTTTGTGGTGTTATAATGAATAACTGAATTATAAACCTGGTTTAGCTTGTCGATGTAGATCACAATGGCCGGTAGTAAGACTAGCGACTGTTCGGGTTTCTATTGTCATTGCACGTTGTTTGTACAGTTTTCAGCGGCTCGTTCGTAACTTGAATAGCTCATTACTGCCATAATAAGTGTCCCACGAGATTGTGTTACTGATATAGAATGAAATATATATTTGTAACTAGCTGACCCAGCAAACTTTGTTTTGCCATAAAAATACCAAACATTTATCTACCCTACCTACCCTACCTTACACTACCTACCCTACCCGATCCTACACTACCCTACCCTACCCTACACTACACTACACTACCCTACCCTACACTACACTACCCTACCCTACCCTAACCTACCCTACCCTACCCTACCTACCTACCAACTCGTTGAACTACTATACGAATGTAACCATCTTTTGTTTCTACCGGCAGCGGCGAACTAATTAAAATTTAGAACATAAAAGTTGCTATTGTCAGTCAATCTTAAAAGATAGACATATGCTGTCGCGGAATTTTTTGTAGAACTTTTAAAGAGGAACATTTCCATTATACATGATATTTGCGTAACTTAAACCGTTTACGCAGCGCACGCAATGGAAGCTCTCAAAAAGGAATATCTTTGCCCGTTTTTGCAATATTTTTCATTTATGCTCGGCTCCTATTGGTCGTAGCGTGATGTTATATAGCCTATAACCTTCCTCGATAAATGGACTATCTAACACAAAAATATTTTTTCAATTCCAACCAGTAGTTCCTGAGATTAGCGCGTTCAAACAAACAAACTCTTCAGCTTTATAATATTATATATAATATATAGTAATATAGTATAGATACGAACCAATTGGTTGTGGGAGATAGACAGAAAAAAGTTAGACCGTGAGATATGCTTGCATGTTGAAAAACAGAATAATAAAGCCTGTTCGACATCCAAAATATACTTCGTATAACAAAATACACCTTGAAATATATTCAAATCTTTTCAGCACAGCTTCTAAGAGATCTATTCAATGCTTGCTGAGGTTCTTGGCATCTTACAGTCCTCCTTACGCATGCAACACGCTAATATTATTACTGGCAGTAATTTCACGGCTGTTTGAATGACAATGGCGAGTCGTGCTGGACAATAATGGACGACAGGCAATAAGTATGTATTTAGGCGACAAAGACATTCTTTGCTAAACATGTAAGTGGGTATAGTTCGTCGCACGTTTGCGATTAACGAATCAGTTGGCATCATTTTTTGAGTGGAGGAAACTATTTTCAGTGTCAAGGAGGAATAAATAGCAAAGAAAGATGTTTGAGAAATTATTTAGAGGTTTTTGCGTCGTGCACCAGAATAAAAATTTTCGTACTTAAAAAACGTTCAAATTCAAGTTACAAACATGAGTTTGTAACTCATGTTTGTAACTTTTTCAAGTTTCAAGCTTTTCAAGTTTCTCGTCGCGGAGTCATCTCCGCGACGAGAAACTTGACAATAAAAAAAGTTAAATCAAAAAATCAAAAAACCCGACTGCTTCAAAAGCGAACTAAAAAGTCGTAAACAAGGGAAAAATCATGCTGTGCAGTCGGAGGATACATACGCGCGAGCTGGCTGACCAAAACCAGATGTATCCTCCTCCTGCACAGCATGATTTTTTCCTTGTTTACGACTTTTTAGTTCGCTTTTGAAGCAGTCGGGTTTTTTGATTTTTTGATTTAACTTTTTTTATTTATAACTTTTTAGTTAAGTTTTTTTCGAATTAGATACATTTAAACATATAAGTGTTATATATTTTTGAAATCACCTCTTAAAACCCTTTATTTTGATACCCCACACGATGGGTTTGGAAGAAAAAAAAATTGGGCCCCTACGATATGGCGCCCAAAATCCGCCATTTTTCTATTAACCAATTAAAATGTAGCCTATGACACTCGCAGGATTAAGACGAATCGATTGACGTATGAATCATCAAAATCGGCCAACGCGTTTGGTCTCTGGAACGCCACATAGGAACAAACATACATACATACATAGACTGATAAACACATTACCCTCCTTCGGCAGTCGGGTAAAAAGGAGGGCAATTAGAGGCGTTTTTGACTGATTCAAACTGAGATCAAAATGCAATAATACGGAATTGATCCTGAAGATACGAGTTTCAATCATTTTTCACTAAACCATGACATGCTTTTTTAATCAAAGACCTATTGATTCATCAAACACTGTAAATAACTGTTCTAAAGCTGGAAACACTTTCAGTATTTTGCTTCCCGCACTCCTTACACACACACTAGCCTCAGTTTGGGCCTATTCTAGGAGCACAACAAGGCATGGAGTTGTTGTATTACAATACAATTGCCAATACAAAACTACTCATACCTTCGATTACTCCCAACATTATTTTAATACCTTCGCTTCCCGCACTCCTAGAGCCTAGTGTGTGTAACACACTATCCTCAGTTTGGGCCAGTTCTAGAAGCATATAACAAGGCATGGGGTCATGGCGTGCGGGGCAGTGCTTTCACCGCGTGGGAACGGCGCACGCGTCGCAGATCACACCTGATTTAACAATTCCTTTGTTTACCTACGTATAATCTTGGCTGCTACGGCCAACAATTTGACAGAGAGGACTCGCGATTGTATTATTCTTTACCTAGATAATTTTCAGCCACGTGCTTACTTTAACTTTGAAGGAAGCATAAAAAGCGCTTAGGAGATTTGCATGATGAGGAGCTAGATTCTTTATTGATAATGCCATTATGGTCAATGCCTATAGTAGTAAGCATTGGAGACATCTAAAATAATGGTAAATCTAAACAAGCTTTAAACGTTTATGCAAAATTTCAATTAATCACCGGGAAATAGGTTGCAAGCCTTGATTACATACAAACAAAAACCGGGACAAGTTAATTTAATAAATGCTTGTAAAAAGCGAATTTTAAAACAATGAGGACAGGTCTAATTAAACATACATGTTATAATAGGACGTCAATTTGAAGACCTGGTTACAAATTCAAGCGCGAATTTGGAATAGTTTAATTTCCAAGCAATTAAATTTAGCAACAGTTCTAAACCGTGCGTGCAGAATCGCTAAACTCCGGAGAACTAGTTTAAGATCTAGGTAAAAGTGAGATGAACGTTCTTGCGTAACTTAGCCTTTTGTGGAGCGGTATTGCAAGCTGTAGTAAATATAAGATCGTCGTAATTGTGAATCGTAAAACTGAGGAATTAAATTATATTGATTGTTAAAGGAATAAGACTACCAATATCCAGAGTTGTGTGGTAACTGTGAATTCTGTCGAGCTTTTATGATTTCTCGTGGTTTGTGGGTGCGTTTAGAAACACAAATCTCACTTGCACAAACTTCCGGTGCCAAATACTGCCAAACAACTATCTGTAATCCAAATATTTGATCAGTGTGAAAATAGAACCTGATGTACGAACCGGCAAAACTGCTCACCTACTGGTACTTATATAGTTAATGTAAGTCTGAAATAGCCAAGTCAGAGGCCTGTGGGGCTCTCAGCGGCGGATTAATGAACTCTGACATCCTCACACGAAAAGTAGAGGACTGGTATAGTATGCTGATCGTGTTGCTAAGCAAGCAATATCGTGTATCTCAAAAATATTATGATTCAAGTCATTTATAAAATTTTTGAGTTCGGTATAGTGAGAAATGACCGATTATTCTCCTGATCATAGCTTAGTTACATTAATTGAAAGTACGCAGCACCATGATTTTCAGCAAACAAGCTTATTTTGAGGACTTCATTACTTACATTAGGTACTTTTTAGGGTTCCGTACCCAAGGGTAAAAACGGTATTACTAAGACTCCGCGTTCCGTCTGTCTGTCACCAGGCTGTATCTCATGAACCGTGATAGCTAGACAGTTGCAATTTTAAGAGATGATGTATTTCTGTTGCCGCTATAACAACAAATACTAAAAACAGAATAAAATAAATATTTAAGTGGGGCTTCCATACAACAGACGTTATTGTTTTGATGTTTTTTTGCGATAATGGTAAGGAACCCTTCGTGCGCGAGTCCGACTTGCACTCGGCCGGATTTTTTTTAATAAAATTCCACTTTATTGTAATATGTTATAAGATATCCCAACTATTCGCTAAAGAATGTGTACCTAATTAATTGCATTTAATGGGAAATCGATTACCATGGAATGTTATGTATTACATACGTACGTTATTCATTATTTATAGATATTGTAGTTGTGTTGTTGCGATAACCTGACAGTAAAAGATTTGCCATCAAATCTGCTCAGCTTATAAATGAGACATACATAACGATCGGGAAGTGTTTAACAAATCCATAAAGCGATCGATCTTCTGTAACAGTACTAACAGTTACACAATGGCGCGTGCGACGCGTTTTGATACCCCATTAAAATTTTATTTGCGCCTGCGCAGCGAAAGGATTAGCTCACACCGAGACACAAAGCGCCAAACAGATACTAGCCGATGATGTGCAGGGCTGAGGCCCGCCAGAGGGCTTAAGGCGCCGATTCCCTTGAGTAGCTGATTTTAAAATGAGAATCACGCCTAAACGGCTAGTCGTAATTTATTGGAAAAAAATATATGTTATATTAGACCATTTTCTTAATAATTTCATCTGAGCAAATTTTGAGTTTTATTCGTATAACAACCGCTGGGCGTATTTTAATGAAATCGACACCATATCAAAGACAATTTAATTATCTACATTTTGATTTGAAGCTTTTTTTTTAAAGTCCTAGAATAATAAGAAAAGTACAAAAAACTACTAAATTTCGGGTCGCGCGGGTGAGAAACGAGGGCGCGTTTTGTTCCCTCAAGGTCGTTGGCGTTAGTCGTCGTCTTAAGAGGGGACTCTAGTGAGACTTTCTCCATACAAACACATTCTGCTGTTTTCTTCGTGGATAATGCCTCTAGAGGAAATATTTTTTTTCCATAAAATCTAGGTCTAATTAATACGTGCCTGTATCATTTCCTTTTTTCCAAAACATAATCACAAAAAGAAATATAACAATCCAAAAATCCAATAAAAAAATGCCCGTTTTTACCGCCATGTTCAGAAGACTTTCAGACAAAATTTATAACTTTTTAACAAAAAAGGAAATGATAGGAGCATAGATATACTTTTCCTCTAAATTTTGATATAAGATTTTTTATAGATCAGACCAGTTTTCATGAAGAAAACAGCAGAATACGAAACGTCTTTTAGTCAAAGTTTTTGTAGGTAAAACAGCCTGAGCTGCAGTTGTCCCTTTCGCACTTTACGGGGTGAGGTTGGAGGTGAAGCGACGGCAATAGTTTCTTCAAATACCTATTTTTCAAATGCCTGTTGACTAGAGTCCGCTCTTAAAGAAGTGACATTCTATGAAAATATTATGAGAATGCCAAGCGCTATTATCGAAATGTAACGAGATCAATTTTGGCATTTCAACCATCGCCAATGCTGATAGAACTCCGACCACAGACAACCCATAGAGGGTGATCTTTGCGATAAAATTTTGTCTAGAGGTTTAGGTGGTGGTTACCATACTTAGAATGCACTTTTTTATATGTGGTGACGTTTTTTATATGTTGTTATGTGTGTGTTAGGTTTTTGATTTTTTTTTATTTATAACTTTTTAGTTTTTTTTTTTCGAATGAGGTAGGTACATTTAAACATATTAGTGTTATATATTCTTGAAACCAACTCTTAAAACCCTCTATTTTGATACCCCACACGATGGGTTTGGAAGAAAAAAAAGTTTTGGCCTCCACAATAATAATAATAATAAAGCCCGTTTATTTCCAATCTTGGATGTAAAGGGGCGCACTCGCAAACTTAGCGCCCCAAGTCAACCTCACCTGCTCGTGGTGCATCCTGCTGATCAACAAACGAGGCTCTGACGACAACCGACAAATGGCGGTATAACCATTTCAACAAATCTTCGCAGTTAAATGGCACAGACTGGTGACGGGCAGCAGCGTCACCTGTGCGATAAACTGCGAATCTGCGATCGCCAACCCGCATGCCCAGCGTGGCGATTATGGGCAAACCCTCCAATGACAAGTCAAAGGAAACCACGGCCCCCAGTTCCCGGCCGCCCTGCTGTTATTGCTGATTATGGCGGCGGTCACGGTAGCGGCAGGGCACTCGGGGGTGCGAAGAATCTCCGGGTTACGGACTACGGCCGCCAAAATCAGAAAACTCAACTGACCTTGGCTACGTACAACGGACGCACGTTACGGCTCGACGAACACCTCGTGCAGCTCGAACAGGAGCTCGAAAATGTAAGGTGGCACATTCTAGGGTTGTGTGAAGTCCGAAGAGAGGGAGAGGACACAATAACTCTTGAATCGGGACACCTTATGTATTTCCGAGAAGGAGACCAGCTATCCCAAGGCGGTGTCGGGTTCCTGGTTAACAAATCTATTTGTGGCAACGTCGTGGAAGTCTCCAGTGTGTCGAACAGGGTAGCGTACCTCATAGTGAAGCTAACCGAGAGGTATAGCCTCAAGGTTGTGCAAGTCTACGCACCGACCTCGGCGCACTCGGACGACGAAATGGAGGAAATGTTCGAGGACATTCACAAGGCCTTGCACTCCACCACTAAGACCCACTACAGCGTTGTCATGGAGGATTTTAACGCTAAAGTGGGAGTACAGAATTGCAGCGAATCGGTAGTAGGATCCTACGGGTTTGGCAGCAGAAATCATAGGGGGCAAATGCTTGTCAACTTCCTAGAGAAAGAGGGGCTTTTCGTAATGAATTCCTTTTTTAAGAACAACCCCAAAGGAAGTGGACGTGGCAAAGCCCCGACACTATGACCAAAAATGAGATAGACTTCATCATAACAGATAAAAAGCATATATTCAGGGATGTCTCAGTGATCAACAGGTTCAATACCGGCAGCGATCACAGACTTGTCCGAGGCTCTCTGAATATCAACTTCAAGCTTGAGAGAACTCGTTTGATGAAGTCTAGGCTCCGTCCAAACATGCTCCAAACTATGTTGGGATCTGAAGCGTTCCAGTCAGACCTGGAGAACCGGTTCGCAGTCGTGGAAACCACAGATGACGTTGACCAGACGCTCGACCAAATGGTGCAAATCCTCAGGGAGGAAGGTACGAGATTTTGTAAGATGCGGCGTACGGGCCGGCAGTCTAAACTTTCGGAAGAAACTCTAAAGCTCATGACGGAGAGACGTGAAAATCCACCAGCCACTTCGTCAGAACAGCGGGCACTCAACAAACTAATTAGGAAACTGGTACGACGCGATCGCCGACGATCCAATACGCTCTCTATAGAGAAAGCGATTGAGCAAAACCGGGGATCCAAAGTGTTCTTCCAGCCACTTGGGAGGAGCCATCTGACGAAGCTGGCTAAATCGAGTGGGGATATTGTCGTTTCGAGGCCGGAGATTCTTTCGGAAGTAGAAGACTTCTACAGCCAACTGTACGCATCGCATGCATCTCGACCTGATCCCGAAAATGAGGATTCTAGAGCCACCTTAACCCGCCATTTTACAGAAGACCTGCCCGAAGTAAGCCAAGATGAAATTGAGGCGGCTCTCAAACAGCTTAAAATGGAAAAGCCCCTGGCGAGGACGGGATTACAACCGAGCTCCTGAAAGCGGGCGGACGCCCGGTATTGAAGGAGCTTGGGGAGCTCTTTAACTCTGTCCTGTTCTCTGGGAGAACTCCAATGGCGTGGCAGAGGAGCGTGGTCGTTCTTTTCTTCAAAAAGGGTGACAAGACCCTTTTGAAGAATTACAGACCCATTCCGCTTCTTAGTCACGTTTATAAGTTGTTTTCGAGAGTCGTCACAAATCGTCTAGCGCGAAGATTCGACGAGTTTCAGCCACCGGAGCAGGCCGGGTTCCGAGGAGGATACAGCACCATAGACCACATCCACACAGTGCGGCAAATTATACAAAAGTCCGAAGAGTATAATCGGCCCCTGTGTTTTGCTTTTGTGGACTATGAGAAGGCTTTTGACTCCATCGAAACCTGGTCTGTTCTGGAGTCTATGCAGCGATGCCAAGTTGACTGGCGATACATCCAAGTGCTGAGATGTCTTTATGAAAACGCAACAATGACCGTCCAAAGTCAGGACCGGCAAACTAGACATATCTCACTGCGTCGAGGGGTTAGACAAGGGGACGTAATTTCTCCGAAATTGTTTAGTAACGCGGTGGAGGATATGTTTAAGACGCTGGACTGGGAAGGACGCGGCATTAATATAAACGGCGAGTACATCTCACACTTGAGATTTGCGGATGACATCGTCATAATGGCAGAGTCACTGCAAGACTTGCAGCAGATGCTGGATAGCCTGGCTGATTCATCTGCACGCATCGGTCTCCGGATGAACTTGGACAAAACCCAGGTTATGTTCAATTCACACGTCACTCCGGGATCGATTGTGGTCAATGGCGGTGCTCTCAAAGTTGTTCGAGAATACGTTTACCTCGGGCAAACTCTGCAGTTTGGTAAGAACAACTTTGAGAAGGAGGCTAGCAGAAGAATACAGCTGGGCTGGGCGGCGTTTGGAAAACTTCGTCGAGTCTTCTCGTCGCGTATCCCACAAAGCCTGAAGACTAAAGTCTTCAACCAGTGCGTCCTACCTGTTATGACCTACGGTGCCGAGACGTGGACACTCACAATACGGCTGGTTCATCAGTTCAAAGTTGCTCAGCGAGCTATGGAAAGGGCTATGCTCGGAGTCTCTCTAAGGGATAGAATCCGAAACGAGGTAATCCGGCAGAGAACCAAAGTTGTCGACATAGCTCACAGAATAAGTAAGCTGAAGTGGCAATGGGCCGGCCATATAAGTCGTAGAACCGATGACCGTTGGGGTAAACATGTTCTTGAGTGGAGACCGCGAACTGGTAAACGTAAGGTAGGACGCCCTCAGGCTAGGTGGAGCGACGACCTTCGCAGGGTGGCTGGTAGCAGCTGGATGACAGTTGCCGAAAATCGAACCAAATGGCGTGCAATTGGAGAGGCCTATGTCCAGCAGTGGACTGCTATAGGCTGATGATGATGATGATTTCCAATCTTCATTGTTATTACATGCTTTTTTTAATATATATTACAAATATAACATGTAGTGATTAGTTTTAAATATATGTGTATGTATGTATAAATTTGTTTTCTTTTTCTTCTACTCGCTATCATTTCTTTCTTCAGTACCATTGATCGGAACCCCTTCTTGGGTAAAGGCCTCCTCGAGCTTCTTCCAGATCTCTCTATCCATAGCTTTCTCTCTCCATTCACTTCCTGCTATCCTTTCTATATCTTCTATCCACCTCTTTCGAGGGCGCCCTCTTTTCCTTTTTCCTTTCGGTCCCTTCCATATAGTTGACTCCAGTGTCCATCTTTTGTCTGTATATCTTGCTATATGTCCTGCCCATTGACACTTTTGTTTTAGGGCATATTGTAAGGCGTCTACAACTTTCGTTTTTCGTCTTATTTTTTCGCTTTTTACTTTTATAAAATCCACAATATAGCACCCAAAATCCGCCATTTATCTATTTTTAACCGACTTAAAAATAAAAAACATTTTTGCAAAAAAATACTACCGACTTCCAAATGAAAAACTACAAAGTGAAAAATAACTTAACTTTTGGAAGTCGGTGTCCATATCGCAAAAGTTAAGTTATTTTTCACTTTGTAGTTTTTCATTTGGAAGTCGGTAGTATTTTTTTGCAAAAAAGTTTTTTATCCTATTTTAATGTAGCCAGTGACACTCGCAGGGTTAAGACAAATCGATTCAGATTCAGATAATTTTATTGACGTAAGAGCCATCAAAATCGGTTAACGCGTTATGTCTCTAGAACGCCACATAGGAACAACCTACATAACACATGGACTGATAAACACATTACCCTCCTTCGGCGCTCGGGTAAAAAGGCGTGCAGCATCGCGTGTCGGTGTAAGCCGACCCTAAGCAACCAACCTCTTAGAAAGTCCAACAATACGTGATGGAAATCATAGCAAACAGAACTTGGAACACGTCTGACACCATAGTGCAACTCTATGGTTATCTAATGGCTATGTTTATTTAGAAAACAGTTTTCGAATCAAGGCTAATTGTCTGGATCGCGTGTTTGAATAAGAACGGATAGAGTGAGTTATGTTTAGAGAATGTTGTGGTTTCGCGAAATTGTGGAAAAAGAGGACACATTTCTTGAAAAGTGTTATGTCAGGAACTAGCTGACCCCCGCGGCTTCGCTCCCGTCAAAATTATAGCCTATGTTACTCGGGAATAATGTAGCTTCCCATAGGTGAAAGAATTTTTAAAATCGGTCTAGTAGTTTCGGAGCCTATTCGGTACAAACAAACAAACAAACAAAAAAATCTTTCCTCTTTATAATATTGATACAGATTAGGTCAAACTTGCATTGTTTTCTGATGATATTTTGTGAATGTGTTCACCCGCTTAACTGTATCATATTATCAGCCGGTATATTTCGTGAACATCTTCACCGTAAGAACTTAGGTATTGACAGCTACTTCACATAAGTTTTCATGTTGAGATGTTTACAGAGTAGCTCTAGACAAGTGACATTCCTTCAAAGAAAGCGTCGGGTTTGGAAAAATATTTATTTAAAAACTTAACTAACGATACAGAAAGAAATTCCTAGTGAGGGACAAAGTTCTTTAAAAATAAATAAAAAATGTATTAGCTGTGAGAACTATGTACGGCCATCTAACAGGCTTGCAACTTATGGATTGCGTGACCTACTTAGCAGGCCATTAGCTATGCAGAAAATTCGCAAACCTGCCAACTAAAAAAAGGGCGCACGGTTGGCGCAGTGGTTGAGCGATTGACTGCTGCGCTGCGTGTTGCGGGTTCGATTCCCGCACGGAACAAATATTTGTATGACCTACAGATAATTGTTCCGGCTCTGGGTGTTGTGTATTTGAGTTTATATGTTTGTTAACGCACCCACGATACAGGAAGAAATTCCTAGTGTGGGGCAAAGTTTAAAAAAAAAAAAACGACTTTATTCCTCGTTATCTTTAAACGGCGGGAAAGTCCTAAAGCTTTGTCTAAATAATAGACAAGGAGCATTGACGTCTTTGACGGCTATTCAAACAAGCCGATTTGCTATTTCTGCCATTCATAAGCCATTATACAGTAAGTGGAGCAATTTGTAAAGAAAAGAAAGTCTTTCAAACAGCTTTGTTTACAGTAAATACAGACAAGAACATAGAAACCTATATTAAGTTTTAACAAAAGGCGGTGTTGTTAGGCTTTTTGTACGAGACGATTCCAGATACCCTTGATTGACTGGCCAAGAAATACTGTTAGTTGCAAATTATTTGTACTTTGGGTTTGCGGTATTTATCTTTACTGGATTGCCTGATTAGATAATGAGGTCTGTAATAATAAGCTTATCAGCTTTCGTGGGTGGTCTAACGGCAAACAACAGAAGTAATCTCTTTCGGGTCTCTTTGATGTCGTTTCTTTTCATGGTAGCCAGAACTGAAGAAATGGGATAGTTTACTGAAAATTTGTATTTTGTCCGTCAGGTAGATTAATAAAAAATATTAGACACGAATTTTTCTTTTGACACGTAAACATAAAGTAACGATGATATAATGCGTTGAAATATCGTGAAACGTCACGCCGCTAGTACACTTTATACTGCCTTAGTGACGTCACAAGCTGACTCCTGAACTTTGATGCGCTTTAACTTTGTAATTTTTTATTGATTTGGTAAAGCAAAATATACGTGATAATCTTAGTGACGGATTAAATAGAATTATCACCCAGGAAACATCCCTATTATATATTTTTTTGATTTCGATCAGACGACGCCATCTATATCCTTGAACTGTTCAACGTCACCTGTTGTGCGCCATTTTTTATAACTATCGTAACCGCAAATTGTGTCATTTATATTTGAAACGTATACCAATCTTAACATCATCACCTTATAGGAAGGAAGACTAACTTCGATAGGTATGGGAATCCCTAAGTGATTATTGTACCAACTTATTGGCAATGCACGGTGTCCGTCGAAGGTCGTAAGTTGGCAGCTCGTGTGAGTGATGAGCCCATTGCCCAGTTTGAATAACTGTCGGTAACGGCGTACACGCACGTTGCATTGCAAACATTCGATGCTGTCGATGAGAGAATGTCAAGATATCGGATTGCGGACAGTGGGGTAAAGAACGAAATGTATTGTATATGTCACCGGGTAATTGCAAACACCGTAACTTTATAATACACTAGTTGTCGCCCACGGCTTCGGTCCCATCAACTGGCTAACTAACTACCCTATCCTACATACCTACCTACCCTGCCTACCAACCCTACCCTACTTCCCACCCTACTCTACCTACCTACATACCTTACCCTCCCTAACCTAGCGACATTTTTTTTTTAACTTTTGTTTGCCTATGCCCTTCCCCAGGATGCCATCTATCCCCTTGCCAAATGTCATTAAATTCCGTTCAGTGGTTTAGGCGTGAAAAGGTAACAGACAGACAGACAGAGTTACTTTCGAATTTTAATATTAGTATGGATTTTGCGTGATTGTAAACTCTTTCTTCTCAAACTCGGATATATTATAAAGTGTCGAATTTTAATGTGATTTACGGTTTTAGAAATGATTTGTTCACAATAATATATATCGATATTTTGATATCTCGCAAGATTTATTACTAACTTACGGTGTTTTCAATAATCACACACGCAATTATGTCTCGATAGTGTCGTTTGTAGTAAGTATGTATATTCGCTTAGAAGTTAGACCTACTATAAGTAGGTCTAACTTACGGTGTTTGCAATAACTATAAGTAGGTCTAACTTACGGTGTTTGCAATAATCCGGTGACACATAATTATGTCTCGATAGTGTATAAAACCTGGTCATTTGTAGCAGGTATGTTATGTATTCGCTTAGAAGTTAGACCTACTTATAAACTACATACTTTGATAGTTTTCAGCCCAAGATAATTTCTTGCGGCAGTTTATGTGTTTTGTTGGCATAAAACGTCACTTTGGCGAGGTATATAGCTGGCTTATCACCAAATAAATAAAATAAAAAACTAAAACCCCGACTGCGCATAGAATGGTTTTGGTCATACAGCTCGCGATTATGTATCCTTCGACTGCACAGCTTGATTTTCTTCTTGTGTACGTGTTTTTAGTTCGCTTCATAAGCAGTCGGGTTTTTTTATTTATTACATTAATAAAATAAATTTATCAATAACTTCTTTAATAACTATTTATTTTACAAATTACTTTACAAAATATATGTTAAGTTATATATTTTTGTAACCAGCTTTTAAAATCCATGATTTTGTTACCCCACAGGAAGGGTTTCGAAGAAAAACTAAATTGGGACCCCACAATATGGCGCCCAAAATCCGCCATTTTTCCATTTTATTGTAGCCAGTGACAATCGTAAGGCGATTGACGTAAGAATCATTAAAATCGGCTTACGCGTTTCGTCTCTAGAACGCCACATAAGAAAAAAAAGTAAATTCTATTCTATTCTAAAACATACATAGACATAAACACATTACCCTCCTTTACGTCGCGCAGTCGGGTAAAATATTATCTTTTGCACTGCCTCTGTACAAAGACATACCACGACATAAGTACCAACTATTGAATATTAATTAATTGTACTAAAAACTTTTCTCAGAATTAAACTTACAACCAAGTGTTTTTCCCCGTGCTACAAACTATGAATATTTTCTGCGATCAGTGTGTTGTAAGCGGAAAATTGTTCATATAGTAAAACTTAGATCAACTGCATGATATAAGAGGTCTGACCGCTGAACTCTAACCTAAAATGACGGGAAGTCTTCAAGAAGCAGTTAAGCCGTCTTTAAATACAATGACACATAACAAACCGTGTAATTTTCGTCATACAGACTAAGTTATCCAATCTTACGGAGTTTCCGTATTTCTCGTAATTCTGAGTTTCTCTACATTGTGCGAGACAAAGGGCTGTAAAACGCGTTCGACTGACGAATATGTAAATAGACAAGTCGAATAATATAATATTTATGTATTTGACTTTCACTTTAGTGACATTTGTTTGCGACATGGCTATTAATGCTATGATATTCAAATGCGACTATTTGATTTTTTAATGCTACACATTTACTAATATTATGAATGCGAAAGTTTCGATGGATGGATGGATGTATGTTTGTTAGTCAATCACGCCAGAATGGCTGAACGGATCTGGATGAAATTTAAGGCACACGGATAGATTATAGTCTGGAATAGCGCACAGGTTACTTTTCATCCCGGTATAATGTTCACTTTAGATAAGAAAATACTTTCCACGCGGGCGAAGCCTCTGGCAGAAACTAGTCTACACAATATATACTTATTCTATATATATAAAAGAAAGTCGTGTTAGTTACTTCACTTATAACTCAAGAACGGCTGAATCGATTTAGCTGAAAATTGGCAGGGAGGTAGCTTAGAACCAGGAGAAGGACATAGGGTAGGGTAGGGTAGGGTAGGGTAGGGTAGGGTAGGGTAGTGTAGGGTAGTGTAGGGTAGTGTAGTGTAGGGTAGTGTAGTGTAGGGTAGGGTAGTGTAGGGTAGTGTAGGGTCGGGTAGGGTAGGGTAGTGTAGGGTAGGGTAGGGTAGGGTAGGGTAGGGTAGGGTAGTGTAGGGTAGTGTAGAGTAGGGTAGGGTAGTGTAGGGTAGGGTAGGGTAGGGTAGGGTAGGGTAGTGTAGGGTCGGGTAGGGTAGTGTAGGGTAGGGTAGGGTAGGGTAGTGTAGGGTAGGGTAGGGTAGTGTAGGGTAGGGTAGTGTAGGGTAGGGTAGTGTAGGGTCGGGTAGGGTAGGGTAGTGTAGGGTCGGGTAGGTAGGGTAGATAAATGTTTGGTCTTTTTATGGCAAAACAAAGTTTGCTGGGTCAGCTAGTAATATTATAAAGAGGAAAGATTTTTTTATGTTCGTTTGTTTGTACCCGAATAAGCTCCGAAACTACTGAACCGATTTTAAAATTTCTTTCAGCTATGGAAAGCTACATTATTCCGGAGTAAAATAGGCTATCTTTTATTCCGGTAAAGTAACAGGACCAGCAGGGTGGGTCACGGGAGCGAAGCCTCGAGGAAAAAGCTAGTTCTTTATAAATTGACTGGTCATTGGTCTGATGACGACCGTCGGCAACCACGAGCGTGCAGAGTGCAGAGTTGCAGTGGTTTGGGAATAGTGCGGTGGGATTGTACTGCTGAGCATGAGTTCCAGAGTTCGATGCCCAGGTCGGGTAGTGTTATTGGGTATTTCTATCTGGATATGCTCAAGAGCAGCCCGATATGATAGATGGACCACCTTTGCCGCACTTAAACCTGTTGTGCATACAACGGACCATAATATTTAGTCCATTGTGCGAACTTCATCCCGATCCGTTCAGTCGTTTTAGCATGATTTAGTAACACACATATACAAATCCATCCAACTTCCGTATAATATTAGTAAGATGATTCTGTAGAGCAGTGATGGCCCAGTGGTATCGGCCGCGACTTACAAGTTGTAGGTCGTGAGTTCGAGCCCAGGCAGGCGCTTTACTTTGTGTAAATTATTTCTTCACCACTGGTCTCAAAACGGTGAAGGAAAACATCGTGAGGAAACCGGCATGTCCTAGAACCAAAAATTCGAAGACATGTGACATCCACCACCTTGCACTGGGCCCGCGTGGTGGATTAAAGCTCATTCCCTCTCACAGAGAGAAGGTCTGTGTCCCAGCAGTGGGAACATTAATAAGCTGATGATGTGATGTGATGTGATTCTGTAAAGCCAGTTATATCGTGTTTGGAATAAACAAGGTTTAAGGACTCATAAAGTTAGAACCGTTATGTTTTATGACTGTGTTTGCAGATTTTTCTCAGACGATAATACAGATATAACAGTGTAGATAGACGTAAAAATATTCCTATTCATAAGAAAAGTGGGTTGTTGTTCTAATTTTCTGAGTTTGTCTGGTCTGTTAATTAAATGGAATGTTTTGTTATACAATTAAGTTTGAGCCAGTTCTTTAACTATTATTTGAACGAATTAAGGAACGGGTACGTAGTATGTAGTAGTGCTATTCTGTCGAAATCTCATTGAGCAAATTTTGGTGAAGTGAAATTGAAGCAAGCTGTCAAAGTGTCAATCCAGGTGGAATTACAGTTCACTTCAAAGTTACTTTACCTAAGTTTACACGGTATATGGAATAGAATAGACCGGCAGGAATCATAATTGCAGACGAAAGACGTCCACTGCTGGACATAGGTCTCTCCCAAGTGTCGTCACATCGTTCGTTCCTGTGCGCCTCGAATTTGGATTCGAGGCGCACTGGAACGCCGCAACCTTGACCAGGTTATCGGTCCTCCTAGAAGGAGGCCTTCCAACGCTCCATGTTCCGATAAGCGGTCGCTACTCCACAACTTTTTCATGTTTCGAAATTGGTCCTATTTTAATTTGGTGAAGATCTGATGAAGAACTTCGAAGGTATACAACAGAACCCTTCAATAAATAACGGCTAATCATTCGGGCTTGCTGCAATCGCATGTCTGTTTATTGTATATACCATTTCATTTCATAACATAACATCACGCCAGTACGCACTAAAGGAGTACTCAGATCTCTCATTTCACCGGTTATGTTCAAGTTTCATGTTATTCGGGTCATCAATTCTGGCGTTATAGGTACGTACCTTACTAAACAACTTGCCTATTTTAGGTAGGTACAACTAAAAAGGGAAAAATAAAAAAACTTTTTTGCAAAAACATACTACCGACTTCCAAAGAAAAAACTACAAAGTGAAAAATAACTTTAATTTTGGAAGTCGGTGTCCATATCACATACAAAATGGGAAAAATAAAGACATAGACATAGTATTTTTTTGCAAAAAAGTTTTTTTATCTTAATAATTTGTTCTAAGAAAATATTAAGTTTTATTCGTATAACATAGTGCAATTAATTTGTAAAGTTATATCTAAAACGGACAAAAACTCGAAAATCGCACAAAAACCGCTGGGTGTATTTTAATGAAATCGACACCATCTCAAAGACAATTTAAGAATAAGAAGTTTTTATTTGTATAGAATGTAGGTATTACAATAAGATATTTATTTATCTTCATATCTATATGTATGTATATCATCTTTATATGATTTAATTATCTACATTTTGACCTAAGTTTTTTTTTAAAGTCATAGAATAATAAGGAAAGTACAAAAAGCTACTAAATTTTGGGTCGCGCGGGTGTGAAACTAGTGCGCGTTTTGTTCCCTCAAGATCGTTGGCGACTGTCGTTGCCTTAATGGCACGTTTGAATTGTAAGTCAAGGATTCGGTCAAAAATGAAGCACATTCCAAAGCGTAGGTAAATGTCTATGAAGAAGAACGGGCAAGAAACTCCATGGACACGTCTCTTTTACTCGTATATGGCATACTTAACTGACTCGAGTACATACCGGTTACTAGAGTCAGGTAGTTGGCACACAACCACTGTAATAACACGCTTCCTTTGAACTTTAGAATGTACTACTTTAAGTAATTTACCACTTGAGTAGACCTAAAACACGTAGATTCTCGTATCATTATTACTGCTGTCTTGAGAAAACAAGAGTTTTTTTTTACAAAAAATTGTAAAGAGGATCGATTGAGAGAGAGATGAATTGCGTGAGGAATGACATGATCGAAAAGAGAGGAAATGAAAGATTGACGATTGACAGGGCGGGAACCCTGCTGTATGCTGCTGGTTGCCGAGAGTTGTCTAGAGGTCCAGAGCACATTAGAGCTGTGGTGGCGCAGACTGGAGACTGTTGGCTTGAAATTGAGCAGAACCAAAACACAATACTTGTTCTGCGATTTTAACGGTCTCTCCAGTTCCGAGCCTAGCTCTCGCTGGAACACTCATATCGATCTGCACCGACTTCCGGTACCTAGGTTCGCTTGTCCAAGGGGTTGGCGAGATAGACCGAGACGTAATGTAACGTCCGTGATTAGACCTGTCGTACTGTATGCATCAGAATGTTGGGTTTTGAAAAAGGTGGATGAAAAGAGATTGCATGTAGCAGATATGAGAATATTGAGATGGATGTGCGGTGTGACGACATTGGATAAAGTGAGAAATAAGTATATTAGAGGAAGTTTGAAAGTGGCGCCGGTGACAGAAAACTTGAAAGGAAACCGTTAGTCCTGGTATGGTCATGTGATGAGGAGGGATGAAACGCATGTTACAAAAAGAGTTATGAATATAAATATGGATGGATGGAGAAGGAGAGGACGGCCAAAGAAAAGATGGATGGACTGTGTGAGGAGTGATATGAAGGAAAAGGACTGTATGGAAGAAGAAAACGTTTTGTGCCGACCCCAAGTAACATGGGACAAGGGCAGGAAGATGATGATGACAGTTGACAGGGGAGAATGGAAGAAGATAACGTATTGCGCCAAACCAATCCCAAGAAACATGATCAAAGACAGGAAGATGGCGACGGGAAAACTTATGAGAAGCTAGAAAAGACTGAACCAAGTTGAATGATTTACCTTTTCAATTAGATAATAATAATATGTATGAATAATAAATGAAATCTAATTTTTATATGAATGATATTATTATGGTCCATATTCAACGCACTGTATCGTCGTCATTTTTTGTTAACGAAGACAAAAGAAAAAATATGTGTCCGTGTTTTAGGTGATCTAACTGACGGACTAAATAGTTTTTATTGTCACCATCAGCTTGGCGAGAACTGGCTTCTTCGAGGACATTGTTGGTAACGGGGCTGAAAGATCAACTGCCTAGGGTTACCGCAGCCTTGGCTCAAGCAACTGAAGGAACACGGGTGGGTTTTAGTCAGTAAAAGTCACACGCCCTCCCGCTTCACCCAGAGCGGGAGAAGTCATTGGATGATTTACCAAACCAGAAAAAAGGGAGCCCATCTCACTCAAGTATCACAAAGAAGAGAATATTATTATACGCCACTGGTCTTCGTGGACTCTAACATCGCACTTAATCATAATAAATATAGTTTTCTTTCTAAATACAGATAGCCGCGTATGTTTTAATTGAATAACACCTATTGTTCTCTGTACGGTCCCTACTCCCTACAGAGTTGGACACGGCTGTTATGACAACCTGCGCGTCCGACACAATGACAGGAAGTGTACGCACAAAGATATTGTTTTAATTTCAAATTGAAGATGTGCATGCTTGTGGTTAGGAAAATCGTGATGAGTTTTGAGTTTACCGGGTAAATATTCCTCTGTTCATCGATGCATGTAATGCATTATACATTTCAGAATAGAATTTCATATTATCACAACATCTGTTTAGCCTTGCTTGATGTTGTGTTGTGCTTGTGAGGGTAAGAAGTGAGTTTTTAACCGACTTACCAAAAAGGAGGAGGTTCTATGTTCGACTTTTTGTATGTTTCACCGATATCTCCGTCAATTGTGGACCGATTTTGAAAATTATTTTTTGTTTGAAAGAATATGTTTCGAAATTGATCCCATTTTAATTTGGTGAAGATCTGATGAACAACTTCGGAGATAAACAACAGAACTCTTCAATAAATAACGGCAAATCATTCGGGATTGCTGCAATCGCATGTCTGTTTATTGTATATACCATTTCATAACATAACATCACGCTAGTACGCACTAAAGGGGTACGCAGATCTCTCATTTCACCGGTTGTGTTCAGGTTTCATGTTATTCGAGTAATCTATTCTGGCGTTATAGGTACCTTACTAAACAACTTGCCTATTTTAGATAGTTACAACTAAAAAGGGAAAAATAAAAAAACTTTTATGCAAAGGAAGAAAGGAAAAATAAAAATAAAAAATTGGAAAAAGATAGACACCGACTTCCAAAAAATAAAGTTATTTTTTACTTTGTAGTTTTTTATTTGGAATTCGGTAGTATTTTTTTGCAAAAATGTTTTTATATCACATGATCGAATTTATGGCAATGGCTTACTTGCTTAGCTACTTCACAGGACATGTTTTTTAGGGTTCGGTACCCAAAGGGTGAAAACGGGACCCTATTAAAGTTGTCAAAAAATAAAAGGCCCGGTTTGACAGCTATAAAAATACCCAATAAAAAATTAACTTGATGCTAGCGAATGATACTCGTTGTTATAGTGAATGGGTAACATAGTAATTAATTAGGATAATGAATTTAAATTTTCAATTTTTGACGTAGAAAGTTGTCGCAGCATGTAAAATGAGAATCGTCAAAGGACTTCTTAGATTGTGACTTTACTAAGACTACTGTCCTGTCTATCTGTCTGACACCAGGCTGTATCTCATGAACCGTGATAGCTAGACAGTTGCAGTTTTAAATATGTAAGTGGGGCTCCCATACAACAAACGTGTTTTTTTGCAGTTTTTTGCTATAATAGTACGGAACCCGGAACGCGAGTTCGTCTCGCACTTGGCAGGTTTTTTACTAAGAGACGGCACTGCGAGCACAGGCAGTCTACAATGTTATGTTCAAGTTTTTACTTGAGGATTACAAATAAAAGTGCTTAATTTAAAACTACAATATTTATTTATTTAAACTTCATGTACAATAGTGGTACATAGGCGGACTTAATGCCACAAGGCATTCTCTACCAGTCAACCTCCAACCACCAACCAATTTAACATACAATATTCAAAGAGAAAACGACGATACAAAATTGTTACAAACAATAAAATTATTTCTACATAACAGCTGAAGCCGTAAATATATAATATACCTAGTAAGAATAGCCATAATAATATAGTTACACCTGTTAGTAAAAGATATTTCATTATATTTTAATAGATTTTCCAGTAAAAGTGCGACACGGTTGTGTGGGAACTAATAAGTTCTCACAGATTGATCAGTGAAACTGTATCACTTTCTTTTGCGTGATCGGTGGCATAATAAAATCGTATGGGTAATTGTTACTCTGTGGTTTTGTTACCATCACTTTCATTGGTGGTGTAAGAGCACTCTCTAAGCACTAAGTCATTTTTAACCCCCTTTTTGAAAAAGAGGGGTGTTATAAGTTTCACGTGTGTTGCTGTGTATCTGTGTGTCTGTCTGTGGCATCATAGCGCCTAAACGGATGAACCGATTTCGATTTAGTTTTTTTTATTTAAAAGGTAATTTTGTCGAGAGTGTTCTTAGCTATGTTTGAATAAAATCGGTTCAGCCGTTCAAAAGTTATGGGCATTTTACTGTTTGAATCGGGTTGTTTTTAACCCCCGCCGGCAAAAGAGGGGTGTTATAAGTTTCACGTGTGTTGATGTGTATCTGTGTGTCTGTCTGTGGCATCAAAGCGCCTAAACGGATGAACCGATTTCGATTTAGTTTTTTTTTGTTTGAAAGGTATTTTGTCGAAAGTGTTCTTAGCTATGTTTCAATAAAATCGGTTCAGCCGTTCAAAAGTTATGGGCATTTTACTATTTGAATCGGGTTGTTTTCGCAAGATAAATGTGTCGGGGGTTTTTTAAATTGTGTAATTTTACTTGTCTAGTAAAACTCTTCAGAGATATGTGAAAATCTACCCCACCTGCTCCCGTACCATGCGTGTCAAAACTATAATGGTTCGAATGTGAAAAAGGGACAGATGTAGGTATACAAGTCATTCACATCTGTCCCTGCCACGCACACTGGAAATAACCTAGCTCTAAGAGGTTATGGTCACCTCCCTGAGAACGTTTTAAAAATGTTTCGTCGTGGCGATATTTTTTAACAATACTGTGGATCAGCGGTCATTTATTAGCGCCCTGCACACCTAAAGTTAGGACCGTGCATCTGGGACTGCTTTCCATCCAGTATCAAACTGTCGTGCTAATAACGATTAAAAATATGACCACGGTTTGGAACGCTGGTGAATCTTACATATTTAGGCAAACGAGCCGAACTGAGCGTGTAAATGGATTTTCAAGATTCGACTACAGTTTGGACTAGCGCGTGGAAGGTTATAAATTTAAACCCTCTTACTAATAAACACGGAATAAAGTTATACCAGGTATAACCATACATTTTCATAGGTTTATACCTGGTATAACTTTATTCTGCGTTTATTAGTAAGAGGGTAAAAGTTTTGCCTCGAACGTTACGATTGCAGGGCGCTATTGTTACTTATGTCAAAGATATAAGCAATTTTACCCAAAAAGTCAGAATAAAAAGCAAATTTGCTTAAAATATTTTGAAGAATAAAACATGTAAAGGGAGATCTTCAGTGGGACGATATAGTTAAACTAACAAATACTATTATTAATAATGGCTGAAGTCTATTCTCACTTCTGTAATTCTTAGACATCCATCATAGATATAATTAGACGCTTATCAATCAACCAATGATAATTATATTACTTATGCAAACAATGGCTACTACGTTACTAGACGCCTAACGATCTTTGTATTCAATTTGTATTACACCTGGCGATACTAAACAGCACGACTACGATGTGACTAGAAATATGAGTAATGACAGTGAAACTACTATCACTCATTTAACAAACAATTAAACCTGTTTGGACGAGACCTTTATCAATATTGGAGAGAACAAAGTATTAGGCATTAACAACAAAAGTGATTTGACTGCAGAAAGAATAGACGATGAACCAATGACTGAGAATTGCATAAATATAATCTAATCAGAAGCCATTTTCAAAATGAACGCTTCCTGGGATTACAAAATAGGTAATAGAAACCGGTTACCTAATACCACAGGTAAAGGAATTATTGAATGAATACCATAAGCAATTTCTTAATGAGTTCAAAGGAAAGGGCGATCGGACCAGCTATAGCTGAGGAATAGTTCCCATGCCCAAGGCTGCATACATAGCCGGACGTGTATTTTTACAATGAATGTATTGTTAAATGAAACAATGCAATGGATACCGTGTCAGACGAAATTTACGGCATTTGTGTAGATGTTGGTAATGTTGTGGGGAAATTTGGACAAAGGCGAAGCTAATATCTATTAAAACTTCGTTATGTTGTTAGTAACATTGAATTTATGTTTATTTCTACGGTTTAAATGTGTAATAGAGGCGTTTGTAATATTTATTTCCATCGTTAGCTTCTATCTACAACCTCTTCTGCAAAAGATATCCAAGGTTCCAATTTTAAATCTTTGCAAATGATTTGTTCCGTACCGTAATTTGTGTCTGTATTGTTCTGCTAATTGTCTGTACTTACTTCTGAGATTCTAAAGAGAACTAGAAGTATTTAGGATGAAAATAGTAGCTAGCAATCATCATTGCGATTGTTACAAGTATATTACTTCACCGACGTCATGTGAAGTTAGTAATAATTGCAACCGACCACTCGCGCGTAACCACCCGACCTTAATATTTGACGTAGCATACACATGTGGTTGTATGGCCAACTTTAATTCTATTATTTTTAAACTGGAAATGGCTACTATTATTCTCAATTACACTTTTATTAATGGCTTTTATTCGGATGTTGCGACCTCTGCCATTATTAATTGAAATCGAATCTGAATGATTTTTAAGAGATTCGATTCTAGTTTGTATGATTATGCTGTATGCAAAACCGCTTTCTGTTTCTCTTATTCAAAGGTAGTTTAGAGTTTTTTTTTACTATGGCCAATGGCCGGTATATGTATTTCTATTTTTTCATCAATCGTTAATTTAATATTCATACACGCGTCTGTATGATAATATATGATGCATAAGATGGGCATAGAAAACGTTAATAGAATGCTGGTTTTCTTGAATAAGCTGTCTGAGTCAATCGATGTTTATGAAGAGAAATATCAATATATCGCTTGCCATAAAAATCCATGAACTCCAAATGACATATTTATATTTTACTCTCGTTTATAGTTGACTTATTTAATAAGTTGGAGATCTACAATGCGTATTTATTTTCTTCTTCTTTCAGTGCCTCTTTAAAATAAATGAAGGTTGGCCATCAACTTCCGAATATTTAAATCCGAAAAGCAAAAATTATTATAATTTTATATTATAAATACTCATTTATTTGGAGATGACAGAAACGAAACGAAACATCGCACTGAACATCAAATGCAACAGGCGATGTAACTAAAAGAAAATCTGATGATAAAATCTTTCTAATGACAAAGAAGAGTCTAACAACAATGTTTACAATTTTCCGTTACCATTTCTCTTGATAAATGTTAATTATAATTGATTAATGAGTATTGAACAAGCGCAAGAGGAAAACGAACTGCCGATATAAGAACAAGACGATTACGATCAGCGGAATGTAAAAGCATATGCAAAAACAAGTCACGCGAACATTGTGCAGTGTTGCGAAAAGATTAATGATCTTATTCACACCGTCTAAGATTGGTCTGTAAGTCCTGGAATAAGGTGATTCTACAGTAACTCCATTGGTCTCGAACGACCTGCAATGGTCAACCAGGCGGGACATTTCAATTATTGCTTGAAATCTTCAGAAAGAAACCGATCGAGTTGGTGGAGCCGTTGCCGCGTTGGTGGAAAATATTAAAGCTGTTGCAGGGATTATTAAGGAAGATTTCTGCAACGACTGCAAGTCTGCAACCCATTCCAATAACTTTATCACAATCGGTTCCATTTGACATTTCGTTTATCGAATGATCGTCAAAGATCTTCAAATGACAGCCGGGACCAACGGCTTAACGTGCTTTCCGAGGCACGGAGGAAACTCGGTATGTTGAAATGGTCACCCATCCACGGGCCGACCTCGTCAAGCGTTGCTTTAACTTAAAGATCGTCCCGTGCGGCTGTTGTAGCCACGAGCTCCTCCAGCTTTACTAAAAAACACTCAGTTACAACTCTGAATGAATAAATCTATAAATTGCTACATCAACCAAATTCTTAGGTAAATGATATTCAGACCCAAACAAATAAAAACCCAAACGTTGGAAAAAGACCAACAACTAAATAATAATCTCGTTACGATAGTTATCTCACGTTCTGTAACACATAAAACTTAAACGTCCAAATTACATGAACGTTAACTGGCAATTTAACCGCACTCGACCGACTTAGTTACTATGATATTACTTTCACCGTTGTATAGACAAACGAATAATACATTACAAGAGAATTTGATCGATTTCCATGGTTAGGTAACTGATTTGTTGTAATCGAGTCCCTACTAGACTTATTGACTATAAATCAACTCACGTAGAGTCTATTTGAAATGCCTCGGTATGAATTGTCTATAGTTACAGTCGATTTAGATTTATCGATTGTTTGATCTGTGGTTCTGGGTTTATTGTGTCCGCAATTAGCAATGATTTTGTTGCAATGTGTGTTATATTGCAATTAGTTTGATTATTGTTTCGACTTTTTAAATCCATCCATTAATTAGACCACCCACTGAGGTATGGTCATCTATGACTTCAACCTCGGTTTATCAATCTTCCAAATTTAAACTATTGTCAGATCAAAAGTCAAGTAAATTGATTGACTGTTTTTATTTCGATCAACATGAAAAAATCACTGCAGTTAACACGAGATTTGACAACAGATTGTAAATATTTGGGGTAATCCGAAATACGGTTTTTTAAAACCTGTGATCCCTTTTTTTATCTGGGTGTTATTTGTGAATTAATCGAGTTAAGTTGCTTTGTGAGCATTGATTTTGCGTGGGATGTCTTTGACTGCAGCTGCATTATCAGCAATAACGTTTATAACAATGTTATCATTTAAATTTTCTCTCACTTTACCATCATGGTAGAAATGATTGCCTGCAAGTTTAATATTTGCAATTGCCATAACTATCTCTACGCACGAGTAACTGTACTTCCAACTCGTTGTTCCTTTATTATGAAGTGACTTTATATCACAATAAATTCAATAAAACAGAACAATGAAGTGGAAAATTGAGTCGATTATTATACAATTTTATTTTATGTATCCAATGGAATTTATATTGTTGTAACGGTTTGATACAATTTAGAAACTAGTTCTTTTAAATTGCTCATGTTTGCAAGTTACATAAATGACATAACGTTGCCCATTAATATGAAACTATCAATCGAAAGCCTTACTCAAAACTATTATGTGCAGAATCAATAATTAAAAAGTGATTATTGTTTATTATAGTCGAGAGCCGGATATCGATAGTAGACATTTGCACAAGTCTATATTAATTTTACTTTTTCTAAACATAAAAAATATAAATATTTTATTTTGTTTTTATTACCTGCATCTAATATTTGGCAAATCCGATCGGGCACTTCACTAATCACAGAACACCATTGAGCACTGTTATATTATTTTTACATCACAACTCGAGAGTCATCAAGGGATTCCATGATGAATGACGTTATTATTAGCAGTTTATAAACGTTTTCTCTGCGGGTGGTATCGGAGCGATCCAAAATGGCGTCGGAGCGCACGCTATGCGTCCGTCACGGATTGCGCGCCGGCTGTGACTGGTGATTGGTGATGGTGAATTGGTGACTGACGTGAGACTGAGACGTCTGACTGATGGTGTTGTGACGTCATGAACTGCTGGAATTGGTTGAAATGGACGGATTTGCACTTACCTGACTAAATACTTTTGAGGCTGTATATTATTGCAGAGTTGGGTACGTTTGTAAAGTTTCATTCCTATGGTACGGCATCGCGTGTGGGAAAGTTATTTGGGCGCTAACAATTAATTTGTGTAGGTATATGTATTAACCAGGTTTATAATATGATGTAGAGCAGCTATGCAATGTTTATTAAACTACTCCTTTCGTTACACTTCCATACCTCTATAGTTGCATTCATACAAGTCCGTCAGAATAATAATTAATTTTACTATTTTTTGTACTTTGAACAATATATATTTAAATAATTTTTCAAGCTTTTGTGGGGTGTTTAATCAGATCATTATATTTACTGCTGCTAAAAAGTAACACAGTTTTTTCTGATGTAGAATTTATGATGTAAGAGGAAGCCATCTTGAATTTACAATCGCGACAGGATATGAAAGGACATCAACAGGTCACCAGACAATAGCTAATTCCCGTTGCCATAACCAGCTCAGTCTAAAAAGGATTACTAGAAACTTTTTGCTGCGACCTTGGTCACGTAACACACTACAAAGTTACTGGCAGCGTAGATAAAGAAACAATAATACTATGCAGAAATAATGACAATAATAATATTGCTATCGGTTCGTGCCTGCCCGCGCACGCTCCTATACATCCAATTACGAAGGAATTTGGGTCACTTGCCTTTGCCTCACACGTTAAAAACTAAGTTATTTCGACTACTTCATTCTTTCTTTGACAAATAGCAGTTAATTGGATAACGTGAATTTGAGGTGTGTGAGTTGATTGAAGATTAAGAATTTGTTTAAAAGCCCCCAAATAAAAGCAAGTGTTCGTTAAGTTACTTAAAACGGCAAACATAAAAGTTTAATTTTTTTTCAGCAAAAAAACAGATAAAGTTCGTCAGTTTGAAATTGAAACCGCAAAGATCAAACACTGAATAATATAAACACAATTCCACAAACAGGACAATGATTATAAAAATGCAGCATATCAGTAACTCAGTCATTATTTTTAGCCAACAAACGTACTAGTATGATGCATCAATCCATAGGGCAGAACATTATTGCGGCGTATATAAAATCAATTAACAACAAGGCAATCATCAGTGCTGTACACAATAATTACATGCTTACACACACAGCAACATTCCTGAGCAAAGACAACCGGTATCTATGGGAGACTGACAACTTTTTGTGAACGCCATAGAGAAGAGGCAGAATGAATGATTACTTGATAACCTGTGCAGTGTAATTGTAGCTTCAATGTCAGAGATAAGTGGATGCTCGTTCGACAAACCCATTAAAGACAGAACAAAATTGAAATTCGATGGCCAGCATTATTGCATGTGGTAAAAAATATGACATTTAAGGCGATACAAATGATTGTATTCGTTTGCCTGCAGCTACTGCAAATGAATTTAATAACACATGCACAATCCTTGAATTTAATGTTATGATAACAGAAAGTCTTCAATAGGTGTGGAACGCTCATAGCCTTGTGCTTAAATCTGTAAACCTACATCTAAAAAGACTGCATTCAAGATAATCATGACACAAACAGAGTAATAAACAGTGATAATCCTAAATGTTACACATACAGCTCGTGAAATATGTAACATTTTGCATAATTTTGAAATTCACTCGTTGCATATAGAACGAAATGCATAGAAATGAGCATACGAACAGAAATTAAAGAAATATCCAGACGATATTTGCTAAAAATATGTTCGCAAGATGCATTAACACCAAAATTAATTCAGAATTACCAACATCTGGTTGACAGAGTTTGTTCAGAGTAGGAGTTAGCTTGAAACCTGAGTCACGATGATATCTTTAGAGTCCAGACAGTCATGTAATACCTACGTAAAGCCGTGTTATCGAACGGTGTAGCATTACGGAGGAGAATCCTAAATAGTGAGGAGCGTCTACGGAAGCTACCGCTATAAGGTTTCCCTTTCCTTCCTTGTGACTAGGAATCGATTCTTGCACAACAAGTACGGTTTCCGAATCTCGATTTACATTTATTTAAATCGATACATTCGATGTTGAAGCAGGTTTCTTGTTTCTTCTCATGATGCAAGAGGTTCTGAGTCGGATGTTACAACTGTATTCAGTTTCATTACAAGTTCATTGATTGTTGCTAAATAAAGACAAGTGCATTTTTTTCACTTGTATAACTCAGTAACACAATACCTCTTGGCAAGACTGGTGTCAGGTTTTTCTGGCTTCTAACTAACCGTAGCGACTGCTAAAGATCTAAAAATGACAGCCAAAACCAAATGCTTAACATGTCTTCCGAGGCACGGAGGAGTCTCAAATTCCTACTACAATTGGAAAAATGCACTTGCCAAAATGCAATTATATACATAATAGAAAGAGTAGTCATCATCTGCCTGCCCTTGTCCCATTTTACTTGGGGTCGGCGCAACACGTTTTCTTCTTCCATACCGTCTTGTCCTCTGTCACGCCATCACTAACTCCCTTTTCTTTTACTCACACAGTCTATCCATCTTTTCTTTGGCAGTACCCTCTCTATCCATCCGTCCACATTTATATTCTTAACTCTTTTAGTAACATGCGTTTCATCCCTCTTCATCACATGACCATAACAGGACAAACGGTTTCCTTTTAACTTTTATGTCACTGGCGCCATTATCAAACTTCCTCTAATACAATGAGGAGATATATTACACCTGTTGGTGTTTTGACTCCTCTACAGCCCTGAAAATTACCAGATGGGAACAAATTCTGAATCAGCATATTCAATTGCATGTTTCTCAGCCTATTGTTATATTTAGTGTAAATCATAGATGGCCCACTTAGATATCGGATATAGACTACAAGTAGTGGAACAAGCTGAAGATAACAATAAAGTTAGGAAGGATATATTAATTATAACCATATTTCTGACTGTGTTAAATGTATACGGGCGTGCATATTGCACATGTGTGGAACAATGAAGACGAGTCAACAGCTGTAGGAAATTATGTTTGTTTCCTTTTTGATGATGTGCCTAAGATATTTGAATCAAAATGATCCAAGCAACTATTAGTTATAACAGAAAGCAAGTTTGATTAATCAACAATGCAGTAGACTAGACAATTAGATATTGCGGTAGAACAACAAATTAATAGGAAGCAAAAAATGTAAAGCAGAGACCGATGAGAATTAAACTGTCAGTGAGGCAACGAACCTTGCACATTTGTTAGGCAACATGATTTACTTAAGAAATATACTCGTAACATTACAAAACGTAAAACACACACACACTACTAAATATGATACATTTACAATGGGGCGTCAATACTATGCGCTTGCGCACGCAATACTGCGAATTGTGAAACTGTAGCAAAAACACGTATAAACTGCATAAATCAGTTTGAGGCGACAACTATGGAACGAATTCCTTAAGACTGGGAAAGGAAAGAATCAATGAGCTCTTGAATGATGATGAAGCCTGAGAAGGAAGAAATAAAAATACAACTTATTTGACAGTTTTAGCAAGATTGAAAGAGACATTAAATGAAGCTTCGTTTTAATGTCTTATTCATCCTGAAGTTTAAAAGTCATAATGATTAATTTACAATTTGCTTAGGCATAGAGATCTTCTCAATAGTCAATACAAGTATTTGCCCGGATATACTTTTATTGCTAACTATTTATAAACAAATTAATGCTCTAAGAAAAGTGAAAACAACCAGTCCAGGACGTGCCATCGTTGCTGAAAAGTCAATAAACTAGAGGCAATGGGTACGGCTAATGTAAGTGAGCTTGCCCATACCGGTCTGTGGTCCGGCCCGGCCAATTAACTCTAAAAGGTTGTATTATGTCGTCTGCTTCTCTGGTTGCACCCAGGAACAAGGGAAAGTGACTGGAAGGGTCAATGGACCTGCACCTGTTGCAACTGACATTTTAACGAATGGGCTCGCGATTTCACAAATCAAAGGGTACGCTCCCAAATGCGATACCGGTTCCATTCATGCACTTGCTTTGACATTAAGGATACGTTTCATTAAACTTTTGGTGATCTCTCAATCAGAAGTCAAAAAGACAGACGAAATTTTTTGTTACTTATTTAACCCGTTTCAAGAACGGAGACTAAAATTAGACACAAACTATACTCTAGTAAAGCAAGCGGCTGTTGTTAAGTTATTTTTAAACCAAAACCCACATAAGGAGCCATTTAGAAATGTTGTTTTGAATGGAGCTATTAATCTTAATGTTCCATCTTAAACGCAATATTGCTTAAAACAGTAACAGTTAAAGCTATTACTGTAGTAATTGAAAGCAACTTGGATATTTGAGCCATAAGACAACTTCTAGTTAGTAGAAATCATAATAACAAAGGTGACAAATGATGACGTGATTATGATTATGAATGAAGAAATATATGAAAGCGCGTAAAAGCTGTTTCCCGGGACGTAATATAATAAGTGGATTATGATGTATGAGGCCGTTCCATCATTACATGACAGAAACCTAGTGGGTGAAGTTTTATCTGAATCAGTTAATTAACGTGACGACTTGCGCGCTGAATCGATCGCTGAAAACGGGCTGGTGTCCGCAACTTACGTCTAAGCGCGTATTTTGCGAACGGGAAAAAATATCGGTAGTCTGTTCTGCGCCTTCTAACTTTGTCACCTATGCTTATGTTTAACTCAAAAAGGGAAAACCTGTGATTTTATAATTAATATGGTCATGTGAAGTTTGAACATAGCTAGGTAACGCACATTTTTTCCTATTCGAGACTAATAATAGAAACAAATTATATGTTAGAGTTATGTGCGTTTAAATTAATTTATTGTATGGTGAGGTCATTAATATTGTGGTTATAAATAAGCGTATATTATTTCCATTAAAATGACTATACCGCTGGTGTCTAGATGTCAATGTAACTTATTATTTTCCCATCAGTGATTTGGTATTGATTGACCTCGCTGGCCATGGCCTCGACATTGAAGAATTTTTATACTATCGTATTTTGAAAGACGTACCTACTAATATAGCCCGATTACGTTTTGACAGTCTACGTGAATCTGCCGAAATACTTTTAATTTTGTAGAAATATTTTGTAAAATAATAGATTTGCAGTTATTTCTGCCAAAATACTTAGAATTGAAAATTGTGACTCTATTGTATCGCTTTGATATTGCTACAGAGGGATAGATATTATAGGAATGGCTTTCTGAATTTAATATTGTCTATTGAATACCTGGTAATAGCAATAGTTTATAACATTTTGTTTCAATAGGAAAAGGATTTTGACCCTGATTTCTAGAGACTTATGTCCAGTTGTTGGTTGCATAGACTGATAATGATGATAAAGAGTCACATTTAACCCAATGAAATGAACAGTATACGTTCGACTTTTTGAATTATCAAAAGAAACCCGACAGAAGAAACTAGTTACAATATAAATATATGGAGAACGTGTGTGAAATTCTGCCATCGAAAGTAATATCAATTCAAATCATAACCATTAATCGAATGGTGATATCGAATCATATATGGCTGGAATCGCATTCGCGTGTGCAATATTCTGGAGAAAGTTAATAGGCAGTTATATTAACAGTAAAATAAAAGAGACTGGAACTGCAGAAAGAGTACCTTCGGCAGTTATCGGTGTAAGTTAACAAACATTACTGGCAATTAACAGTGTTGATGAAATAGTGTGTAACGTCGGAAGAGAAAGTAATATTCTGCCAGAAACAAAAGGGACATTCTTAAGAGCAATGCTATAAGCTAAGTGACTAAGTTCTAAAGAGTAAAATGGTCTCTGAAACGTAGACAAGTTGAAAGTACATCGTTTGTCTTAGTATGTGCATGGGATTTAATGGGGTGAAACAACAAGTGAGCGAAGAATATATACAAGGCAAATTAGGGCCCACAAAGAAATGCGTGTTTGTGAGTTAAAAGGGAGTAAATCATAAGTAGCGTGGCCGTTAAGAGAAAATTGAAGCTATTTACATTTGACAAGGACAGGCAGAAGATGCTGAAAGCGAATAAACTCGTGCATGACAAAATGGAAAAGCGTTCGCAGAGTAAATCTCAATTTAACGACATTAACGCTTCTTTAGTCGAAAGTGTTAATTTTAATTGATCAATTAATAAAACCTTTGTCGTCTGGAGTTAGATAATTACAGAACAGAAAGCTAATGTTAATGTTTTATGAACTAAACTTTCACTACACGAGGAAATCAACGAAAAACATTAATGATTCAATGAATGATGATATAAAATTACGTAAAGAACTGTTTTATATAAGCTGGGTGGACCCTTAATCAATCAATTATAAAATGTTAATGGTAATGACGATGTCTGTCATTAAAATGAGAAAATTTTATTATTTTCCCAATTTTTTTATATCTTGTGAAGCAGGTTTATCGTGGTGGGCTCATTCAAGCAAGTTGTACGAGCCCATCAATTTCATACAAGTTTTAGTTTCAACATTTAAGTATCATCAAATTATTTCTGAAATTTATTCAACTTTGCAGAAAGAAGTAATAGTGGTGACAAGTTTATGTAATCATGATTCGAAAGGGAAGCGTAAAACAAAAACTGTTGTGTTGACACTTTCTCGTGTCACAATTAGCATCATCATTATTAATAGACGCCATCGAATGAGAGCAATGCGATATTAATAACCGAAAGATTCACCTAGGAGGTTAAGACACTATCAAATATATAGGAATACATATAGGACCATATCTTTTATCCTCTATGAAATGTAAGAATTTATTTCATTGCTTCATAATGTCTAAACATGATTATATTGAATCATAGATCAAGGATCATTATATTATTATGAATGATAGAATAAGAGCCCTCTAACTTTTGTAGTTTCTAATCAATACGTTCAAATACCATATTGAAGGTAATTAGAGATATATTGGACGACCAATGAATGATGATATTTGGTTACCAACAACTTATCGGTCCTCTTTTCCGCTAAGTGGTCACCTGCCGTATTTGGCGGTGAATTTATCGGCACCCAAACAGAACCGGTCCTACCAGTTTTGTCCGTGTTGGTCATTTAATCTGGCTTAGGATGAAACTGATTCCTAAAATGGTAATGATGAAGGCGTAATTCATTTGATAATGAGTTGAAGACACGTCATGACGTCAGTGGTGTAGTTTTTGCTTTTTTCAACAATGTATTTACGCCTATAAGCTAGTTTAATACATCCTGGAATGTTGGCCCCAATGAAGATTGCTACAATGACTTTAGGAGTGTTAATTTCGGAATTAGCAACCTTGACAGATGAATTGTAGTCCATAAAAGATAAAATCAGTACACGACTAAAGAAGAAGTTGTAGCCATCTTTGAATCTCATATTAAGAAGTCCAACGTCATAAATGTTAGGCCATAGCATATAGCTAAGTAAAATATATGTATAATGTGTCAAGTTAAATAGAAACCTCATGTATATTATTTACATGATAATCTGGGATAAGAGAAAATAATGTCATAGTCGTAAGTCTTCTTTTCCCGCGTAAGTTAACAACAACTAAGATAAATAATATATGAAGACATTCGTAATTTTATAAATTAAACTTATTCAAATAAATGTGAAGGTTGCTGTATTGATAATGATTAAACTTAGATTATTACTAAAGAGATAAATATAAGTTTTATGAGGGAATTAAACCAACATTTGAATAAGAAAAGGGAAGATATGAAAAGTGCTAATGAGTCAAATTAGAAAACAAATTAATCAAAACAGAAAATAGGATTTGAGCTTAGGTACCTGATCAGTTTATGTTTGCACTGACTCCAGATTCTGAAACAAGGAAATGAAAAGTGTTATTGTAATGGTTATTCTAGAAGTCTTCTTAGGAAGCTATATTCATACAAATATTAATTTCAAAGAAAAGAATAAAGTTTTAATAACAGATAACTATAAAACGTCAACTAATCATAACACAAATCGAAGACACGAGATAAAGGAAGTCAATACACTTGCGGCAGAAAAACCTTTACAAGACTTGTCTAATCATAACAAAAACTGAACTCGTTTTAGCGAAAGACACGCGTAATTTCGTAGAATCCATGTTTTACTTAGTGAGGAAGAGAATGAAGCTTCTCCATTGTTACCAGAACATTGTATTGTAATTGCAGCACATAACTATGAGTATATAATTGTTTTATTAGTTGTTAACGTTTCCGTAAGGATTTTCACGGCTTTCTGCTGTTTGAGCTTTAGGAAGTGGAGAACTGACACGTTTTGATGTAGCTGATTCCAGGTGTAGTCTATTAATTGTAATTGTCTTTAGGTAACATAGTTTTGAATTAGATTCATGTGTCGAATCGAAAGTAAATGATACACGTTCAGTAAAACCACTAACGAAACTTTAATTTGTCAATGATCCCCTGACGTTGGATTAAAAGCCAAATAATTAATTATAGTTTTCCTTCCTTCTCTGCCTAATTATTTTAATTGAATTTATTTATTTACTTGGAAATTGAAATTATTCGATTAATCATGTATTCCATTTCCCTGTTCATGCATCATCTGATTAATTGGAATTATATCTTTAATATAAACTGTCGCTGCGCTGAGCAAAGGCTTCTCCCAATACTTTCAGAATCAGAACTTGTTTTTGTAAACATAGGTTACCACAGTGTGTGAGGTGTTACAAAATTAAGGAGACTCTCTGTTTTGCCATGAGGCGTACAATTAATATGATTTGCATTTTCAAATATAATTAATTACTGTTACATTAAATGATTACAAACAAAAAAATGAGCTTAGATTCAATATATAGATACACATGCCCGAATATAATAAACTTCTCCATAATGTCAACAAATACATTTTTAACCGACTCACCAACACGGAGGAGGTTCTATGTTCGACTTTATGTTTGTTTTTTTTTGTATATTTTCACCGATTATATATAATTGTTTGAAAGAGTATGTTCCAAAAATTGGTCGCATTTTAATTTGGTGAAGATGTGATAAAGAACTTCGGAGATATAAAATAAAACTCTCCAATAAATGACGGCAAATCTCTCAGGATTGCTGCTGTCGCATTTATAGTTTATTGATTATATCATTTCATAACATAACATCACGCCAGTACGCTCTAAAGGGGTACGCAGATGTGTACACTTCACCTTGTTACACTCACATTTCACCGGTTATGTTCAAGATTCATGGTATTTGGGAAATCTATTCTGGCATTATAGTTACCATTACCTTACTAAAGGCAAGTTGCCTATTAAGAACAACTAAAAAAGGAAAAATAAAAAAAGCTTTTTACAATAAAATGGTAGGTACAATTTTTTTTTGTTATGGACACCGACTTCCAAAAAGAAAGTTATTTTTCACTTTGTAGTGCTTTTTATTTGGAAGTCGGTAGTATTTTTTTGTAAAAAGTTTTTTTTACAGTAATAAGTCAATATTTGATGTGCTTATACGGGATGGGCAAAAAATCTTGGATCGAATGAAGCAGTTACTTTTTTCTTTCTTAGGCCGGCCTTGGCGGCGATGTCGATCCAGGCACTAACTGATTCATAAATAACAATAAGTCCATCAGCACAACAAAGCCTGCATAATATGTCACAAAGACGAGAATGCTCATTGTGACATTACATAAGGTACATAGATAACGCAACAATGGTAATGTGTGGGAGAACGTTGTTTCCCATATCTACACACGACTGAGCATTAAAAAAGTTTGTAGTCGAGTATAAGTAACAAAGATATTAAATAAAATTATTGAAAATATTGCAAAAGGATTGAAGAAAATAATAACGTAGGTTTACTCAATAACTAGATCTACTTAAAATTTGGAATGCAAGATGAAGGAAAATTGACAGTTTTCGCTTCGAGAGCTATAAATAAAAAAAAAAAAAAAAAAAAAAAGGTTTATTGCAGACTTTTACAGTATGTTGTACACTTTTACAGTAAATCTTACATAGGGACCTCCTTTTAAGTAAAAGATATACCTGTGCTAGGAGGACCCGCTCTTCAAAGACAAATTATGAAATGGTAAAAGTGATGTACAAAAGTAAAACAGAATCTAAATATTACAAGCAAAGTCTCAAATTTAACAAGATGAGACTTGAACTATAACTAAAAAAATAATAAAAAATACAAAGAAACTTAGAAAATATATCCTAAAATAATGTGAGTGTGAGTATGCGTGTGAGTATGTGTGTGTGCATGTGAGTGTATGTATGAGTGTGTGCGTGCAATTTTTTTTATTTTTTTTATTACTATTTATTTCGTTTTCCAACTCATATTGACGATGCCTGCAGCAGCAATTCAATATCATCATAGGTCTTCAGTTTCAGCCAGTGAACCATTGCCTTTTTGCAGTCTTTAGTAGTCATAGGATAGATGTTAATTATTTTATTTATTTTATTATATAGGGTAGCGGAATTTGTAGTAAATTGTCTTTTGGCATATGTAGTTTTAACAAAGCTATAAAGAATATCTTAGTAAATCATACAAATTTTCTTGCACTTCCCACGCTTTTTAATTTCATAGCAATGGGATTTGCCAAAAAAAAAAACAGTCAATTGTCAGATGTCAGAGCTTATATCTTCTCTCAGATTTCTAAACCTACATTTGGAATAATTCGCGGCCCGTTTTACCGTTCATATCTATTCAGACATACAGTCATATACTAGCAGTATCTATGATAATAGAACTGCTTTTTTGCTGGATCTCTGTTACAAGACCGTCAAATTTAATTACATCTCCAGTCTCCACGGTCCCATCACGTAAGTAATCGGCTTCTGCAGCCTCGCAGTCTATTGCATTACCGCAACTTACCTAATCCATAGTTACCTCGACAGCATTATCTCCTGGTGTTATATCGCACTAGTGTATAACCAGTGACAGTTTGCCAACAATCGCTCGTTACCCTTAATTGAGTGTTACGGCCTGCGTGAAATGACAAGTAATTAACACACACTATTCTGATTACTACTTTATTATTTACTGTCGTAATGCTGAAGAGAACGTTGTTTTTTGTGCAGAACTGAATTTGTGGTGTGTTAACGTATGAAGTTATGGTTGTGATGCAAACAATGTGTAATATACAGGTTTTGTCGAAAGAGATCTTTGGAGACATTTTACAGAAAAAAAGTTAATTCAAAAAATCAAAATACCCGACACTTTAAAAAGCGAACTTAAAAGCCGTAAACAAGAAGAAAATCATGCTGTGCAGTCGGAGGATACATATTCGCGAGCTGGCTGACTAAAACTAGATGTATCCATAAGTATTTTTTTTTCCAATTAGGTACATTTAAACATATAAGTGTTTTATATTTTTGAAATCACCTCTTAAAACTCTTTATTTTGATACCCCACACGCTGGGTTTCGAAGTACAAAAAAAATTGGGAGCCCACAATATGGCACCCGAAATCCGCCAGTTTTCTGTTTACCAATTTTTATGTAGCCAGTGACACTCGCAAGTTTAAGTTGAATCGATTGACTTAAGAATCACATCAAAATCGGCCCACGCGTTTGGTCTCTGGAACGCCACATTGGAACAAACAGACATATATAGACTGTTAAACACATTACCCCCCTTCGGCAGTCGGGTAAAAAAGGAGATGGAATTATAATCATCAGTTTCAAGATAAAATTTAAAAACAAGTAAATTGGTTCATGCCAATTTTTATAAGTTTTACAATTTAGGTGGATCTACAGTTCATAGATACTTCAGCACTATCTACGCCTTTAGTTAGTAGAGCTAGCCAAAAACCATAAATGTGTAGAAGAACCGAATATCAGTATCGTCTTAACGACTCATAACTCACGATGTGTAAGTTTGTGTACTTGACCGATTTTGATGCGAAGTTACCATTACCATGTAAACCGTTCGTTATGCCTTGCGCAAACCGCGGCCATTTGCAAATTATTGCAATTACACTATTTATTTACACAAACTATCGCATGTGAAGGATTGTGTGGCAACTTCTTGGTTGTTTTGCTCTTTATATTGAAGGGAACGTTCTTTCTGATATAAAGTATAAACAATGGTACAATAATTGACCCAATTGAATTACTATTGTCTCAAAGCATACCTACAAATTGAACGAACAACAGATGTGATTCAGTTAGTAGTAGTTAGTAGTAGTTAGTAGTCCATATCAGACTTTAGTTCAATAACACTCTATTTAGAATTTTTGTTCTACAAGTTAGGCAATTATTGTCAAGGAAATGGATATCCATGACCGTATTACAGGAAGAAAGATAACTTGTTTATTGCAATAAGAAAAGCGACAAGAACAAGGAGAAGAAAAATTGCACAAAAAGTTATATGACTGAGTAAGAAGTAAGAAGTGAGCCCGGAGATTACCTACAGCAGAAGAAAGGAGAAGATGTCAGTCTCCAAATGAATCGGATTGAGTGTTAGTGAATCATGATGAAGCTGGGATAATCTTCTATTTTATACTGGAAAACTGGTCGGCATAACCATCAACATTTCTAGACAATTCCATATAGGTAGTAAGTAGACTAGTCAATTCTAGCTAGTTTAAGCTCAGTAATTTCAAGAGCAGTGGTGGTCCAGTGGTATCGGTCGCGACTTACAATTTGTAGGTCGTGGGTTCGAGCTCAGGCAGACGCTTTACTTTGTGTGAATTCTTTCTTCACGACTGCTCTCAAAACGGTAAAGGAAAACATCGTGAGGAAACCGGCATGTCCTAGAACCAAAAATTCAAAGACTTGTGATATCTACCAACCCGCACTGGGCCCGCGTGGTGGATTACGGCCCATTCCCTCTCACAGAGAGGAGGCCTGTGTCCCAGCAGTGGGAACATTAATAGGCTGATGATGTGAATTCAAGCTCTACATCAGACCAGGCAAGCATGGAATGCCCCTGCAATTCTTGCAGAGCATCGGCTCATACTTAATTAATAACAAGAATAATACACAGTTATATTTCCAGTGCCGCATATGGCCGACAGTTCAGTGTTCGCGGTTTGTGTCCGTCGATACCTCAGACTTGTGATGTTGTGCTTGGATATATAACTTATTCATGAATGACGTCAATGGGTGTTTAGCTTCGATCGGTGGAGAGTATGTTGAGCTTTGGTTTTTGTAGTTATGTATGGTTGAAGGTAGTGTTTTTATATATATAGTCTGTAATGTAATATGAAAGAGTAGAGTTGAGACAATAATTTTGTTTTTACTAGTGCTTTGTCCAACAAAAAGTTTTTGTCTTATGGAAGTTTTCTATCTGCCAAAGCGGTAAATTTAAAAACTGGTAAATCCCCTGACAGGATGATAAATGAGAATTGGCAATAATACTATGAAATCTTTAAGCAATGCAAGGACAAGACTGTCAAAAATCAATATGTTAATATATTAACAAGAATTTCCTCAATCTGACACAAGGAAAAATTACCTGAAAACCCCATAACCCCATAACTTGCAAAATAATAATTACAACAATGTTAAATTGGCACTAATCATGATGACAAAGAATCGTCATAAACGTAATTCGAGTACTCCACAGCTGCTGTTGTCTAAGGGACGACCTTGTCAACGAAGCAAAGAACCTCATTGCTGAGTTTACAAAATATGCACTAACAAATGATTCATTCATTTCTCCGTTACGCATGAATGAGCAAACAAGCAACAACGTAAAAGAAACCTTAAACCAATACAAAGAGGTATGTTTCTCAGCGAAGAAGTCAGCAACTTTCTGTCGATTTGCGCTCAAAAAATATGAATCACAGAGAGATTGCCAAACTTGTAATTTTCTAGGTCGTTTGTAACTATGACGCTGATTTTGGATCCGCCATAGCTGACGTAAATATAATAACATGTCATTATATAATTTATAAAATGAAGATTGAATTGAATTCCAACGAAACTGATAAGGTAAGAGATAATGAAACGGATGTCAACTGATAGCTTCAATATTGTGCATTTTGCACTTGTCCAAGTGCATAGGCACTGCAGAATGTGTACAACAACGTGAGAAAATATTCACAGAGAACCCAAAGTTATTTTCTAGAAGATAAGAGAAATTCAAATACAACAAACATTTTCAATTCTGTAATGGAAATATATACAAAGGAAACATGGTGGTTTTTAGAAAATATCACAATATACTCAAACTACATAAATCAAAGGCGGCGCAACCTTTTTATCGCCGCTACTTTGGTGAAATACACATATCGTTTTACTAATAAACTAAGTTCGCACTAAGTTTGTAAAAACCAGTAAGTTTCCTTGTACTAATGTTTTTGGATTTGAAATATTGCATAATGTCATTATTACCACAGTAATCGAAATGATTAACTTAGTGGGTTTTAATTATGCGTTATACAAACCAGTTACAGGAAAGTACCATTATTTATTTCATCAAAACACAATAAGCAGATATTTTAATTAGAAACATTTGTCGCATGTTGTTTTGAGGGAAACACGAAGCCGTGAACTTTGGCAGTAATGCCGGCTAGTCTGTAGGTCGGTAGTCGGACCATGTTGCGTTTCTTATGGTGTTTATACTACATTTGAAATAACATGAGAAATTTTTACAAAATATTTTACAGTCCGTTCAACCGATATTGAGTTCTATCCCGTAAATATAAGATTAGCATAAAAAGCATAAATCTGTTACCAAAACTAACTGTTTACTACAGCTGCCATTTGTCATATCACCAACGCAATAGAAGTCAAAATCGGTTGAACGGGCTGTAAAATGGGATTATTTAAATGGCTTGTTATCTTAAGAGGCAGGTTTGCGAGCGTGAGAATTTATTTTAGAACCCACACATCGACATTTTCACTAACACATTTGCATTACACATTGTAGTGTACACGCACCCAAGAACAAGTGAAAAATTATGCGGCGCGACGGGCATGATATAGCTTCAATGCGCGTTCGCTTCTGAACGATTTGTAAGCTTGTCTCAAAAACGCGCAATGTATTAGCTATTGATTCACCGCTCCGCACGGCACGCGTGCCCATAGTAATACAGTCGTGAATAAAGGGTGGGGTCACAGTGTAATCGGTTGTGTAGTTTGATTGTTAGAAAAAATAATTACTATATGTAATACAACATTTAAATTATTATTATGATAAGTACAAAAAATAATGCTTGATTGAATGATGTTCTCTAATTAATTTATTTTATTGCTTAGATCTAGAACCTTTTTAGGGTTCCGTGGCCAAATGGCAAACAAAAAACGGAACCTTTTATATTCGTCATGTCTGTCTGTCTGTCTGTCCGTCCGTATGTCACAGCCACTTTTTCCCGAAACTATAAGAACTATGCTGTTGAAACTTGATAAGTAGATGTATTCTGCGAACCGCATTAAGATTTTTACACAAAAAAAGAAAAAAAACAATAAATTTTGGGGGTGCCCATACTTGAAACTGAAACAAAATTAGTTTTTTTTTCATCAAACCCATACGTGTGGGGTATCTATGGATAGGTCTTCAAAAATGATGTTGAGGTTTCTATTATATTTTTTTCTAAACTGAATAGTTTGCGCGAGAGACACTTCCAAAGTGGTAAAATGTGTCGTCCCCCCCTGTAACTTCTAAAATAACAGAATGATAAAACTAAAAAAAACATATGATGTACATTAATTACCAAGTAAACTTCCACTGAAAATTGGTTTGAACGAGATCTAGTAAGTAGTTTTTTTTTAATACGTCATAAATCGTAAACCGCAATTTACCAAGTACGGAACCCTTCGTGCGCGAGTCCGACTCGCACTTGGCCGGTTTTTTCAACTCATGATGGCTTATAAATATGTTAGGTATTTTGTGTATGATTTGATTGTACAAGTAGGTTTGTGGCTGCTTAATGTTAAATGCCACAACGCACGTTGCACAACGAGCTGCGTAAGATTGTCTAGTTGAGAAATTAATTAGTTTTCCTCCTACGAACTTTGCAACAACACTTTTAAAAACCTCTGCTATATTACTATTGACTTTATAAATTAAGCTTTTAGCATTGTTGACTAATCTTGAGACAAGTTTCATTACGGCAATAAAAAAGGTGTAAGCTTTCATTACCGGCAATTTTTTTTATCAGTGCCAATTTCACCATTTATATTTGTTGAATTCAGTTGCTTGCAATAGTATGGCTTACAAGACACATGATTACCAAAAACATGATTTGGTCCATTTTATCTTATTGCTTGAATAGTGCTACAGTCATGTCACGACACTCGCGACCCACCCTTATGCCTATTGTGTATGTGTGCGTAGACGTTTTGCGAACTCGGCTCGGAAAAAAAACGGACGTGCTCTCACCTTGGAGTCTAAGACGGCACTGAAAATTTTTCGCGCGCGTGGTCGATTATAAAACAAATTACTGGAGCGTAACGCTCCATACTAAAATGTATGGGGAATAGAAAACAATTTGTGTAGAAAAAATAACAATGTTGAAACGTGGATTACTATCATTTGGTGTGACTTATTAGATAAATAAAACGGTGAACGTCATATTCATACTTTTGTTTCACGATATATCTAAAGAGATTTATAAAAAATCTTCTAGAATTATGACAATAGTGCAAATAGAAAAGGTCGATTTAGATGTTTTTGAGAGATTTCAACAATTTTTTTTTTAGAAATTTAGGATGGTTTTACAAATATCTCGCGGTGAAACTGTTGGCACATCTGTTAAGGTTCTTCATAATTTTTTTTGTGTAATTCAGCGCGGTGAATCTTTAGAAATAACGAAAACTGTAAGTGCCTTTTTAGGTGTTTCTTAAGGACTCGCCTCATTTTCATCTCAGATGATAAAGAAATTGAAAAGTATGAAAAAGACGAATTGTTTAATCGCTGCTGTGATCAGAGGTTCTAGACAAGTGTCATTCGCTGCGATGGCGATGTTCGAAATGCCAAAATGTAACTTTGATCACGTGTCTTTTCGATAGCGTTTGACATTCCCATACATTTTTCCTATCACTATCGCCACGCTTTCGATGATTGAAAGTCACTTGTCTAGGACCGAAGAGCACAGAAGATCAGTAGAGACGCAATTATTGACTACAATTTTTAGCTATCATAGCCGTGATCAATCTTGTCACGGGTCTTCGAATTCTATGAGTATACTGTTACTGGGACACTTACTGAAACTCCTGTTGAAAAGATTTATCAATGCGGCTCTGTGTTGCAGTGTGTCTAATTCGTTTTATCGGTAACGTGAAGATCTTCTGATGGTAATGGTATACAATATTATATTGAATTAGAATAGACAACTTCGCCCATCGCTCTCTGTAACTAATTAATCCACTTCTCTCAACTGTACTTGTGTGAGAAGTGTTTCATCTTCCGTAATTTAATTACTAACCATTATATCGATGTAGATACCATTGAACGTTGTAATTAATCCTCCTTTATATTTTTTACCTCGAAGATATGGGTAAGTTTAAAGAAAGCAGTGCAAACTCCTTAGACGGATTTATTCAGGTGGAAGTAAATTTTTGTTGCTTCTCTGTAGAACCGTAACACCTGAACCCATAAGGATAAGGATTCCGTAAGGATGAGCTTTGAAACATTGATTATCTTGTTTTTAAATTCTCATCTCATTAATCCTCCTGAGTTTTGGCCACAGTGGCCAATCTCAACGGTGATTAGCCACATGCGCAGGAGATATACAAGTATGTGCAAGCACAGGTCACAATGAAGGGATGGGCATCCGATACGAACGGAGAGGGAACAGCGGTTTTATGTGCTTTCCGAAGAACGGACTTGTCACACCACCAACTTCCAAACTCCGTTCGCAACGAGGCAGTGAACTGAAGACGCAAAACCGAAACAATTCTCGAAGCGAAAGCTGCAGGCCAAAACATGTTGCAATACAATTTTTGTTGATTGATTACTAACCTATAGATACTAAACTACATACTTTCCAAAGTAATATGTGCATAATCTAGATAAGAGTGTCAAAATTGTATAGGTAGGTAACTAAGTAAATTGATATTATAATACTGGCTGATAATTGAACGAACAATAAATCATGTAGGTGTGCGATGTTATCGGCGCGGGCGCACCTTATCATCCATCACGAATTTCATAATACTGCCGATGAAACTTCGAAAGTAAAGGCTTCCGCGCCACGATATATATTTGAAGAATTTCTTTATTGGTTTAATTGAAAATTGGTTTCTAGTGTTGCGGGTCCAGCTAAAATATTGGTAGCTTGTAGTTTGGTAGAAGCATTAAGAACCAGTAACCAGCGATTTAAAACTTCGGTAATAGGCGATTTTTTCTTGATTGTTAGTATAAGGGTCGGTTCATATCTGACGAATGATGCGTCGAGCGTAGTCAGTTAGCACAGTAAACGCACTAACGCATCATCGGTTGAGTGTGAACGGTCGAGTGTTTTTCTATACATTTGTCAGTTCTGGCGTTACGCGACCGATAATACGCGACGCATATTCCGTTAGATATGAAACGACCCTAAGAAATTGTTGGAGTTTATCAAAAATAATTCAATACTATTCAACACTTTAGCCTTCTCTCTTTAACCATTAATTATATAGTTTATTATTTGAGCCCTTGTCAACACTTGAAACTGAAATGCTAGCTGGTCACGGTACTGTATATCCGTCAACCTTAGTCAGGAACACCAGTGCTACACACACCTTTCAATATATAAAACAAAGGGTAATTAAACTGTTATTATTCAAACCCTAAAACAGTTCTTTTCTTTGGTGTCCACCTTATTAACCCCAAACAGAAATGGTCAAAATTGAACTCTCCAACTTATTAAGCAGGTCAATTTTGACAGCTGAGATATCATGTTGTCACAAAGTCACAAGAGCAAAAGAGCTTATAGGCGTTCAAAAACCAAACTCTGAGGCCTGTTTTCTGAAAGTGTGCAAAATATCCGGCTAGAACGTTTTAGATTAGGAAAAATTTGATGCTCTCTGGACTCTAGAATCATCAAATTAAAAGCTTTCCTACAACAGTCAAGCCGGATATAGTGTAATGAAAATTTGATAGGAGAACGTGCAAAAGAAAGAAGCAGCACCAAAAACTATTAGGTAATAACCAGACAGGTAGGCCTAAAAAGAAAACTATTTTAAGATTGAAGCACGAATCAAGAACTCATGACATAACAGTGCAAAGTTATAATTATAATAGGAATGCCGGGCGTGGTCTCAATCATATTCAAATATATTCTTGTTGAACGAAACATTATGTTCTGTGGGCAAAAAATAAACTATTGATTGATACCTGTCAGAATATACTACAAGAAAATAACGATAAGCAATGTGTTGCCTACAGCCTTATTACGTCACAATATGGCCTGACTCACTGTGATGTTATAATGCTCACATTTTATCATCGACGACTACCTAATGTGGTTTAAAAGACCAAAAACGTAAATGCAGATTCCAGTTTACGTCAACGTTGCTTTGTGGTTGTTTAGGTAAACAATATAAATACAAACCAAGTAATAGGTACGCTTTTAGACTTATTATTGTTCGTTAAAACCGCAATTACAAGTATATTTCATTATCGAGTTAAACGAAAAGCCAGAGTGGTTGTAAATGCATCTATTGCAGAGTCTTAAGTGATGCAACTTTCTAAGCAATGGGCTATATATATTAAGCCTTGTCTTTGCCACAACCGAGGGCAGAGACTTTATTGATAGAATAAAGGTCTATCCACACATATCAGGGCCGTGCACGGGCCGGTGATGGAGCTTCAAAGCCTGGGCCCGGCCCTGTCACGTCCCGGGCACGGCCCTGATATGTGTGGATAGACCTTAACACCGACTGTTATTTCAAGGCAAACAGCAGGCTTACAAAATATTTTGAAACGAAGAAGTGTTTGCAATTAAAATTTCAACGTATGAACCTACAGTATGACGTTATGAAGAGGGGCCGATTGATTCATGCCATCATACTCATACCGTCCGGGATGGCCTATCCCGTACATCAGAAAACTGTAACCTTAGAAACGAAACAGGAGCCCGGAGAAATAGCTTTTCAACCCAAGCATCAATTGAAAAGCTATTTCCCAAGCTTTTTGTAATACGAAAACAGATAAGAAAGAACCAAGTAAACATGGCCACATTTTGCTGATCATCTAAAACAAAATACCGCATTCTATTAGAAGCAGGACGATGCATCTTATTATGCAACCGCAACGGACGGCATAGCTTAGATGTGGAACGTCGACAGCCGTGCGGAATGCTCAAGTTCATCCAACCTGCAGTTTCACGATCGTGACTCGAATGACGGAGCGAAAACCACATTCTTCATACTTTATTCCTTAAGTTTTACCAACAAACCTTGTATGGGAATACGGTGGTATCTGTCAGTTTTGTCTAAGGGAAATCAGACCAGCTTTTGAAGTAACACTGCCAATGACGCCTGCTGAAGAATGTGTGAAAACGAATACTATTGAATTAGATGTTATGGTGTCCACTGTTTTCCTAGTCCTGTGAATAGGTATTAGACTACATATTCCTTGTGGCGTAAGAGCTGTCAAGAATCATGCTCACAAATTTTGTAATTAATACTTGGAGACATCGGTATTAGTAACATACAAATCGACTTAGTTTCCTTTCTAAAATTATTCATCAAGGGAAAAAGTTTCGTTTGACCAAATTATCACATCAATAATTGCAACATATTTTGTTTTTATACCTATAGGTACCAAATTGTTATTTCGTTTGATTTGGGCTCTACGACTCAACCATTTTCCCTGGCCCTCATAGGTTAAGAAACAAGACTTACAAATTATTGGAAACTAAAAGCCTTGACATTTTAGATGCTATTAGTAGCACTAGAACTAAATGTTAAAGTTTATAATCCCAGCACAGAAATACAAGACTATAATATGGAAACCTACAGAAGGTTTTATGTCTTCAAGTGAGGGCCAAACAAATACATAGCACCTGAAGTGAGAAACAAATAAAGCCCACTTGTGTATTCACCTTGAAAACTAAATATTTTGATAACAAACAAAATCAAGATTCATTAAACAGAGACCCTCAAGGTGTGCGGTTAACATATATTAATGTTTAAAGTAAAACTAGAGGAAAGTCAATTGTTGATACGCGGAAAAGTAGGAGCAAATCAAAGGACGTAGCCTTCCTCGGAATGCTTGAAGAATGTTAATATAGCGTAACAGAGTAGGCTAAAGACACAACAGAGATTGAGAGTAGAAGGTCCAGAGCTGAACATGATGAGAACTCAAAAATCGCTAACACTTGTTAAAACAGAATCCAACCTGAAGGAAATTAGAACCATTTCGGATCAAGGATGGTGGTGGTTGTAAAGTTTCACGAGAGCTTTTTAATTAGTAGTGCACCTTCTGTTAATAGTGGTTTGCAATGTCGATTTGCGTGCGCGCAATAAAAACATTAGCGTTATTCGTGGAAATCCCTACACTAAAGATAACAATGGTGTTTGTGAGGACATTTTCAATTTCAAGTGTCGCTTTTACATTACAATGTATAGGGATTTAAAATTACAATTATTATGTAGAACAAAGTTTTTTTTTGCGTAAGCCTCCACTCTATTGCCAAACATTGCACCTCCTGAAAGCCAGAATCAGTAACAACTAATGAATTTCGACGAGTCTCGAAAAACAATTAAATTTTTCGGGATCCCGCAACAAAATTTATCAAAAAAGAACAGCGGAAGAGTAAGATTTTTATTAATTAATATAGGAGATATCAATAAAATCTACGAGGTCTAGGTGGATGAGTATGAGGATCTATGAAGCTGGTAACAACAGTGAACGAAAAACACTATGAAGGATCATCAATCACCGTTTCACCAATATTAAATATATTTTTTACAGCAAGTGATATCTAACTACACATGAAAAATATCAAAGTAAACCTATAAAATGTTAGGATGTTGTAAACGATCCTTATTAGAATAGGAAAGGGAGATACACAGAATTAGTAGTTATAGTTCAAAGTTATTATATGATAGGTCCTATATTGCTCGCAGAACGGATGGCCGATGGGGCAGAAAGGTTCTGGAGTGGCGACCGCGAACCGGAAGACGTTGCGTTGGAAGGCCTCCCACCAGGTGGACCGATGACCTCGTGAAGGTTGCGGGGATCCGCTGGTTACGAGACGCACAGGACCGGTCAATGTGGCGACGCTTGGGGGAGGCCTATGTCCAGCAGTGGACGTCTTTCGGCTGATATGATGATATGATAGGTCCTAGATAACTGTTCGTTCCAGAGCGTGGAGATTTTAATTGGATTCCCATCGAACGCATTTTTCTCACAGAAGAATAGGTGGAATAATGAAAGACGACTAGGAAGAGAGAATGCAAACAGAATGTCATCACTTGGCTTCTATCCTTAAACTACGATGAAACTGAAAAGCTATTCAGCATACTTGCATAATTTCTCTATGTAATAAAAATTATATTAGTTTAAATCGTTTATTTGTTTATGTCTTGAATGACAGAACTAAGTGGACGATTATACATTGATTCATGAGTTCTGCACCTATGTTATTCTACTTGAAAACAATCTAAATCCTAAGTTTTCTCTGGCACACACACGCACTCACATAAACATGACACGCACACACAAAAATAACACTCCCATACACCCAACACACACACATACACTCACACACCCATACACTCACCAGCAGACACCATTTATTTTTTGTTTGTTAATTTTAATTCTAGTTTTGCACCTAAGAGTCCCTAATTCTTTTGCTCTTGTAATGAGACTAATCTATAAAACTATTCCTGTAATTAAAATACGTGTTGTTTATGTTGTTGATCAACAGTTACAATTTGTTAACGAGGGTGGGCGCTGATACCTATAATTACAAGATATTAACTTATCTTAGTTTAGGTATTGGCTGCAACTTTAACTTACAACTTTACTTACCTTTGGCTTATTTTTATTGTAAACCTTATCATTTTGTGTTTTTACTTGAAGGTGCAAATAAACTATTTTATTATTTTTTATAAGACTTTGCTGCAGGGCCAATAATTAAAAAAGTAATAGAGGAGATACTATTTATTTTCACTTCAGGAAGTGAAGATATTATTTCTTAAGTTCTCTTATACCTAATCTCTTTGAAAATAGCTGCAAGATCATTGCATACTTTTCAAGTCTGCATGAGGTTTCAAATGCTGTGCCTTTGCTCTAGGTTTACTAGCGTTTGAAAGATATCACCTTTCTACTTGCATACCGTTCTACGAGTCACATGACAAATTTCGCGGTAAAAATTACTGACTCATTGTTTAATGAAGCATTTTCTGTCGTTTTCTAAATGTAATTTTATTTTTTAACAATTATGGTTTTACCAAATGAAACCGCAAAGGCAATTTTAGTGTCAGGTCCCGGGTGTTAATATAAAGTTCAATACCTACCTAAGTATGTCATCTGTATTACCTATTATATATAGGAAATATTTGAAAGCAAAAGCAGTGAAGGAAAATAGTCACTGGAAATCTTTGTGATTTCGGGTATTTACAGAAATATAAAATAATATAAACCTACATACAACCAAGTAATTAACAACTATTAATATGAACAACTTCAAGTGCCTACTAGTGGGAAAATACTGGATGACCGTATTCCAAAGCTGAATTTTGGGTCGTCGCTATGAAATAAAATAATGCTTTGGAAGTCTTAAGAACAGAAAAACATTTAGAGTTGAATTAAGATAATAGCAAAAACACACTTTCTTAAGACATAAAATAATATGTAACAAAAATTACTAGAAAAATCACCAAAAAAATTGCATATTTGTTAAAATGGTCTAGACAAAGTTACATACTATCAGCGATGACATCGATGTGGACGAATTTATTGATGCGCAATGAGCCCTTTTCCTTCTCCCCTTTGTATCTCATTTTGTTTTGTTATTAGTCATAAGATTAGAAATATTCAGTTGTATATATTATTTATAAATAAAGAATTACAGCTATTAGCGATACCTGTAAAATAGTCCACAAGTAAAATTAAAAAACCACCGACACATTTTCAATCTGATAACTTCAGGGCATTAGCCATCGGGCATATTCTAAATCAAGTAGTAAATTCAATTTTTGAATTATCTATTAGTAGACTCGCTTCGATCGATAATCTATCGAACACGTAATTATGACACGATATCTTGCGAAAATACCCCGATTCAAACAGTGTTTCATCAGACACAAATACACGACACAAGTCAAACTTATAAATAACACTCCTCTTTTTCCGAAAGACGATTTCTTTCGACAAACAGAGGCGATTTCTTTTGACGAAATGTCAAACTGTAAGGGATTGATAACGCGACATTTCGATGGCTTTTGGCATTCCCATATATTTTTGACGTTTTTAGGGTTCCGTACCCAAAGGGTGAAAACGGGACCTTATTATGTGCTATTAAAACATATGGTGTTGAGTTAGAAGAAAGCTATCTGTAACTTTGCCTTTACATGGTTATCTATGGATAAAAACTTACCAAATTGTCCATGGTTTTATACCTGTCTTTTTCTCTCCAGCCAGCGTGACGTTGAGAGTGACGATGACAGGTAGCTTTAGCTGTCAACTTCATAGCGTTTGTAAATTTTTGCCGGTAAAGACGGAAAATTTTCAAAGTTAAAAAAAAGATGTGTGGGAATACGATAAATGATTGTATTACAACATACGGTGTCTTTTTAGAATACGTGTCAGTGTTTTTCAGTTGTGTTTTATCATTATTTGATGATTACGAAAAAAAAAAAAAAAGTCCCGGTAAGTGTTGGAGGTGACCAAATTTCGAATAGATATTATTATTATTCGAATAGGCGATCTGACTCTGGACTGACGAGTCCAGACGACATCTTCAACCCCAGAGGATGAGGGCATTGTATCACCTCCGCCCGAAAAGGACGAAAATGCTTAACGTAAGTACAAGTCTGTACAAGTATGAAAGCTGACACTTTGTTCGGATTGTTCTTGTTCGGAACTGTGTGCGTAAAAACTAGAGATATTATATTATCTCTATTTGATTGACTATTAATAAGATAAGTGATTCGACTTCATACTTGTCACATATTTTTTTTAAATACCTATGACACGTAAGTGAACTTTCTTTGAGTACCGACTAATTAAGGTACTTACAAGGTTAATAATAACCATTTAAATATTTCATTACTAATATGGGAAATAACAATTATAAGAAAGAAATTTGGTTTTCCAATTTAAGGAAGGACAGTCTTTACAAGAAGACTTTGTATAATCTTGTATTTGTATAAACTTTTAGAAGGAGTTGTGATATTTTGGCAAAAACAAAAATTATTTTGGCTGCCGCTGACTGACTGAGCATTTATTAGTAGGGTTGTCAAACTATATTTGGAACAATAATAACAATCCAAGTCAGGTATACAGGACAACTGGGCTACTACTGTTGAGTCGGTTTTAACAACTCAAATGATTTTAATGCTCACATACATAGTTACTTCAGGGTTAAAAACCTCAAAGACTACAATGCTAAATAAATTGTGAGTAATAAATAAGCCTCTTGAGCCACATTATATTTGAAAATATTGGAAATCAAAGACAATGAATAAGAAAATATTCTCAACCAAGAGACTTTGCAACCTGCAAGCTTCTACAGCTTCTTTAGGTTCAACAGACCTTGAACATATTTATTTTTGGTTTTAAAACAATACATCAATAAACACTTATGATTCAAGAAATTTAGAGAATGTTGTCCTATTATGGCAACAACAGGAAGAAAATAATGTTACTAAATTAGAATATTGAATAATTTGATAATTTATTGTTAAAATTGTCTGCTTTCCATTCATAAAGATACCTGCTTTTTAATATTCACACAACTATTTGTACAAAATATCAGGTACTTAAGATAATAAAGAACAACCTGCCATGCTGTTCACATTATCTTTCACCTACAACAAAAGAGAAATATAAGAGACCAATGCAGACATTCTATAATGAATGAACGAAATAAAATATAACTTGGAGGTTGTACTATACCCCTTCTTTGACCTCGGAGGTCTCAGGTTGTTTTTGTTAGTGGAACATGTTCTTTCAATTTCACAAGCAGGTATGGTCAATTTTTCTCTTGTAGGTAACTTTATGATGATTGGAAATTAAAATGTAAGTGAAAATAAATCATCAGGCCTATTTGCATTTACTGATGGCATGAACATAATGGAGATGCCTCCAGATTTCAAATGCACAACTATAATTGACAGTTTTTCTTAGGAGAAGCTTTATGTTTGAGCACCATCAAAATTAAAGACGTGAGCATAAAAAAAAAAAAAAAAAAAAAATTGGATTGCGGAAATCCTATGAGGCCTATTTCTCTGGGTACGGAGACACTGAGAACATTGTTATCTTTGAATCAATTCTTAATTCTTTATTGTACACCAAAAACAATATTCAATACAATGTGATAATAAAGTACATGTACAAATCAACATAACATTAGCTATCATCACCCTTTTTTCCTCGGAAGAAATAAGCAGGGATGTATTTTTAGTTGTGATTATGCTAGTTATGTTTTAACTTGATTACCATGTGAGGGCACACCTTCGGTATCGCACTTACATTATTATAAGTTTGTTAGGATGGTAACATCCTCAAAGAGCTTTGTCTGGTTTTTAGACGCATGATAAAATTATATCTGTTTCCAATATATAGAGCAATGAAAACAGTGTCTCAGTATTAAGCTCAGAGCTTTTTAATAGAGTTACATGTTAACTACTGTCACAGAAAACTGAATTTTTAAAATTGTTCTATCAGAACAAAGAAAGAGAAAGAAATACTCCCCCTCTCCCTATTCAACAAGACCTCAGACCGCGATTTAAAGTCATAGATTACAGTTCAACACTGGCCATGGCTGTACCAGAGTCAGAGTAATCCACCCTTGCTCAATAAGTAGTCCGTAACTATCTGAGAATTTAGCGCCATTTAAATAAATTCTAACATTGAGAATTAAAGGGAATGCAGTCATGTTGTATCTGTAGTCATAAATAGTCAGCGGATGACTTCACATACACACTAATTTGTCAGGAAGGATATTGAAGAAAAGGGAGTTACTTATAGATTCGGAATCTTAATAATGATCTAACTCTAGTAGCTATTTACTGAACTTCTTATTAGCGGGGCATTTCAAAGCGCATAGATATTTCACCCCATAAAGGACTATGAGGGTGCACACCTTTTACTAACAGTCCAACAGCGGGACTCTTGTTACATACCTCAGAGACTGGAGGGGAGTGGGGGGGGTGACATACCCTACACTAATAGGGCCTAAAAATGGGCTCCTAAGATTTGTAGAGCAGTTTTACGTAACACTCTTAGCCACTTACCTTCCTAGTAGTTAAATCGAAATTGCAGATTGCCTGTCAAGGAATTGCAAAGTATTTAGTAAGTACATACTAGAGTGTGGCAACTTTTGTCCCAGGCCGCGGAGGCTGTATTTCAATTCAAAATATGGGCCTTCTGCCCCAGGCCGCGGAGGCTATGTTCAAAATGGCGGGCGTCCCAGACGTAGATTATTTCACGTCAAGAAAGATGGCTGTCGTACCAAAGGATTCCAGTGATGGTTCTGCGACATTTTCAGCCTAGATTGGGACTATTAGCCGGGCTGGGCATTCTACCCACTCAGCTTAATACTAGCTCACTGAAACAGTGGCAAAAAGGAATATAGGTCCTAATTACAAGGGTCATAGCAGAGCCAACACTAGACCATTAGCTGGGCTGGGCATACCACCCACTCAGCTTATTACAAACTCACTGAAAGAGTGACAAAGAGGAATGTATATCCTAAAAACACCAATGTGGACCAGGTTTCTGGTTTCCCAATTTGCAAGCGAGGGTCATAGCAGAGCTAACTCCGATAAAGAACATGCGGTAGCTCGGGCTCCATGCGATTTCACCCTAGTCCACCAGTTGGTCTTAAAAAAGAAAAAAAAAACGGAGGAGGGCTAACCAAATAGCTCACTGGACCAGACAGAAGTTGTTAAGAAGTAACTGGCGGACAGCTACTTTAACGACATATTATGTCTTAGGTTCCAATAAAAGATGTTTTTTCTGTTGTGATTCCATTAAATATCCAAAAGCATCTTAGGGCCAAGCAAGCTGCTAGATTATTTGGTACTTATAGAACTATTTTCTTGCATGAATTGCCTGTTTAAACTGCATCAGCAGTTTTAATTTAAAAACATTTTTTCTTTTCACTACCCAGTTTTATGTTTTATTTATTTTTTTTAGCTGGTCAGTCTAAAGCTGAACATTTATTGATTTATTTGGCTTACCAACTTAACAAAGAATTGAATAAATTCAAGTTCTTTTCTTGAAATCACTAGCTGAACAAGTATATAAATATTGTTGGCCTCAAGTTGTAAGATTTATATATAATCTTACTATTCTAGAAAAGAGCGATGGAAATCTAATGTCTGCGGAAGAAAAGTTGACTCTGTGGCCAAAGATTTTATCAAAAGTAAGATATAAATATACTGTCAAGTAGGTTGTTGCGGAAACACCTAGACCATTGTGTATTTATGGTCAAACACATGTACTGTCACAAGTTTATTTATTTGTCTGTCAGGGAATATTAAACCTGCTTTTAGTACTTCTAGTACATTGCAATTTGTGTGGGAATAGATTTTTTTTTTTTAAAGATACTAACATTAGTAACCCACCGGGCAGTACCTATTAGGTCAACTGTGGCCTCTAGAGTAGCCTAGAAGTATATTTAGAAAGTAGATCTGAACTGGAAATTAACTGGAAAAGTACTAAATAAAAATTAAATTTAAGTATTGTTTGCCAGTAAATAACTCAATATATATTATCAGCATTCAATGTTGGCTGAATTTGTAATAAAAAGCTTTTTTATATTTTTGTGGAGACTAAGAATTAATTCTTTGACAGAATTATTTAGAATTAATTTTCTGTTGATTTTGCAGAAAATTATTTTTATTTTTTATTTAACTTGAATGGTACAAGTGTATAATAAAACTGATTATATTACAGAACAGTTTTGTAAGTTGTTCATCATAGCGTTTGTGTTTATCACCAGCAGATACCAAACAGGTCTTCTAACTCAACACCATATGTTTTAATAGCACATAATATGACTGTTTTGCATTACAACAAAACAGGTATTATGTGTGGATAAAACATATGGTGTTGCAGCAATTCTCTTGCTGGTGAGTTGAAGACCCTATGAAGTTGACAGCTAAAGCTACCTGTCATCGTCACTCTCAACGTCACGCTGGCTGGAGAGAAAAAGACAGGTATAAAACCATGGACAATTTGGTAAGTTTTTATCCATAGATAACCATGTAAAGGCAAAGTTACAGATAGCTTTCTTCTAACTCAACACCATATGTTTTATCCACACATAATACCTGTTTTGTTGTAATGCAAAACAGTCATATTACTAAGGCTCCACTGTCCGTCTGTCTGTCTGTCACCAGGCTGTATCTACTGAACAGTTGACATTTTCACAGATGATGTATTTCTGTTGCCGCTATGACAACAAATACTAAAAAAAAAATAAAAAAAATATTTAAGTGGGGCTTCCATAAAGCAAACGTGATTTCTTTGACGTTTTTTGTTCTCTCTGCTCGTGATTTCTTCGTGCGCGAGTCCGACTCGCACTTGGCCGGTTTTTCTAATCGCTATCGCGACGCTTTCGTTGATAGAATTGTCACTTGTCTATATTCTTTTGTCTTGAGTACAAGAGCTATTGTAATCACGTGGTTTCAGCTAACTGGCGGTTTCGACACGGTTATTTTTCACGTGGAAACCGTAAAAACGTAATGTTACACGTGCCTATAAATCAGACCTTAATCTTAAGTATGTGCAGTCGGTCGGTCACTTGTTACTATTATTATTTGCAATTGAGAAACTGAAAACTAGGAAATAAGTGGTTTATGAAAATTCATTAAACCCTCTTGTGGTGATACTTAATTTGTGAGTTTGTCAGGATAGACTTCGGAATGCGTCGTTGAATCTTTTCAATTTTATATTTCAGATAATACTTGTTTTATTGATAAATCCAATCCTTGTCCTAGGCTCTATTCTATCTTGTTTTTCACTCCATCCCACAAAGTAGCTCTTGCAGAAGTTAAAGACGAACATTTTCTAGTTAACAGTTACTTACAGCTACTTTTGTACTTTTCATGCTTTCTATTTATTTGTAATCTATAACCGTTTTCATTTTCTTCACGGTCTTCTGTTTCAGGTACTTAATCTTCAATACTTTTTACTACTTCATGCAAAATTACATTGATATTTTTAGCAAAAGCTTTGAAGTTATTTAATTGTCTCTCTCTAAATTTAATCTAAAATGAGATAATGTTAATATAATTCAAATCTAGAAATAGATATTAGAGATATAAATGCAGAGATTGAGCAGGTTTCCTCTAATTAGATAACGCGGAAGGATTCATCAGATTTCCTCGAAGACGATTGACTTTGAGACACAGTTACTTTTTGTTTAAATATTTTCACCCGACTATGGCGAAGCCAAAAGGAAGAGTTATGATTTTAGCAGTCTATTTATGTTTGTATTTACGTATGTTCCTCCGTAGCGCCTGAACTATTCATCCGATTTTCGATTCGTTATTATGGCCCGGGTAACATAGGCTAAAAAAACAAAAGAGAATTCCGTAGTCGGGTTACAGTTTTAAACCTTTTACTTGTAAATTAAAAAATAGACATACTAATGAAAAGCTCATAATGACTATAAAGATATTAAAGTCATACCGCAGGTCCCTATCTGATAGGAGGATACTGATAACGATTCCATGCATAAGCATTGAATCAATTACAGTATCCTATGACCGTATGACCTAGATCACACATTAGTAGGCCTAAATGAAAACTGAAACCAATGTTGTTGTTCTAATGTAGTAGGTCTAATTTGGTCAAACCCAGAATTAATATGAACACAAGGCAAGGCAAGAGATGAACAACAATATAATATGTAATATCATTTCGTTTGGTTAATTTAATTTCTTTAATTAGCAGAGTTTAGTTTATGGTTTTGACTTTTAAGCTAATCATTCATTCATTCATTTATTTATTCACAAACAATTAACATTGTGTCGAATATTGGTTACATAATTACAAGAAATGGTGAAAAATAATATGTCAAATTAATCAAATATGTCACAAACAATTAGCATATCAGTTCCATAAAATATATTTCACATGCAAATATAATATCAAATTAATTAATTCTGACAAAAATACAATTACTAGAATATTGATTTATTCCAATATATCTCACAAGTCAAAGCAATCAATATGTCTCGAACAATTTGAATGTCAAAATAATCAATTAGTATGTCAAATTAATCAATAAGTCATGCATTATTAGAATGTCAAAATAATCCATTATATGTCCCGAGCACTATAATGTCAAATTAAATATAAAAAATAAAATGATAATATGTCACAAACAAATAATAATGTCAAATTAATCCAATATTTATGTCACATACAATTATAATGTCAATTAATAAAAATATGTCTTAACCAATAACAATGTTTAATTAAATCAAATATATTTATAGTGTCAGAATACTTCATCTATAAGTTTTTTTCTTGACATAAACTCTGATATCGAGTAATAACATTTTTCCAACAAGAAGGCCTTTAACTTGGTTTTAAAAATGTGGAAGCTATAAATTAATAGTTTTAACTCCGTCGGTAACCCATTAAACAATTCCACTGCTTGGTATCTGGAGCAATGTTTAACTATGTTAAAATTTGGTGATATCGTGTGTTTTAAATCCTTCCTTCTTGTGCTTTCTCTTAACTTTCGTTCTTCTTGAGATTCATGCTGATGAATATACTTCGCAAAGTGACTTAGGATTACTAAAATGTATAAACTTGGTACTGTTAATATTTCTAGTTTTTTAAAGTGATCTTTGCATGAGTCTGTTTGTGAAATCCTGACTATTGTTCTAATGGCACGTTTCTGCAAGATGAACGCCTTCTGACAGTTATAACTATAGCTGTTACCCCAAAACATGATGCTGTATCTTAATCTAGATTCTACTAGCGCGTAATATACAGCCTTTAGTTGTTTTACATCCAAAATATCTCTGAGGCTCCTAAGTGCATAACATGCTGATGAAATAGAGGAGTCAATAGCAGCTAGCTCCTGTTTCCAGTTTAAAAGCCCGTCTATTAGAATCCCTAAGAATTTCACTTTATCTACTAATATTATCTTGTCTTCTTTGATTTGTACATCTAAACTTTCATTGTTACGGGTAGTGGTCTTAAATAAAATAATGTTAGTCTTACTTGTATTTAGTAAAAGATTATTGGCTGTAAACCAATCGCAAAGAATTTCTAGGGTTTTATTTACATTTTTGGTCAATTTGTTTAAGTCATTTTCACCAATAATTATATTTGTGTCATCTGCAAAGACAACAAGTTTTACGTCAGGCTTAAAGTGATGCATATAGTTCAGCAAGTCATTTGTAAATATGATAAATAGTATCGGTCCTAAAATTGAGCCTTGAGGCACACCACGTTTTATATTTTTAATTTTAGACTTATATACGACTTCGTGATTACTATCATCGATGCTTTTTATTTCGACATACATCCGCCTATTTTGTAAGTACGATCTTAAAAGCTGTAAGGACTTGCCTCTGACACCATAATATTCAAGTTTAGTCAGTAACAACTCATAATCAATTGTGTCAAAAGCAGAACTAAGGTCGATGAAGAGTACTTTATTATTTACTGTCGTAATGCTGTTTTTTGTGTAGAACTGCATTTGTGGTGTGTTAACGTATGAAGTTATGGTTGTGATGCAAACAATGTGTAACATCCAGGCTTTGTCGAAAGAGATCTTTGGAGACATTTTACAGAAAAAAAGTTAATTCAAAAAATCAAAATACCCGACAGTTTAAAAAGCGAACTTAAAAGCCGTAAACAAGAAGAAAATCATGCTGTGCAGTCGGAGGATACATATTCGCGAGCTGCGGCTGACCAAAACTAGATATATGTATCCTTAGGTTTTTTTTTTCCAATTAAATTCGGTTAAATAGGTACATTTACACATATAAGTGTTTTATATTTTTGAAATCACATCTTAAAACTCTTTATTTTGATACCCCACACGCTGGGTTTCGAAGTACAAAAAAAATTGGGAGCCCACAATATGGCACCCAAAGTCCGCCAGTTTTCTGTTTACCAATTTTTATGTAGCCAGTGACACTCGCAAGTTTAAGACGAATCGATTGACGTGAGAATTACATCAAAATCGGCCCACGCGTTTGGTCTCTGGAACGCCACATTGGAACAAACATACATACATAGACTGATAAACACATTATCCTCCTTCGGCAGTCGGGTAAAAAAGGAGATGGACCTATAATCATCAGTTTCAAGATAAAATTTAAAAACAAGTAAAAGTTTTAGAACTCAGGTGGATCTACAGATCATAGATACTTCAGCACGATCTACGACTTTAGTTAGTCGAGCTAGCCAAAAACCATAAATGTGTAGAAGAACCGAATATCAGTATCGTCTTAACGACTCATAACTCACGATGTGTAAGTTTGTGTACTTGACCGATTTTGATGCGAAGTTACCATTACCATGTAAACCGTTCGTTATGCCTTGCGCAAACCGCGGCCATTTGCAAATTATTGCAATTACACTATTTATTTACACAAACTATCGCATGTGAAGGATTGTGTGGCAACTTCTTGGTTGTTTTGCTCTTTATATTGAAGGGTACCTTCTGATATAAAGTATAAACAATGGAAAAATAATTGACCCAATTGAATTACTATTGTCTCAAAGCATACCTACAAATTGAACGAACAACAGATGTGATTCAGTTAGTAGTAGTTAGTAGTAGTTAGTAGTCCATATCAGACTTTAGTTCAATAACACTCTATTTAGAATTTTTGTTCTACAAGTTAGGCAATTATTGTCAAGGAAATGGATATCCATGACCGTATTACAGGAAGAAAGATAACTTGTTTATTGCAATAAGAAAAGCGACAAGAACAAGGAGAAGAAAAATTGCACAAAAAGTTATATGACTGAGTAGGAAGTGAGCCCGGAGATACCTACAGCTGAAGAAAAGAGAATATATCAATTGTCAGTCTCCAAATAAATCGGGTTGAGTACTAGTGACTCATGAAGAAGCTGGGATAATCTTCTATTATATACTGGAAAACTGGTCGGCATAACCATCAACATTTCTGGTCAATTCCATATAGGTAGTAGACTAGTCAATTCTAGCTAGTTTAAGCTCAGTAATTTCAAGAGCAGTGGTGGTCCAGTGGTATCGGTCGCTACTTACAATTTGTAGGTCGTGGGTTCGAGCCCAGGCAGACGCTTTACTTTGTGTAAATCATTTCTACACGACTGCTCTCAAAACGGTGAAGGAAAACATCGTGAGGAAACCGGCATGTCCTAGAAACAAAAATTCAAAGACTTGTGACATCCACCAACCCGCATTGGGCCCGTGTGGTCGATTACGGCCCATACCCTCTCACAGAGAGGAGGTCTGTGTCCCAGCAGTGGGAACATTAATAGGCTGATGATGTGAAGTGAAATTCAAGCTCTACATCAGACCAGGCAACCATGGAATGCCCCTGCAATTCTTGCAGAGCATCGGGTCATACTTAATTAATAACAACAATAATACACAGTTATATTTCCAGTGCCGCATATGGCCGACAGTTCAGTGTTCGCGGTTTGTGTCCGTCGATACCTCAGACTTGTGTTGTTGTGCTTGGATATATAACTTATTCATGAATGACGTCAATAGGACTTTAGCTTCGATCGGTTGAGAGTATGTTGAGCTTTGGTTTTTGTAGTTTTAATATAGGCTGTCATTTAATATGAAAGAGTAGATGTGAGACAATAATTTGTTGTAGTGCTTTGTACAACGAAAAGTTTATGTCTTATGGAAGTTTTCTATGTGCAAATATTTTCAATGTGAGTGAGTGCCAAAACGGTAAATTTTTAAACTGGTAAATCCCCTGACAGAAAGATAAATGAGAATTGGCAATAATACTATGAAATCTTTAAGCAATGCAAGGACAAGACTCAAAAATCAATATGTCAATATATTAACAAGAATTTCCTCAATCTGACACAAGAAAAATTCATTATGGAAGGTCATCGTACCTGAAAACCCCATAACTTGCAAAATAATAATTACAACAATGCTAAATTGGCACTAATCATGATGACAAAGAATCGTCATAATCGTAATTCGAGTACTCCACAGCTGCTATTGTCTAAAGGACGACCTTGTCAACGACGCAAAGAACCTCATTGCTGAGTTTACAAAATATGCACTAACAAATGATTCATTCATTTCTCCGTTACGCATGAATGAGCAAACAAGCAACAACGTAAAAGAAACCTTAAACCAATAAAAAAAATACAACCGACTTCCAAATAAAAACACTACAAAGTGAAAAATAAATTCAATTTCGGCAGTCGGTGTTCCTGTTTTCGTTTCTTCGTTTTTTGACACCGACTTCCGAAATTGAATTTATTTTTCACTTTGTAGTGTTTTTATTTGGAAGTCGGTTGTATTTTTTTGTAAAAAGTTTTTTTTATTTTTCACTTTTTAGTTGTGTTACATAATGGACCAGTTCTATAGGTTAGGTACCTATAATGCCCAAAGTGAAGCCAGAATTGATTATCACAATAACATGAATCTTAAACAAAACCGGTGGAATGAGAGTATACCAGGGTTAACTGTTCACACCTGCGTACTGCTTTAGAGCGTACTAGTGTGATGTTATGTTATGTTATGTAATGGTAAAAACAATAAACAGACATGCGATTGCAGCTATCCCGAGTGATTTGCCGTCATTTATTGAAGAGTTCTGATGTATATCTCCAAAGTTCTTAATCAGATCTTCATGAAATTTAAATGGGACCACATGACAAGCACCAGCTTTCAAAGAAAAAAAGAATCATCGAAATCGGTTCACTCAGTAAAAAGTTCTGAGGTAACAAACATAAAAAAAAAAAAAAATACAGTCGAATTGAGAACCTCCTCTTTTTTGGAAAGTCGGTTAAAAAAGAGGTTGGTTTCTCAGCGAAGAAGTCAGCAACTTTCTGTCGATTCGCGCTCAAAAAATATGAATCACAGAGAGATTGCCAAACTTGTAATTTTCTAGGTCGTTTGTAACTATGACGTTGATTTTGGATCCGCCATAGCTGACGTAAATATAATTATATGTCATTATATAATTTACAAAAGCAAGATTGAATTGAATTCCAACGAAACTGATAAGGCAACAGATAATGAAACGGATGTCAACTGATAACTTCAACATGGTGCATTTTGCACTTGCACAAGTGCACAGGCACAGCAGAATGTGTACAACAACGTGAGAAAATATTCACAGAGAACCCAAAGTTATTTTCTAGAAGATAAGAGAAATTCAAATCCTACAAACATTTTCAATTCTGTAAAGGAAATATATACAAATGAAACATGGTGGTTTTTAGAAAATATCACAATATACTCAAACTACATAAATCAAAGGCAGCGCAACCTTTTTATCGCCGCAACTTTGGTGAAATACACATATCGTTTTACTAATAAACTAAGTTCGCACTAAGTTTGTAAAAACCAGTAAATTTCCTAAACGTTGTACTAATGTTTTTGGATTTGAAATATTGCATAATGTCATTATTACCACAGTAATCGAAATCATTAGCTTAGTGGGTTTTAATTATGCGATGTACAAACCAATTACAGGATAGTACCATTATTTATTTCATCAAAACACAATAAGCAGATATTTTTTCTGGGTGATGCAACAAATGCTTCTAATTAGAAACATTTGTCGCATGTCGTTTTGAGCGAAACACAAAGCCGTGAACTCTGGCAGAAACGCCGGCTAGTCTGTAGGTACGGACCACAGATCATAGAAACAACTATTGTTTATATGATCTGTGGTACGGGTCATGTTGCGTTTCTAATGGTTTGTAGTGCTCCATTCTAAACTTAGATGATAAAGTAATTGAAAGTACAGAAAAGACAAATTGTTTAATCGATTTATTCCGGTCAGATCCCCTGCTAGTTATGTTTTTTTGTAATCCTAATAATAATAATATGTATTTCATTCGGGTCAGTGCCTACTCAACCTGTTCTTTTTCTGTTTCTGTTTTCATAGGCGTAGAAAACGTCGATGTATAGTCAGGCAGAATAGTGTTGATTTAACGCTTGCACCACCAAAATGTAAAATTTATATAATTTTGGATAAATAAATCAATAAATAAACAACTAAATACTTATCCTTTTTTAGTATAGTATACGTACGTACGTACTTTGTACTAAAAATCACAGACTATTGTTAATTATCATTACAATCTTATAGCTGGTGGCGCGATGGTATTTATTGGATCAGTCTTTATAATTGATTATAATTATTATGTTAACAAGTTGGTACTAACTTCTAAAATATAAAAAGTAAAGACCAGAAAACCGGTTTAAGCGAGGTAGAGGCTATCTTTATAAAGCTACTAGGGTCTAAGAGCACAGTGTGCTTATTTCGAGTTTTTTAACGCACTTACTCGTGGTAAAGTTAATGTTCTCATAGATCAAAATGTATACAAAAAAGAGGAGCTCGTGGCTAAATAATAACAGCCGCACTGGTTGATCATCAAGGTTAAGCAACGCTTGACGAGGTCGGTCCGTGGATGGGTGACCATTTCAATTTACCGAGTTTCCTCCGTGTCTCGGCAAGCACGTTAAGCCGTTGGTCTCGGCGGTCATTTGAAGATCTTTGAGTCGTTATACGGGTAGTCAGAAGCTTGAGATCTGACACCAGTCTTGCCAAGGGGTACCGTGTTACTCAGTTACTGGGTTGTGGAGGTCAGATCGTCGCTCCATGTTACTCAGCTGAATCCGCTAAGACTGGAAGCTGACTCCAATATAGTTGGGAAAAGGCTAGGCAGATTGATTGATACAAAAAAGAGGATTCTCCTTCCTTCACCAGAAAGCGCTTATCCAGTTTCAAAAAAAAAATACTCGTACTAAGGCCTCAGAAGAGCAGTAGAGATGCCAATATTGCCTACAACGGGTCTTCGAGTTCTATGAGTATACTGGGACACATACTGACACTCCTGTTGAAAAGATTTATCAAGGCGGCTCTGTGTTGCAGTGTGTTAAACTGTGTCTACTTAGTTTTATCAGTAACATGAAGATCTTCTGATGGTAATGGTATACAATATTATATTGAATTAGAATAGACAACTCGCCCATCGCTCTCTGTGACTAATTAATCCACTTCTCTCAACTGTACTTGCGTGAGAAGTGTTTTATCTTCCGTAATTTAATTACTAACACTATATCTCTTTAATTACTATCACTATATATATAACATTATATCGATGTAGATACCATTGAACGTTGTAATTAATCCTCCTTTATATTTTTACCTCGAAGATATGGGTAAGTGCAACCTTCTTACACGGATTTTATTCGGGTTGAGTTAATGTTTGTTGCTTCTCTGTAGAACCGTAAGATCTAAACCGTTAAGGATAAGGATTCCGTAAGGATGAGCTTTGAAACATTAATTATCTTGTTATTAAATTCTCATCACATTAATCCTCCCATTTTGGCCACGGTGGCCAATTTCAACGGTGATTATATAGTCAAATTGCGTTATACAAGTCTGTGAGCAAGCACAGGTCACAGGTACTTTATGTTCCTTTATTCTCATAGTCTGAAGGGATGGGCTTCCGATACGAACGGAGAGGGAACAGCGGTTTTAAGAGCTTTCCGAAGAACGGACGTGTCACAACCCAAACTGCCAAACTCCATTCGCAACGAAGCAGTTAACTGAAGACGCAAAACCGAAACAATTCTCGAAGCGAAAGCTGCAGGCCAAAACATGTTGCAATCAAATTTTTGTTGATTGATTACTAACCTATAGATACTAAACTACATACTCTCCAAAGAAATATGTGCATAATCTAGATAAGAGTGTCAAAATTGTATAGGTAGGTAACTAAGTAAATTGATATTATAATACTGGCTGATAATTGAACGAACAATAAATCATGTAGGTGTGCGATGTTATCGGCGCGGGCGCACCTTATCATCCATCACGAATTTCATAATACTGCCGATGAAACTTCGAAAGTAAAGGCTTCCGCGCCACGATATATATTTGAAGAATTTCTTTATTTGTTTAATTGAAAATTGGTTTCTAGTGTAGCGGTTCCAGCTGATATATTGGAAGCCTGTAGTTTGATAGAATTTAACTCTCCAACTTATTAAGCAGGGAAGTTTTAACAGCTAAGATATCATGTTGTTACATTTTGCTGAAGAAGTCACAAGAGCAAAAGAGTTTATAGGTGTTCAAAAACCAAACTCTGGGGCCTGTTTTCTGAAAAAGTGCAAAATATCCGGCTAGAACGTTTTAGATTAGGAAAAATTTGATGCTCCCTGGACTCTAGAATCATAAAATTAAAAGTTTTCCTACAACAGTCAAGCCGGATATTGTGTACTGGAAATTTGATAGGAGAACGTGCATGAGAAAGAAGCAGCACCAAAAAACTATTAGGTAACAACCAGGCAGGTAGGCCTAAAAAGAAAACTATTTGAAGATTGAAGCACGAATCAAGAACTCATGACATAACAGTGCAAAGTTATAATTATAATAGGAATGCCGGGCGTGGTCTCAAATATATTCTAGTTGAACGAAACATTATGTTCTGTGGGCAAAAAATAAACTATTGATTGATACCTGTCAGAATATACTACAAGAAAATAACGATAAGCAATGTGTTGCCTACAGCCTTATTACGTCACAATATGGCCTGACTCACTGTGATGTTATAATGCTCACATTTTATCATCGACGACTACCTAATGTGGTTTAAAAGACCAAAAACGTAAATCCAGATTCCAGTTTACGTCAACGCTGTATTGTTGTTGTTTAGGTACTCGTAAATAATATAAATACAAACCAAGTAATAGGTACGCTTTTAGACTTATTATTGTTCGTTAAAACCGCAATTACAAGTATATTTTATTATCGAGTTAAACGAAAAGCCAGAGTGGTTGTAAATGCATCTATTGCAGAGTCTTAAGTAATGCAACTTTCTAAGCAATGGGCTATATATATTAAGCCTTGTCTTTGCCACAACCGAGGGCAGAGACTTTATTGATAGAATAAAGGTCTATCCCTGCCCTGTCACGTCCCGGGCACGGCCCTGATATGTGTGGATAGACCTTAACACCGACTGTTATTTGAAGGCAAACAGCAGGCTTACAAAATATTTTGAAACGAAGAAGTGTTTGCAATTAAAATTTCAACGTATGAACCTACAGTATGACGTTATGAAGAGGGGCCGATTGATTCATGCCATCATACTCATACCGTCCGGGATGGTCTATCCCGTACATCAGAAAACTGTAACCTTATAAACGAAACAGGAGCCCGAAGAAATAGCTTTTCAACCCAAGCATCAATTGAAAAGCTATTTCCCAAGCTTTTTCCAATACGAAAACAGATACCAAGTAAACATGGACACATTTCGCTGATCATATAAAACAAAATACCGCATTCTATTAGAAGCAGGGCGATGCATCTTATTATGCAACCGCAACGGACGGCATAGCTTAGATGTGGAACGTCGACAGCCGTGCGGAATGCCCAAGTTCATCCAACCTGCAGTTTCACGATCGTGACTCGAATGACGAAGCGAAAACCACATTCTTCATACTTTATACCTTAAGTTTTACCAACAAACCTTGTATGGGAATACGGCGGTATCTGTATGTTTTGTCTAAGGGAAATCAGACCAGCTTTTGAAGCAACTCGCCAATGACGCCTGCTGAAGAATGTGTGAAAACGAATACTATTGAATTAGATGTTATGGTGTCCACTGTTTTCCTAGTCCTGTGAATAGGTATTAGACAAATATTCCTTGTGGCGTAAGAGCAGTCAGGAATTTTGTTCACAAATTTTGTAATTAATACTTGGTCAGTCATCGGTATTAGTAACATACAAATTGTTGTTTCCATTCTAAAATTATTCATCAAGGAAAAACGTTTCGTTTGACAAAATGATCACATCACTAATTGCAACATATTTTGTTTTTTATACCTATAGATACCAAATTGTTATTTGGTTTTTTTCTGGGCTCTACGACTCAACCATTTTCCCTGGACCCAAAAAAAAATTAAACAAGGCTTACAAACTATTGGAAACTGAAAGCCTTGACATTTTAGATGCTATTAGTAGCACTAGCACTAAATGTTAAAGTTTATAATCCCAGCGCAGAAATACAAGACTATAATATGGAAACCTACAGAAGGTTTTATGTCTTCAAGTGAGGGCCAAACAAATACATAGCACCTGAAGAGAGAAACAAATAAAGGCCACTTGTGTATTCACCTTGAAAACTAAATATTTTGATAACAAACAAAATCAAGATTCATTAAACAGAGACCCTCAAGGTGTGCGGTTAACATATATTAATGTTTAATGTAAAACTAGAGGAAAGTCAATTGTTGATACGCGGAAAAGTAGGAGCAAATCAAAGGACGTAGCCTTCCTCGGACTGCTTGAAGAATGTTAATATAGCGTAACAGAGTAGGCTAAAGACACAACAGAGATTGAGAGTAGAAGGTCCAGAGCTGAACATGGTGAGAACTCAATAATCGCTAACACTTGTTAGAACAGAATCCAACCTGAAGGAAATTAGAACCATTTCGGATCAAGGATGGTGGTGGTTGTAAAGTTTCACGAGAGCATTTTAATTAGTAGTGCACCTTCTGTGAATAGTGATTTGAAATGTAACGCTAGCTGCGTGCGCGCAATAAAAACATTAGCGTTATTTGTGGAAATCCCTGCACTAAAGATAACAATGGTGTTTGTGAGGACATTTTCAATCTCAAGTGACGCTTTTACGTTACAATGTATAGGGATTTAAAATTACAATTATTATGTAGTACAAAGATTTTTTTTGCGTAAGCCACCACTCTATTGCCAAACACTGCACCTCCTGAAAGCCAGAATCAGTAACAACTAATGAATTTCGACGAGCTCGGAGAAACAATTATTTTTTTCTGGATCCCGCAACAAAATTTATCAAAAAAAAAACTTAATTAAAAAAATCAAAAAACCCGACTGCTTCAAAAGCGAACTAAAAAGACGTAAACAAGGAAAAAATCATGCTGTGCAGTCGGAGGATACATATTCGCGGGCTGGCTGACCAAAATCTGGTGTATCCTCCGCCTGCACAGCATGATTTTTTCCTTGTTTACGTCTTTTTAGTTCGCTTTTGAAGCAGTCGGGTTTTTTGATTTTTTTAATTAAGTTTTTTTTTATTTATAACTTTTTAGTTAAGTTTTTTTCGAATTAGATACATTTAAACATATAAGTGTTATATATTTTTGAAATCACCTCTTAAAACCCTTTATTTTGATACCCCACACGATGGGTTTGGAAGAAACAAAAAATTTGGACCCCCACAATATGGCGCCCAAAATCCGCCATTTTTCTATTATCCAATTTTAACGTAGCCTATGACACTCGCAGGGTTAAGACGAATCGATTGACGTATGAATCATCAAAATCGGCCAACGCGTTTGGTCTCTGGAACGCCACATAGGAACAAACATACATACATACATACATATATACATACATACATACATACATACATACATACATACATACATAGACTGATAAACACATTACCCTCCTTCGGCAGTCGGGTAAAAAGAACAGCGGAATAGTAAGATTTTTATTAATTAATATAGGAGATATCAATAAAATCTACGAGGTCTAGGTGGATGAGTATGAGGATGTATGAGGATGGTAACAACAGTGAACGAAAAACACTATGAAGAATCGTCAATCACCATTTCACCAATATTAAATATTTCTTTTACAGCAAGTGATATTCTAACTAGACATGAAAAATATCAAAGTAAAGCTATAAAATGTTAGGATGTTGTAAACGATCCTTATTAGAATAGGAAAGGGAGATACACAGAATTAGTAGTTATAGTTCAAAGTTATTATATGATAGGTCCTATATTGCTCGCAGAACGGATGGCCGATGGGGCAGAAAAGTTCTGGAGTGGCGACCGCGAACCGGAAGACGTTGCGTTGGAAGGCCTCCCACCAGGTGGACCGATGACCTCGTGAAGGTTGCGGGGATCCGCTGGTTACGAGACGCACGGGACCGGTCAATGTGGCGACGCTTGGGGGAGGCCTATGTCCAGCAGTGGACGTCTTTCGGCTGATATGATGATATGATAGGTCCTAGATAACTGTTCGTTCCAGAGCGTGGAGATTTTAATTGGATTCCCATCGAACGAATTTTCTCACATAAGAAAAGGTGGAATAATTAAAGACGACTAGGAAGTCTTTGCTGCAGGGCCAATAATTAAAAAAGTAATAGAGGTGATACTATCTATTTTCACTTCAGGAAGTGAAGATATTAACTTCACAAGTTTTCTTGTAAATATTCTCTTTGAAAGTAGCTGCAAGATTATTGCATACTTTTCAAGTCTGCATGAGGTTTCAAATGCTATGCATTTGCTCTAGGTTTACTAGCATTTATAAGATATCACCTTTCTACTTGCATACCGTTCTACGAGTCACATGACAAATTTCGCGGTAAAAATTACTGACTCATTGTTTAATGAAGCATTTTCTGTCGTTTTCTAAATGTAATTTTATTTTTTAACAATTATGGTTTTACCAAATGAAACCGCAAAGTCAATTTTGGTGTCAACTCCCGGGTGTTAATATAAAGTTCAATACCTACCTAAGTATGTCATCTGTATTACCTTATTATATATAGGAAATATTTAAAAGCAAAAGCGGTGAGGGAAAATAGTCACTGAAAAACTTTTTGTGATTTCGGGTATTCACAGAAATATAAAATAATATAAACTACATACAACCAAGTAGCTAACAACTATTATGATAAACTTCAAGTGGTAAAATACTGGATGACCGTATTTTAAAGCTGAATTTTAGTTTGTCGCGAAGAAATAAAGTAATGCTTTGGAAGTCTAAGAACAAAAAAACATTTGAGAGTTGAATTAAGATAATAGCAACAACACACTTTCTCACGACATAAAACAATTTTGATTTATTTACCTTGTTAAAAATCGCCAAAAAAATTTGAAGGTTTTGTTAAAATGGTCAAGACAAAGTGACATACTAGCAATGATACCTTTAAAATAGTCCACAAGAAAAATTAAAAAAATCCCCGACACATGTTTATTTCATGCTTTTGGACGTTGGATCTGATGACTTTGGAGAATTAGCCATCGGGCATATTCTAAATCAAGCAGTACATTGAAATTTTGAGTTATCTAGTACTAGACACGCTTTGATCGATAATCTATCGAACACTTAATTATGACACGATATTATCTAGCGAAAATACCCCGAGTCAAACAGTTTTTTAACAAACATAGCTAAGAACACTCTCAATAAAGTAACCCTTCAAACAATAAAAAATAAACCAAAATCGGTTCATCCGTTAAGAAGCTATGATGACCACAGACAGATACACAAAAACAGAAACACCCCTCTTTTTCCGAAAGACGATTTCTTTCGGAAAACAGAGACGATTTCTTTTGTCGAAATGTCAAACTGTAAGGGATTGACGCGACATTTCGATGGCGTTTGGCATTCCCATATATTTTTGACGTTTTTCTAATTGCTATCGCGACGCATTCGATGGTAGAGTGTCACTTGTCTATTATAGAGCCCAAAATGTCATTGTCAGCGATGGCGACTGTCAAAATGCAAGAGATTGATCATGTGACATTTCAATAGCGCTCGACAATCCCGTACCTACATTTATCCAATCGCTTTCGTTGATATAATTGTCACTTGTCTATATTCTTTTGTCTTGAGTACAAGAGCTATTGTAATCACGTGGTTTCAGCTAACTGGCCGTTTCGACACGGTGATTTTTCACGTGGAAACCGTAAAAACGTAATGTTACACGTGCCTATAAATCAGATCTTAATCTTATTATTATTTGCAATTGAGAAACTGAAAACTAGGAAATAAGTGGTTTATGAAAATTCATTAACCCTCTTGTGGTGATACTTAATTTGTGAGTTTGTCAGGATAGACTTCGGAATGCGTCGTTGAATCTTTTCAATTTTATATTTCAGATAATACTTGTTTTATTGATAAATCCAATGTCCTTAGGCTCTATTCTATCTTGTTTTTCACTCCATCCCACAAAGTAGCTCTTGCAGAAGTTAAAGACGAACATTTTCTAGTTAACAGTTACTTACGAGCTACTTGTCATGCTTTCTATTTATTTGTAATCTATAACCGTTTTCATTTTCTTCACGGTCTTCTGTTTCAGGTATCTACTTAATTTTCAATACTTATTACTACTTCATGCAAAATTACATTGATATGTTTAGCAAAAGCTTTGAAGTTATTTAGTTGTCTCTCTCTAAATTTAATCTAAAATGAGATAATATTAATATAATTCAAATCTAGAAATAGATATTAGAGATGTAAATGCAGAGATTGAGCAGGTTGCCTCTGATTAGATAACACGGAAGGATTCATCTGATTTCCTCGAAGACGACTGACTTTGAGACACAGTTACTTTTTGTTTCAATATTTTCACCCGACTACGGCGAAGCCAAAATGAAGAGTTGTGATTTTAGCAGTCTATGTATGTTTGTATTTACGTATGTTCCTCCGTAGCGCCTGAACTATTCATCCGATTTTCGATTCGTTATTATGGCCCGGGTAACATAGGCTTAAAAAAACAAAAGAGAATTCCGTAGTCGGGTTACAGTTTTAAACCTTTTACTTGTAATTTAAAAAAATAGACATACTAATGAAAAGCTCATAATGTCTATAAAGATATTAAAGTCATACCGCAGATCCCTACCTGATAGGAGGATACTGATGATTCCAAGCATAAGCATTGAATCAATTACAGTATCCTATGACCGTATGACCTAGATCACACATTAGTAGGCCTAAATGAAAACTGAAACCAATGTTGTTGTTCTAATGTAGTAGGTCTAATTTGGTCAAAACCAGAATTAATATGAACACAAGGCAAGGCAAGAGATGAACAACAATATAATATGTAATATAATTTCGTTTAATTTCTTTAATTAGTAGAGTTTAGTTAACGGTTTTGACTTTTAAGCTAATCGCCCATAGAGCGTTTCATAAATGTGCATTTTCTCTTCATGGTTATCAATATCAAGGACGTTAAGAATGCAGAATTTCTGCAGTGGAAAATTTTAATTTCCACGGGATTCATGCATGATTGGATTATGTAAAAGTATTGAAGCATTGCTTAAGATTACTTTCAAACAACAAAAAACTATACTTTATAGAAGATAGCTTGATCTCTGAGACATATGTCAAACTGACGTATACGTTATTGTTAGCCTGTGGTATTGTTACTGTATTGATACTGACAGATGTCGTAGAGATCAAGCTATCTTTTAAGAAGGTAGTAACTACTTTTGAAATAAATTCTGTAAGTAACAACCAACAGATAGTTATTTTTTAAGTATTTATCTACGTTATTATCCAATATGGCGTTTTGCTAATAGGACCATGCCCTCGTAGGATGTTTTGCTAGTTTATTTCTGCTACTAGGACGAATTTCTTCCAAGAGATTTTGATACGGAAAAATATGCTTAAATAAAATAACATTCAAATTGACACGCATCTATAAAATCGAAAAAGTGTTACTATAAAGGGCCCTTTACACCATACCACCGTTATGTTTCGGGTCAACATCTCATTAGTAGGTATGCTGAGACAAACAAGTGTAAAGTCTACTTTCACGTAAGTAACATTAAATTATCAACGCAAAATAAGTAGGTACATGTGTTTATTTCGGACACAAAACTGTTTTGGTCATTCAGACCTACTTTGGTGAATAGTGTGGTCACTGTTCGGATTGTAAGTCAAAATGTAGGCTACTAACCGTGATCCGAATCACGATTTCCTGTAATGACATGATCGAATACGTTTCTGGTAGTTTACAGTTTTACAAAATGACTCACAATTTGTGTTGTAGTTCTGAAACTTTCAGCTGAACACACAAAATGTGTTGCTGAAGTTAGATATTCTACATTCCATATGTTACCAACAGAATTCCTAATACAAATATATCATCTACCTATTATATCTTAGCAAGTTTTTAATAATCACAAAAACTTAACGGTCTTCTGACATCATTTTGTAAATAGAACTTACCGCGCGAAGCAATAACATAAATCCTTCACAAAGTTTGCACAAAACCAAACTGTTTAATAACAGAATCTATCCCTCTATCGCTTAAATAAAGAGAAGATATATCACAAACACAAAACCAGGAGCACTTCACTAGAATCGACTACGATTTTTTTCAAATTTGAATATCGAACGTCAACGTTGGTCGCGCTTGTGCGCAGGCGCACCGACTCCGGCGGACTGTCGGACAGGCTTTACTCGAAGGCTGTAGCTCTAGAGATGAGGACGCAGACGTTTGCGTAAGCGACGCCGATTGGCTCGGTTCAATCGATTTAATTTATGACTCGATAAACTCGAATAATACTGATTGTTAATGGGTAGCGAATGAGTTTTGTTGCGGACATATAGCTATTAATTTTGAGAATCATAAATTAGTTTTTTCGTATACTGCTGACTGTAATAGTTTGCAATAACTGTTTTTGTGGGCCTCTGAAACATTCTTTGAATTCGCAATGTCTTAATATATTATCATTTACCAGCTGGCCAATGGAAAAGAGGATCTTCATATCTAATGGGTATATCTGCCATATATTGGCATATTCTTTTTAGTCATATCATATCACAAAATCTACGATAAGACTAAAATAAAATTTCTATTTGACTATAGATGTTAGTGGAAATGAAAACGTTTAACTGAATATATCAATAACCTGTTTAGACAGTTTCGTTTGATTTTATCCAAGTGCAGCTGGGTCAAGAATGCACTATGAATGGAATTGACCAACTTTCGATAACAATTTCACATTATGACTATAAAATGTTGAATACAACATCCAACAACAAAAAGAAGACGTAAGAACTTCGCCAATAAAACGGGAAATCGAAAGATGGTAATAAAAACTGAAAAACGATTGCACTGTGTTGCTATTCTTTGAGACTTGAGAATGCCTATTTGAAATTTCCGTTACTTTCCAAAGTTCAAAGTGTAAGTAAAAACTTCGCATGATCGATTCGTTCTAATTTCGAATTGTATAAAAATAGCGCCTCACTAGGCACTAGAAATAGCGGCTGACGTTATCACCGGCGTCCTCGCGACATCTGCTACACCTGCACACGACTGTTATCAGTACCTACATATTGAGTGCAAAAACACCTCAACATCCCACCGACCTAAATACTTACTAATACACCTATATTTGTAAAAAAATCTAACCTTTTTAGTAGCAACTGATTAGAAAATTCTGACCTTAGTAAGGAGCAACTGAAGATCCCATTGTGTTAATACTCGTACCACAACAATATTTTGGGGTACTCACAGCTTATTGCCAAATCATGGTGTATTCAAACGCCATACAATACAGCGTATTGTTTGTTAAAAAAATCAATTGTCTTCATCTCATTGTCTTAAACGTGTATTTGAATTAATTAAGTAATAACCAGGCTCTAAAATGACAAGTTGAAGTCCTTCAAGATAATTCTGACCACTTATTGTTGCTACAGAAGAATGTTAATGATAAAATTTAAATATTAAAAGAATTTTAATGACCGCACAAACTTTGACACATGTCTAATAAATAACATTGTAAAGAAACGCTAATCCAAGTGAACTATACAAAGATAAAATCGTAGACGTGAGAAGTTTTGATACAACAGAAAATAGAAAAGATCGCATTGTGATACCGCTACTGAAAGATTCCTTTCAGGACGAGGTAATAGTGCAAAGGCTGTTAAAACCATACCAAGGCTAAAAGAACAAGTGACCACTTTGGATTATGAAACGTGGTCTACTGTACGTCATTTCGCAAAGCTTCAACATGCAAAGCTCCTGTCTAAACAAGAGCGTCTGCAAATAATCTACAAAGGGGTGCTGCAACGCGTTCAAAATCAATTATCGCGCCGTATGTAGCAACATGACACAATATTTACAGTAAAACCATAATTTAGCAACGAACCACTGGTACAAAGACAGTCAGTAGTGTAATCAAACGAATTAAAGTCACGTCTGACACAGCGGCGTAGAAAGTCTCGCAAGACAAACGATAGCTGATAGACGTAATAAGTCGGAATTACTGTCATTAGAAGGCGTGAACAAATACAATAAATGTTACATGGATGTAATAATCTTTACGATGATAGACTCGCTAACTCGCATTACCAAAAAAAAAGTAAATGAGAAAATCCAAAAATCTGACTGTCATATGGTTTTGGTCGGTCAGCTTGCAATTATGTATCCTCGGATTGCACATCATGATTTTCTTCTTGTTTACGTCTTTTAGTTCGCATCTTAAGCAGTCGTGGTCTGAAAATGAACATGAATTCGGTCTGGACGATGAAATCTACGAGGGGGTCAAGTATAAAATTGAAAAAACAACAGAGATCTAAAGATAAGCATGAAGGTTTTATTGCCGAACTGTAGCATGCATGTGTCAATGACGTAGATACTGCAACGCTAACCAACAGTAGAGGTCAACAACATCTGGGTAGATAATTGTATGATAGGCACTATTTTGTGAATGTGTCGATTTGGAACGAAGAGGCGTGGGCTTGGAATTTGGAACTAATCTGTTCCAACAAATTATCGAGACGTATTCAAACGTTTGAAGGCAATGTCGTTGGCGTTGACAAGTTAGTATCGCAATTTCGCAAAGCGGTATTGTGGTGACTGTATATAAGTGCTAATTTCGCTTGTCAAATATAAAGCCTATATTACAGGCAATTTATTCATAAGCTATCTCTTATTGGCGGATGCAGAATAATTTGTTACAAAGATAGACAGTTTATCAAAGCCTCACTAACACGAACGGTCAACATTCCACGAAATCTCTACAAAACGGACGTTACGCATACTTTGTTAATAACATGGAAAGTGTTAAAGAAATTTTCCCAGACTCGTTAGAATTAAATGTTATCTCATTCTGGATAATATAGCCAAAACAATGAACACACGAGACTTATGCAATGTGCTCGTAACATCTGAGAACTGAGGACAAAGATGCACGGACTGATTAACTGGTAATAGAGCAATAGCTATGTAGTAAAAAATAGTTAAGTCATGTAGTTTTCTCATATATCTGTCTTTGTAAAGACAGTTGATGATATGACGATCGTACTTTCTAATTAAATAAATGATTTCGAAATATAAACTATATTTTTAGAAATTGAGAAATGATTCTCCATTTGTTTTATCCCACGCTCTGTCAAGCAAGACTCCTGAGATTCAGTTACTTCGCAATTTGAAGACGAGGAACCAATATAATTTATATGAGTAAGAGTATCAATTATCTCAAAACTTCCTACTATTAAACGTTTCATAATCATAATTACCCATTATCAAATCACGATATCGCTAGCGATCGGATTGTAAGATATACTTTTACTCCATCGCAAGTAGTGGTTGGTGAACTCGAAATTCATTTCACATTAATCGTAAATCTCTGACCCTTACACAACAAGATCAAGTGGCAAGCCAAATACGGAAAGAGATTAATCATTGAATCTGTTACAAAAAAGGTGCTGATCTCATCAATACTTGATTAATTGGAGTTCGTAGACACATAGCAAGAAATTGCAAATGATAATAGAACAACATACCGGGTGTATTGGAAAGCAAAGAAAGCGAACTTGCTCTGAAAGTGGTCTGCGATTGAGGAGTTCAGATAAAGTTATCGTCAATAGGCTCTTAGAGCTAAGACCTCTATATCAGATTGTACGTCTATGAACGCAAAACAAACATGGTTGGTTCAGGATATATATAAAATATCTACTAGATCTAGCTTGTTTTCATCTGCGTGGAATTTGGTATTAACCTCAGATAACTCCAAAGCTAAAGAATTTAAACGTTGATTCAACACGCTCAATGGATTATAAATAGCTATAGATATTACATTGAATTATATCTCCAATTAGTTTCTACTTAAACAATTTACGTTGCCAATCAATATGTAAATCAAGAAGATGAGTGATATAAATGATAATTTCAACGGCAAACGAAAGTAAGTGAAAATGAAAGACAAGACTTTGGAAACGAGATCTACAACAAAAACGTTAATGTCAATCAATATTGTGAAAGCAATAATATCAGATTCCGTTGAGTTAATAAAAAGTAAAACAATTGCGTAACAATTGGTTCCTTGTACTTGGGAACCAGAGCTGCTGTCAGTCAGGTGTTATCTGTAGGATCTCGAGTTTGCAATGTTACGTTTGTTGTTAAACAAACAGTCAATACTTGCCGGAATTTCGTACTTGAGAGAGACGAGCAAAGCAGATAAAATAAAGGAAGCTAATGAATTATGTAAAGACAGAAAGATTTGGGACAATGATTCAGATGATGACTGTTAAGAACAAGAGGAAAACATAATTTTACGAAGAGTAAAGAATTCATTTAGAGAGATCTTGAACCTGAAATCGATGTAGAAACGAAAAAGTTTTCCTTCTTCGACATCCAAGAATCAAACGACAATTCCGCGAATAAAATAAATGTGCTCATACAAGCATTCGATAAGGCGTTAATTAAAGGTGGTTACCCAACAATGCAGTCTGACCAGTTGCCTAAAATGTCAACGATCCGAACCGAACTTGTTCGTCTTACGCCAAAATGCATTCAACTAATGGAATAATGATGTAAAATATATGTAAATGTGTAAAGAATCTGTTCTTGATTTTGTTGTCAAATGCCAATTAGGTGTCATGTCAAAGAGTTTCAGAAGCAATATAAACATCTGTGAATAATTTGACAGGTTGTTAATTATAAAGATTGACTTTGATTGAAGAATAGAGAGATTTGTATTGAATCAGTTGATTTTCCACATTAGAAGTTCCTTTTATCACAAATGTACTTGACAGAGTTTTTAAATTGTAGGTTGTCTAAATCCACATTATGTATATTCTACAGTGACCATAATGAAATGTCATGCTCTAGTAGGTCTCCTTCAATCCAAAGATCACGTTTGATGTCAATATTATGAATTTTATTATGATTCACTCAGTAACGGGAACGCTACTGTGGTCGAGTTCCTTTATTTTTGCGTGCAGCATGGCACCAGTTGGCACGGAACCTACGTCACGACGTACGATGTCTGTTTTTATTAACGACCGTCTTTCTTTTATTATTCTGTTGTTAATTCAAAGATAAGAAGAATATTTTTATTCGAAGATGCGATATGTCGCTTCCGTGGTGCTTAAACTTGGTTTATTTAATCAAACTCTGCTACTGATCATCAACGCTTTGACGATTAATTTGACAAGATTGGGCTTCCACAAGTGTTGAGTTAACAGGACTTTCCAAAAAGGTACCGAAAGGAACCAAATGTAAGGACATTTCCATGACAAGTAACATTTGGTGGAGCTGAAGTTACCGTTAGTAGTGCACTTTTTACACAACTCAATAGCAAAACAAGCATGTCCTATGGACACGATAACGCAAAGTGAAATAACAAACTTGACCCCCCTTGACGACGTGGTACCCAAGTAAACATTGATTTGAATGAAGACTTATGAGATGTGCAGTCTATTTTTAGTTTTTTCAAACGAGAGACACAGAGAGCCCTTACAACATACAAGACGCTTAAATTAACGGTACAGTTAATAACAAAAAGAATAATATATAAACAAGGACAACCATTCGTCGTCAAGCCACATACTCGTGTATCATGATGGATTCAGTCGTTTACTGGGTAATTACGTGCAATCAATCACATGTCCTGAGTTCTGACACACTTAAATATAAGCAAGAATATAATCGTATAAATATCAATTCCTAAGGCTTCGCACTAGGTACTGAATTGGATAAAACAAGCTAAAACACGTAGTATGAAGAAGACGTGACCGCCATGTCCTTGAATACAGATTTTATCAAGCCAAAAACACGGCTGAGCTAATAACACAGAACACATCAAATTGGATTTACTTGGTGACTTCATTGTGGACAAACGGACACTGAATATAGATAAGAAACGAAGATAGCGGATTTTCAAAAACAACGACTGCAATATTGCAGTTAAACAACTGGTATTTTACAGGTTTTAAGGAGCAAACAATTGTTATATAAGAACTTTCACTAACCACCCTTGTACAAACCTCTACGCCTTTTACTTGTCAAAAGCGTCTGAGAAAAAAAACGAAAGTGCTCGCTTCATAGCAATGCTGGAAAGGCGATAATTAATACTAGTAATTCATGCTAAGTTAGATCACGTACACGCACGTCATTCGCTGTTTGAACGACGACGGACGACGAATCACAATCAATCGTTTGAAATAAGAATGTCCTTGCGCAGGAGTCGAAAGCTAATGTTTGAGTACGTTTTGCAAGACAATGATCGTAACGGGCGATGTCCTGCGCATACGTTATTTGTTCTTTTGATGTGTTTAGTATCATGGTATTATTGTGCCAACTGTTACGTGGTAACTGTCTTATTGTCACTTAAATTTGTTTTGTGTGTCGAGTTCCATTTCGTTATGTACGGCGAGTTTGTTGAACGTGCTTGGTGGTAATAGTTATTTTATTATTAAATGTATCTTATTGCGAACTTTGCTCTCGACATGACACGGATTTAAGTAGGTACCTATGTGGTGGTTAACGAACTCGATGAATACGTATATAAGGGAAAAAACGTGTAGGTAATCATTACCAATAGAATGATGTTGCTTACATACATTTTAATGGAACCGGAGGTTCATAAACGGGCCTCTACCTTCCGATTCAGAATACATTATTTTCAAACAAACTTCCAACATCTGAAATTATCCCGTAGTGTCAACTGTCAAGTGCATCGAACAAATAAATCTTTCAAAATTATTCAAGTAAATGGTGTCTTGCCGAGTAAACCGTTTTCTGTGTAAACCTTGCATGTATCTGTGCCTAAGGACAATCGCGACATGCACATGATGAGCATAGTACTGCAGACATTCACCTACATACGCTCACAGCGTCCACAATTGTCACCTCAATACCCATGTCCAGATGTCCACTCCATTACAAGATTTGCAAGCAAGTTGTATAAGTGATATTCAAGCGATGGGTTGTTGTGATATTTATTATTACATATATTATAGATATTGATTATATTACAATAACCGGAGCCTATTGAACTCATCTATGTGAATTTGTGAATGCATGAAATGTTTGAAGTTTATTTCTGCTCTCATCATTCATCATCATTTCAGCCGAAAGACGTCCACTGCTGGACATAGGCCTCCTCCAGGCGTCGCCACATTGACCGATCCCGTGCGTCTCGCATCCAACGCCTTCTGGCAACTTTAACCAGGTCATCAGTCCACCTAGTGGGAGGCCTTCCAATGCCTTCCAACGTATCGTCTTCCGGTTCACGGTCGCCATTCCCGAACTTTTCGGCCCCATCGGCCATCCGTTCTGCGAGCAATGTGCCCTGCCCACTGGCAATTCTTCGGGATATGTCGGTAACTTTGGTTCTGCTCTATTAACGCCCAATGAACGGACCAATCAGGTCTTGGTCCCTTGATATTAATAATAAAAAAATATTTCCTTTAACAGTGAGAAATACATAATCTAGTGTTTAAAGTGTCCTTTTCGGCAAAGTACTGTCTGTGTTAGAACACTTCATACCTATATTTTGTTGGTTTTTAATTATTATAAGTATCTCTTTTTCATTTCTAAATCTTTAATCGTTAACCTAAATTACACTAACCGGAATCCATCGTTCCCGTTACCAATTTTACGCCAACATTCATTTTGGTCAATGATGGTAACTGAAGAAAATCGATTAGGTACTCTAAAAAGCAGAAAAGAGCACAAGCCAGTGGTCAAGCCACAAGATGTTTTTGTTGCTAAATCTAGTCAAATTGGTCCGATTACATTTATAGCGTGCGATTTTCAAAGTATTTACAGCCTACAACTGGAGGAATACAAAAATATTTCCATCACGGTAACATAGTAAAAAGGTTATCCATAAATGTTGAAAATCTTAACACGTTCTTGGATTAAGTTAAATTGCTAGAAGTGAATTAGTAATCTGGAAAAATACTGGATCCAAACGTAACAAAATCAATTCTGCTATTCATTTTATTTAAAATCGCACTGATCGCTGTTCCGCATGACTGAGCAATTAATATCTTAGACTTTCTTTCAACTTTTCTTTTCTTTTCTTTTCTTTGTCTAACATAGAATAGAGCTTCATATTTTTAAACACATTTTACATAATCGTGCGCAGAAATTAAATGATAATTAAATAACCTAACCTGACTTTCTACAGATTGCGCAACAAAATTCGAGGTTAGAAAAAAAAATCGATCATAAAAGTTTGTGAATGGTTAGATAAAAAAGCATGGCTGCATAAATCATGTTACTCCTCCTCTTAAAAAAGTTGTCGGTCTTTAACGGTTATCATTTGACACCTGTCAGATTTGGAAAAGAAGTAGCAAAGTTTCGCGCGCAAATGTCTTGACATCTTCATTTATATGCAGCGGCAGCGCGAACATTAAAAATAACTAAATTAATATACGAGGTAAATGTTACTTTTACAATTTAATATTTAGCAATTTTATTTAAATGTGGCATTTAATTTTGTCTTTCTTAATTAAAATGCCGTTAGGATTATCCGCTTGCTTTTTTGTGTGATTTCCAACTTATGTATCACGTCAGGGTCCAAGGTTAATGCAGACTATAATAGGCACTGAGGTATAGTATCTATCAGTTTACATGTGGAACCAGAATTGCACACATCTTCAGTGCCTTCATAAGTAGTTCAGCCAAAATACTTAAAAGGACCATTTTTTCTTAACAAGGGTGATGTAGTACAACCACCACAAGCATAAAAATAATATGTGAGACTAACCAACAAGCGGGTGTTTAACCCCATAATGCTTTTCGCGATCACATCTCGATAAACATGATTGTGATCGGGCTCATCTATTCACTCTTCACAGTGTACGTTAAAGTCTGCATGGAATTAAACTAGGTATCGTATTTTTTTAGCCAAGAATCTTCTTCACTTCAGGAATCAATTTGAGTCTTCTTCATCGTAGTTCCCACACTGCTGAAGATCGTTACCACATATGATATGTGGAGACGTCGTATGTGGTAACAATCGATGGAGAAGCTCCCTTCTTGCGGTCTTCTGCAGTGTGGACCGCTCGGTATAAGCTGCCTCCAACTGCCTTCATTCTTGCGTCTGACCATTTTCTCTCATTATCAGTCTGAGTAAACTTAGCATTATTTTAGAAATACTCCGATAGTGGATTTTAACCCACACAAGAGGTCAAGGTAAAATTAGTAGATGCCAAATTCAGAAATATTTTGCCTTGTCATCAATGTCACGATGTACGAAATAAAATGACAAATAGTCAACACTTATATCCACTAGTGTTATAACATTCTGTAACTTGAGAATAGCTCTTCAATCTCCATCTTTAGTAGGCAGAATATTTAAGCAATATAATGTTATTCTTGAACAACATAAATGTCGCTTACCGCTAGCATTCCTAAGATACGGCAAGACAACTGAATTAATATTCTAGTGGTACTGGTGGCTTTGCATTGAAACTTAGGCTAGGCAGTATTGAGACTCAGTGTCAACATGTGATTTTAAGATAGGTTAAAATTGTTTTTAAGCGGTGGTCAAAAAACATTCTCAGGAGGTTGAGATTTTTGGTTATATCCATCACCGAGCAGCATGATGGAACCTTAATAGAGAGCCACTAAGTAAGGACCTTAAGCTCGTAAGTCAAACAGATAAAATTGACTGACCATGTCAAAGATAAGAAGAAGATACTAGAGTTGGCAGAAAATGAATAAAGGTTGAATACACACGAACGCTACAAAGCCTTGACGAACTAGCAACCCGATAGTAGAAAAAGAATAAAAGCTGAATACACGCTAAGCTTAGAAGACTTTACGAAGTATGCACCCCCTAGTAAGAATTCGACCAAGTAATGGCAAAGTTCAAACAACCAACAAATAAGTTCCTTCCTCATTAACCACAACACATCAGGTTACACAGATCAATAGAAACTGAAACTACAATAATTTCTACTATCAGCATGCAACTGAACAATTGATGAAATAATTGAGGCTTATAAAGCTGCCTTACACACAATTATGTCCTCTACTGCTGAAACTTTAAAACAACTTTTCGCTTGCGAATTGTCTTCCTTGTAGCAGCTTGCGTACGCGCATCGATACAACTACAACGTGGTCATTAACCCGGGCCACTGGCCGTAAACACACAATGCTAATTCAGCAAATTAGGAAGACTGGCAAAAGAAAAAGAAAAAAGGAGTCTGGCTTACATTGATAAAAGGAGATGTCATTACAACAAAGGATACAAAATCTTAAATGCTTTTAATTTAAGAAATTAAAAAAAGAAACAAATTAAGTTTGGGTAGAGGTTCTGGATGTTTCTAAGTTTGGAAACGGTAGAAGTCGTTGTATGCGGATCAATAGGATATAAAAACTTCATTAAGATGCCTTAATGAATATGTTACTGTTTGAACAAACTTATTATCCTGAAAACAACATATTAAGCTCCAAATTACGACGCTTAGGCAAATTTTATCTTTTTGCAAGCTACACTATTTTGAGCACAGTTTTACACATATACGTATGAATACGTACTGTTACATTATTCATTATTGCAAACGTTTTATTTTGTTGTCTGTCTGTCTGCACTGAGTTTTATTGTGGTGCGTTAGCACAGACATCCGGCGAGAGGCAATTTGCTGCTCGATTGCGCTGATCATTTTGCTGATAGATTGCTCCTTTGATGTTCATATTTCATAATTTAGCTGCAGTTCATTATCAGATAAGCAGAGGGTTTTGATACCTTCTTACGTATTGGTTAAGCAGATATACGTAATTATCTACACTTGAAATGTTTTGGTCTTCTGGTAAGCTAGTTATGGGAGTGCATTTTTATTCTATATCTAAACTAATATTTAAATTTCAATTAAACCATTTAGGCACTTTTGAATTATCAAGTTTGGCAGACCATGATCCTCAGACATGAGGCACCGACTAAGGTAGAGAGAATTGTGTATTTGCACGTTCGAAAGCGTAATATGTATGGAGAAGAACGTGCAATGAACTCTATGGACTCACTTTTATGTCATGTGTTTCGAGACCTTAAGAGGGGACTCTAGTGAGACTTTCTCCATACAAACACATTCTGCTGTTTTCTTCGTGGATAATGCCTCTACAGCAATGTTTTTTTTTTCCATAAAATCTAGGTCTAATTAATACGTGCCTGTATCATTTCCTTTTTTCCAAAACATAATCACAAAAAGAAATATGACAATTCAAAAATCCGAAAAAAATGCCCGATTTTACCGCCATGTTCAGAAGACTTTCAGACAAAATTTATAAGTTTTTAACAAAAAAGGAAATGATAGAAGCATAGATATACTTTTCCTCTAAATTTTGACGTAAGAATTTTTTAGATCAGACCAGTTTTCATGAAGAAAACAGCAGTATACGAAACGTCTTTTAGTCAAAGTTTTTGTAGGTAAAATCAGCCTGAGCTGCAGTTGTCCCTTTCGCACTTTACGGGGTGAGGTTGGAGGTGACGCGACGGCAATAGTTTATTCAAATACCTATTTTTCAAATTCCTGTTGACTAGAGTCCGCTCTTAAGTGTACAAGTACTGTGTACCTGACAAGCTTCTTTCCAAAAGGTCTTGCCCTGCACCCCAAAATTGGTAAATCTGTTTATATATGTACAACCATAAAGTGGCTAAAAATAACTTGTTCAAACGAAGTCCGTTTCTAAAGACTTCTTTTGTTTTGGTTGTTTTGCAAGATAAATTGATTTTACTGTAAATTATTTTAAACCCTGATCAATACAATAAATATGTAAAATGTCGAATGCTTATTATGTAGGCAGGAGCAATACGTAACGAGAGCAGCAATCGTATGATATAATGTAGTTACTCTTATTAGGTACTACTAGATAATATGCAAATCGATGCGTCCCATGTCATTCTACTATCTAATCGAATTTGTCTGCAACAGCTCTGCACGTAATTAATTTGCAATCAATAATAAATTATCTCCGTACGCCAAATTCCAACACTCCCAAGAGATTGATTTGAGAATCAAGTTTGGAGAATTGATTTATATTCGGAATCAATTCAATTCGCAGTTACATCATGAAATCGTGCGTGCGCATCTGTTATTTGACTTGATGAACTTTCTTTAATGATATTTAAATTGAAAATTAAATTAGTTGATAATAATAATGAATATCGTTTGTTTTGGACCAAACTTTTGTTCACATTTAGTTAAATCCACCAAACTGCGTAACAGTTTGTTCACTACGAAAGAAAGGCCTGAACTTCCTTATTCGTAAGGTGGACATGAAAAAAGAACGCCAAGAAAATGAAAGGTTTGAATGCAAGCAATTCTTTTAAGAGTGTTTTTCTTCCAAGGTAACGAGATCTAGAATATGCCACATAACCGAAAGACCAGACAACAGATAATGTCGAAAATGCTAGTATGAAGAATTGAAGACTCATTAGAACTGACCATAGTAGAATGGGTAGACTACTCGCGAGAAGACTTAAGACTGGATCGAAGACTTGTTCAGGGTCAAATAAATTGAAGCCAGAAGGTCTATGATCAGAAGAAAATGGCGTGCACTAGAGGAAACCTCCACTCAGCATTGGGTGGATGCGTGTTGAGATTGAGGAGAACTCACTCTGTCAGAATGAATAGGTTGCCGAGTGTTGCAGATATAGGAAGTTATTAGAAACTAGTATTTTCAGATTACTGTTAACGCTCAAATATTACGGTTATGTTAAAAGCTGAGGTTAAGAGCTGCCCTTGAAGCGACCCACACAGACTGGCACCGTTCAAGGTACTTACACGTACGTACTTTTTCGACATAATCGTATATAGGTAACTCGCTCGGGCTGATGGCAAGACGAACACGTTTAAAGTTGCTTTACTTTAATTCTTACAAAAGCATCATGATATGTAAGATTTTTTACCCGACTGCCGAAGGAGGGTAAATGTGTTTATCAGTCTATGTATGAATGTAAGTTTGTTCCTATGTGGCGTTCTAGAGACCAAACGCGTTGGCAGATTTTGATGATTCTTACGTCAATCGATTCATCTTAACCCTGCGAGTGTCACTGGCTACATTAAAATTTGAAAATAATAAAATGGCGGATTTTGGGCGCCATATTGTGGGGTACCAAATTTTTTATTTCTTCCAAACCCATCGTGTGGGGTAGAAAATCATGCTGTGCAGTCGGAGGATACATCTGGTTTTGGTCAGCCAGCTCTCGAACATGTATCCTCCGACTGCACAGCATGATTTTCTTCTTGTTTACGTCTTTTAGTTCGCTTTTTTAAGCAGCCGGGTTCTTTTTTAAATGTATTGCAGGGCGGACAGGACTTTCAAGGACTGGATGAAGTTTGGACGTCCAACGGCGTATTGCAAACGACATTGATGTCATCGCGGATAGAACCTAAATGAGGTTGGATAGACACAAGAAAAAACAAGCTTATGCCCGATACTTATACTGTGAAAATTTGAAGACTGTAGCTCCAACCATCTAGCTGTCAACCCTGTATGACATACGACAGACAGACAGACGGGCACGTGAGTGACTGGATAGGGCTCCGTTTGATCCCTTCTGGTACGGAACCCTAGAAACAAAAATGAAGCTATTTGCACATTCGCAAGCGTCAGTAGGTCTCTATAGAGAAGAACGTGCAAGAAAATCCACGGAAACTCTTTTCCAACAAAACATTTTAATTACAAGGATTTGTTTATATCATTCTTGTTGGAAAATTACACATAATATTATGTGAGAACGATGTAAAAAAACATGCACGTAAAAACATCTAGAGTGAAACAAACAACCCCAAAAAAAACAGGCCGAGGCAGCCAAGTTATGACTGAGTATTGTCTCTAATAAACAAGATACTAAGTCAAAATCTAATAGGAATCAAAGCTTCAATAGCGTGTTAAACATCTCCTACACAATATACCTTCAATCAATCAAAAATAATTCACTAATTCTTCACAATTAGCCTATAAACAGCACCTTTTTGTAAGTTTTACTTCCTGGCCAACAGCGGAAGAGCCATGATAACGGATCGCGAAGAACAATCAAATAATTAATAGGCCAAGGATAGCTCGGTACATACCTATGTGTTCACCATGCATGGATGTTGGACATGCAAATAGATTATTGTAATTAACGCTGGCAATCTGATTATGATGTGCTAATTATACCTAATCAAATTGTGAACGATAAACAAGTTGGGAACTAGCTGAATCCTGAAGGAAAAACGAAGCTCTTCTTTACTGTTTTAAATTTAATGGTAGGCTTGCTTTTGAGCCCTACCTCAACTGATTGTGTGGTCGACGATGTAGCACGCTAGCATAGAAGTAACCTTTGCACTCTAGTAACTCATTGATGCCCTGTTTATAATTAAATGGAAAAGGTGGGGAAAGTGCTGATGACTGAAGTCATTTATTTGGCAGAATGTAGGTTTACAAAGTACCTATGATATTAAATCTATGACGATCCCATTAAATATGGTGTGCAAATATTTAATTTTTAACCGACTTACCAAAAAGGAGGAGGTTCTATGTTCGACTTCTTGTATGTTTTTTTTTTTTTTTTTTTATTTATGTTCACCGATATCTCCGTCAATTGTGGACCGATTTTGAAAATTCTTTTTTTGTTTTAAAGAGTATGTTTCGAAATTGGTCCCATTTTAATTTGGTAAGGATCTGTTGAAGAACTTCGGAGATATACAACAGAACCCTTCAATAAATAACAGCAAATCATTCGGGATTGCTGCAATCGCATGTCTGTTTATTGTATATACCATTTCATAACATAACATCACGCGAGTACGCACTAAAGGGGTACGCAGATCTCTCATTTCACCGGTTATGTTCAAGTTTCATGTTATTTATGGTATGGTGGTCAATGGTCATGGTAATCAATTCTGGCGTTATAGGTAGGTACCTTACTAAACAACTTGCCTATTTTATTTAGGTACAACTAAAAAGGGAAAAATAAAAAAAACTTTTTTGCAAAAAAATACTACCGACTTCCAAATAAAAAACTACAAAGTGAAAAATAACTTTAATTTTGGAAGTCGGTGTCCATATCGCAAAAAAATGGGAAAAAAGAAAGACACCGACTTCCAAAATTAAAGTTATTTTTCACTTTGTAGTTTTTTATTTGGAAGTCGGTAGTATTTTTTTGCAAAAAAGTTTTTTTAACTTGTACTATCATCTAAACTTATCTTTATTAAATTAAGAAAATAGACAGTAATAACAAAAACTTTTTAACAAAAAATCAAACCGACTTCCAAACCAAAATACCTCAAAGCGAAAAATAACTTTCTTTTCCGAAGTCGGTATCTTTTGTACCCATGTTATTCGACACCGACTTCGGAAAAGAAAGTTATTTTTCGCCGAAATCAAACCGAGTTCCAGTGGCCATTGTGGTCTTCTTCAGCAGTTCCACTTCACCAAACGATACTTTCTGAGTGCAAATGATTACATTATTGATGAAAATACCAAAATCGCTATATGTAGGTATGCCTATAATATTTGAGGAGTTCCCTCGATTTCACTAGGATCTTATCATGGTACTAACTACCCTTGGGATGTATCCTTTCCAACAAAAAAATAACCATCAAAATCGGTTCATAAACGACGAAGTTATCCGCGAACACATATAAAAAGAAAATACGGTCGAATTGAGAATCCTCCTCCTTTTTGGGAAGTCGGTTAAAAATACCTCAAGCATTTGGATTTGTTTGGAACAAATTAATTTGATTTAATTGATATCAGAGTTGCATTATTATACCTATGTCAGTTCCAACAATGTCAGATCAAGAATACAATTATAAAAAATATTGAAAAATTTAATTGATAATGTCATAAACTATTATAAAAACCGGCTAAGTGCGAGTCGGACTTGCGCACGAAGGGTTCCGTACCATTATCGCAAAAAACGGCAAAAAAACACGTTTTTGTATGGGAGCCCCACTTAAATATTAATTTTATTCTGTTTTTAGTATTTGTTGTTATAGCGGCAACAGAAATACATCATCTGTGAAAATTTCAACTCTCTAGCTATCACGGTTCATGAGATACAGCCTGGTGACAGACAGACAGACGGACCGCGGAGTCTTAGTAATAGGGTCCCGTTTTTACCCTTTGGGTACGGAACCCTAAAAACCACCTATAGTAAATTGTAGGTTAGGTTAGTTTAAAACAGGCTGGTTTCCGCAAAAATAGTAAAATGTAATTGATAACATCATAAAATATTTTAATCCCGATGGGACCAACGTCCCCATTAGCTCTAGAGTACTTTTTAAAGCCTGTGGATATTCAAATTGCACCACTACTGCACCAAACACAAATGCAACATTTTCTTCAAGTGAAAGATAAATTACCTGATATGCGTAATTTTTGCAAACGTAAAATACTTGCAACAGCATTTAAACCAACTTTCAGAGTGAGGTTGTTTGCCTTAAGCTGGTTGGAAAGTCTATTTTACAACTACATTAAAACTGGCAGTATCCGCAATTTTCTTAGATCTTTGTCTGGGGCTTTTACATTATATAACTGTTATTATGTAACCGAATTATTCATCACGTACTCCGAAGAAGAAGACATTATAAACTTCAAAATTGGCAAGCAAGATATCCATCCATCTGCCAAATAATCTGATTTTGGAGGGCATTGCCTCGAAGGCGTCAATCTCTTTAAATTAGCAAAAACACCGTCTCTGTTTCCCGCCATTAGGCATAGACTAGTGGCGAGAGACAAAGGCGACACAGATAAAAATGCAACATTTCCAAAGTTCATTGTCACAGCAAGTCATGCGTGAAAATTCATGTTACAACAATACTTACTAGGTTGATAGAGAAGGTGTCGATTTAGGGACTGCTTAAACAAAGGTATTTTTTGGACCTGCGTACTTCTTCAATCCCTCCCTTATTTAAGGACGCTGTTACATTTTCGACGAACTCAAATTTAGGTATCTAGTCGCACACAGCAACATTACGCGTACGCACACATTGAAACTACTGAGCGCTCGATTTTATACATCACGGAAATAATCTTGGTCCTTGATATTATTTTTTAATTTTATTGAAGTTGATTCAGGAAGGTTAGTTGGCACTTTGAAAATGCATTTGATAACTGTTAGAAGTAGGTTATTATTTTCAACCGACTTCAAAAAAAGGAGATGCTCTATCTATTCGGCCAAACTACTTATCCGATACTTATCGGGTTTTCATCGATAAATGTATGTGGTGGTATTTTCAGGGAAGGTTTTATTGTATAATATTTTAGGATCTGATAAAGATCTTCGGAGATAGGTACACAATGGAACTCTTTAATAACAAACAGCAAATGACCTGCGATTACTGTGATCGTATGTTTATGTTTTGTTTTAACCATACCATAACATATCATCACGCTTGTACGGTTTTAGGGGGAAACAGATGTATTTAGTATACCCAATATGAGGTACCTACAAAAATTTAAAAGAGAAAAATAATAGCTTTCCTGTGACGAAAAACAATAGGTACCGACACCGACTTCCGGACAGAATTTTATTTTTCACTTTGTTGTAGTAAGTAGGTATTTAAAAAAAAAACGCTACGCGAAATAAGTAGATACCTAAAACGAATTAATTTCCGGTCACAAGGATTAAAACTGACTTGAACCTTTTTTTATTATATGGAATATATTAAATATTACTATCACATCATCAGTCACTATTAATGTTCCCACTGCTGGGACACAGGCCTCCTCTCTGTGAGAGGGAATGGGCTGTAACCAACAACGCGGGCCCAGTGCGGGTTGGTGGATGCACATATCTTCGAATATTTGGTTCTAGAACATGCCGGTTTCCTCACGATGTTTTCCTACACCAGCAGTGCAGTGGTGAAGAAATAATTTACACTAAGTAAAGCGCCTGCCTGGGCTCGAACCCACGATCTACAACTTGTAAGTCAAGCTAATGACATTCTACCCAAAAACCATGACAATGACACCCATGACGAAAACATGTCAAATTTTCGTCGGCGCCAACTTGTATTTTGGTTTTGACCCCGTATTCGATATAAGCATCCCCAAAATCCATAAAAATGACATCCATGACGAAAACATGTCAAATTTTAGTCGGCGCCATCTTGTATTTTGGTTTTGACCCCATATTCGATATAAGCGACCCCAAAAACTATGACAATGACACCCATGACGAAAAGATGACAAATTTTAGCCAACGCCATCTTGTATTTTGGTTTTGACCCCATATTCGATATAAGCGACCCCAAAACCATGAAAATGACACCCATGTCGAAAAGCAGGCAAATTTTAGTCGGCGCCATCTTGTATTTTGGTTTTGATCCCATATTCGATATAAGCGACCCCAAAAACCATGAAAATGACACCCATGTCGAAAAGAAGGCAAAATTTACGTCGGCGCCATCTTGTATTTTGGTTTTGATCCCATATTCGATAAAAGCGACCCCAATAACCATGAAAATGACACCCATGTCGAAAAGCGGCCAAATTTTCGTCGGCGCCATTTTGTATTTTGGTTTTGGCCCCGTATTTGTCATACATACATACAAACCGGTTAAAATCATAAATCTCCTCCCACCCATTCACTTCTAAACTTCCCCGTCGGCAGCTTAACCTTACCCATCCAAATCCTAAACTTACTCAGAGCTGTTTAAACCCACCCATCCATTTCTCAACCTTGTCAACAACTGCTTAACACCAACTATTCAAATCCCGATCTTACCCAAAATAATTTCTAAATTACATTCTAATAATAATAAGAAACTCAAAAATACGGCATATGTCCGATAAAATATCAACTCCTTTCGATCACGACGAGGACGGTACTCACACGCATGCACACTACAATCTTTCTATTGCTTTTATCGTATTTATTTCCTGCGAGAAAGCGATACGCCCGTCCATCCACGAGCGCTTCTGAGCGCGGAATGATGAGCGGCGGGTACAAAATGTATGAAGACGTCGGCAAGTGATTTTATTTTAGCTAATAATTAAAAAATATAATTATTTAGGTGAAAAATAATTAGCTGTACCTGTAAAGGACTATATATACCGCAATTTTTTATAATTTTGAAGATAAAACATGCTGTAAATTTACCTAAACTGGAACCTATTCGGACCCTACTTTTTTTAATTTTTTGCGATTATTGTGATGGGCAAAACGTATTTGTGCGAAAATTTTGTATGATGTCATACAATTTTTCTGATGCATAACTGGAGCTGAATATATTATCTTTAAATTAAGACCATGATATCTTCACATCGGTGATTGCTTATACATTAAAATGGTACCTCAAAAGTACTGTTATTTGTAGAAAAATGTAATAGCGTCCTTAATTTACACACACAAAATCAAGTAAGTATTCCCCAAAGGGAACCTGGAGAGATGACCTAGTTACCTACATACTAAACCTTCATTGTTATTAAGGTATAAATTTTTACTGCTTCTAAATGAAAAACTTAAATTATATTATTAATAGCTACTGCTAGCGGCTTCGCCTGCGTAATAGTCGATAATCAACCGAAGGGAACATATTCCCGGGATAAAAAGTATCCTATGTGTTAATCCAGGGTGTTAGCTACCTCCATACCAAATTTCATCTAAATTGGTCCAGCCGTTTGAGCGTGAGAAGTAACAAACATACAATCACACACTCACTCACAAACTTTTGCTTTTATATTATTACTATAAGCTTTTGCCCGCGACTTCGTCCGCGTGAATGCCGTGAATGTCGGTTATCGCGGAAAAAGTGATATCTTTCGTAAATATTTTTTTTTTTCAATAAAACAGTATCCTATGTTACTTCTAATACCTCCAAGAATATGTGTACAAAGTTTCATGATGATCGGTTAGGTAGTTTTCGCTTGAAAACGTAACAAACAAACTTAAATTCACATTTATAATATCATTAAGTATGATAGCGTGATGTGATACATATAAATCGTCCAAGCTCACAGCTGTTTATCTCAGTACAAACTAGCACGGATATAGTCATTCAGTCATGTACTAAATCTCAATACTAATCTGTTTCCGTTTTACGGGTCACCGCCCACACGTTGTCAATTATTTGTCGTCAATAGTGAAAGGACACTAATATTTTTTAAATTTAAATATGGAATAGGTTGCCAAAAATTTCATGTGGTTTTTTTTTTTTTTTTTTTTTATCGTGAATAGGCTTGCGCTTGACCACTATCTCACCTGATGGTAAGCGATGATGTGGTCGAAGGTGAAGCACGCTTGCCTAGAAAAAACCTATTCACTCTTGACTTAAAGACCCCAAGATTGTAGCTATCGGGAAACACAGACTCCGGCAGGGAATTCCACTCCTTAGCTGTACGCATAATGAAAGTGTCCCCAAAACGTTTTGTGCGTATGGGTGGGATATCCACCATGTACCGATGACGCATCGCCGTACGTCTGGTAGTCCGATGATGGAACGGGCTGGGCGGAATCACATCATGCAATTCCATCGCACACTCCCCGAAATGCATGTACGGCGAACACATAGGAAACCTTTTCAAATAGGTAACTAGCTCTATGTACGTTCAGTAGGCATCTTTGTGCGTTAATTGGCAAAATAGTACTACCTAAACGTAGGCTATTTGCGCGTTACAATATGCCAATAATATTTTATATTTTTAATTAACTATAAAAGGTAATGGACTACGGACATCATCACGAATAGATACATCATAAGCCTACATAGGATGAACGCTGTAATTTCCTTTGCCTATCAATATTCCCAAGCAAAAATGACAAAGCTTCCGTCCGTTGCGTCGCCATTTTCTTTCCGAAGTTCATTCATCTTATCCGTTGATTGACTACCCACAGAATGCATCTACAGTTATTTTAATTATAGCAGTCCGCTTTTCTTTATATTAGCAATCGTGATGCGTTGCTAATATTGTTAATGGTATATTACAGCTAGAAGTAACGGCTTAAGATTACCGATATAACAAGATTGGTTTCGGTTTGATTTTCAGATTTTCTTGCGATGACGCCGCGAGATTGGATTGAAAGAAAGAAAGAAAAAGTGTTTATTCGCCACAAAAACGACATACAATTTTTTGATTTTTCCTTAAATTAAACCCATCGGTAGTATTAGTAAGTACTTAAATTATGTTAGTAAAGGAAGTTAAAATAAAATACCAATTTTGAGTACAGTACAAGGATGATGAGTAGGTAAGTACAAGCAGATGCATGTCGTGACTGTGACAAGAAGGCTTCTACTCAGCATAATGCTGTGCCGTGGGAGACCCACACACAGCGCACACCCACAGCACAGCGCTGATTTTCAGTGGTCGCCTAGGACGTGACGTACGGAAACCAAAGCTTGTTGCGTCTAATATAATACAAAAATATATAACAAATAAGTATAGAGAGATAATATAAACCACAACGTAAATAGATGGATAGGATTGCGATATCACCTACATTCGTGTTCGAAGAAGTAGCTTGAAATATTGCTGTAATCAATGGTTCTGAAGGCACATAACACCCTTGCCCAAAAGATTGGGCATAACTGTAGGTTCTGTGAGGACTCTGCCTATGTAAAGGAAAAGTCCTTGCCTATATTAAGACTGGCAACAGATAACGTAGTTTTAAAAGGTAACTGTCGAGCATAAAATAGGTGAAGATGTTTTTGCTAAGCTTTGATTGTCAATTCTAGAGAAGCCGCCTAAGAGCAGACACATTGTTGCGAACATATATCAGAGTAGCTGTCCCACGCGGCTTCGCTCCCTCAACTAGCTACCTAACTACACTACATACATGAATCTTGCGTAGCTTTACCGTTTACGCAGCGCACGCAACGGAAGCTCTTAAAAAGGAATATTTCTCCCGTTTTTGCAACATTTTTCTTCTATACTCTGCTCCTATTGGTCGTAGCATGATGTTATTTAGTCTATAACCTTCCTCAATAAATGGGCTATCCAACACAAAAAGAATTTTTCAATTCCAACCAGTAGTTCCTGAGATTAGCGCGTTCAAACAAACAAACAAACGTTTCAGCTTTATAATATTAAGTATAGATATAAAAGTAATTTCTGCGTTATAATACGTAGGTTCCTGGCTACGTCCCATATAGTACCTATAATACAACCCCTTCCTTTCCGAAGTTAAGCATAGATAAAGTAAATAGCCCATTTCATTTTTGCTGGCGATAATATCTTATAAGCACTTAGGGTTTCCAATTATCGTTTTTCACACATCATGCCATTCACAATGTGAATTACACTACTTTAGATCGCTGCTTCGCCGCCATTGTTCCCAATACGTTGGATAGTGTAACATCATGATTGTGCCGGCTACCGTCGCTAATCAGGAATGCACCGTGACTGCGTCTTGAGACATAATAACTGAGGCACGTAGAAATCGATATACAAGTCAACAGTAGGTACAACCGAGACAGAATTGCAGTAATCAATCGATTGTTTTTACCAAAACCTATGGAGTTAAACCATTTATGGGGATAATTGTATACATTGAACGCTTGGGAGACACATACCATCATGCCTGTATTCTTTGAAGTATTATATCTTGGCAAATTCGTACGTGAGACTCCCATGGTCCACGGGCGCGGGGCACGTAAGGCAGCGGGGGTGGTAAAGCGTGCGCGCGGGACGGGAGGTCACCTGACGGGAGCGTAGTTGTGTCATGGCGCCGTCACGCCATTGGCGAGTAACGTCCCCCGCCACCCGCGCGAACCATGGGAATGTCACGTACGAATTTGCCAAGCTATATCGAAGAGCTATAGGCAGATATATACCTGTAGAACATCCACAACTCTATTGTTATTTTTTTTTGTATTGTATTTGACTTTGATTGATTGAAATGAAGTTTAATTCTGATTTTAATTATAACTGTGATCTGGGTTGTGTACCAATGTAATTTTAATTTTATTGCCTTTAATTTTTTTCTTTTACACTCATACCTATTCTTAATTTTATAATATGTTTCAATGTATTTATTGAATTTGATTATTATTTTAAATTCTGATTATTTGATTCATAATACCTAGCTCCTATAACACAGGTTGCTATTTAGCACAGGAGCCAGGGCTTCAAATAAGTATGTTATACCTGTATTTTGTGTCAATAAACAACTTTAATAATTTATTTTTTATGTTATTATTATAATATTGTATAATTGATAACACTGTGCTGTACCACACAGAACATCCAATCTGCCTACTCTAGATTTTGTGCCACCAAGATACAGGCTATGCCTAGTTTGGGGCCTATGGCCATTTCTATTGTGTTTTTTCCATTGTGTAACCCAATGATATTCAAATAAACAGATACGTTATACACTCACAAAACAATTTAAAAAAGTGTTCCGCGCAGCAGCGGCAGCACACATACACACTTTTCATTCATCTGACATTTCACTACAATGTCGAAAGGGATGGCTTGATAAAACAAACAAGAAAAAAAGAGACAGCTAGTGTTTGTCACTTGCGTGTGAATGTTAACAAACATTATTCTGACAACCAATGTTTTTTCTTTTTGTAACCTCCAAATATCAGAAAATTAGGAAAAAAAATTGAAATAAATTAGTAAATTGAGGTGTATTGCGTATTTACATATGGTATGAGATCCCTTCTGTTTTATGTAATTTGGTATTATAATTGGTACACTTTCTAAATACACACGATGGCATTTTTTTAATTTTGTTTTTTTTTCAACAAAGCGTATCGCTCTTCGCCATGCGTGACATAAACTAAAGACTAAATCATACAATTGTCTACTATTCGAGTCTTCACAATGCGCGCGCTTATAACATATCTGTTTATTTGAATATCATTGGTGTAACCACAACAAATTTTATTTGATTTCAATTAAAAAAAGATAACAAAAAAAAACTCCGGGCTGCTACTATGTAGGTACTATTAAGATTTAGGTAATGCTTATAACAATAGATTGTTAAGTACAATACACGTAGGTTAGTAATTAGTCATCCACCATTAGGTACTGAGTAATTGTTAAAATATTTAATGTACTAGGTATTCATTGTGATCATGACTGACCTAAATGCGCAACTCGACAAGTGCTCTTTAAGCGTGATAAATATTGTTGTGTTAGCTTAAACAATAGTCCTTCCAAAATTGGTATCGATGATGGGCAGAAGACATTGATGGAATCTGGAAAAGCCTGGTAGAATCTGGATAAGGATGACACAGGTGCGTGGGAACAAGAAAAGAGAGACCTATGCCCAGCAGTGGAGGAAAAATATGGATGATTATGATGGATGAAATTGGTAAAGATTAGAGAGATTCATTTTTAACTCCCGACGGGAACAAGTAAAATTTAAAAAACCCCCGACACATTTATCTTGCGAAAACACCCCGATTCAAACAGTAAAACGCCCATAACTTTTGAACGGCTTAACTAATTTTATTTAAACATAGTTAAGAACACTCTCAGCAAAATTACCTTTCAAACAAAAAAAAACTAAATAGAAATCGGTTCATCCGTTTAGGCGCTATGATGCCACAGACAGACACACAGATACACAGCAACACACGTGAAACTTATAACACCCCTCTTTTTCCGGCGGGGGTTAAAAGAGGGTTGTTATAAGTTTGACGTGTGTTGCTGTGTATATGTGTGTCTGTCTGTGGCATCATAACCCCTAAACGGATGAACCGATTTTGGATTAGTGTTTTTTTTATAGGGTCGCGTTTGACCACAATTCGCCTGATGTTAAGTGATGTGGTCGAAGATGAAGCACGCTTGCCTAGAAGTAACCTATTCACTCTTGACTTGAAGACCCCTAGATTGTAGCTATCAGGAAACAAAGAGCTGTACGCACAATGAAAGTATTTTCAAAACGCTTTGTGCTTATGGGTGGGATATCGACCATGTACAATTAAATTTAGTTTTTTTTGTTTGAAAGTTGACTTTATCGAGAGTGTTCTTAGCTATGTTTGATGAAGCAACGCATCGCAAGATATGGTGTCATAATTACGTGTTCCATAAATTGTGGATCGAAGCGTGTCTACCACTAGATAAATTATGTACCAAACTAGTTTAAAAGCATGAAATAAAAATGTGTGTGTTTTAAATGTTACTTGTCTAGGTACCATGCATCATGAAAAATCTTGTTCACTTTGTATTTTTGACTAATCCATACTAATAATATTAAAAAAGCGAAAGTAACTCTTTCTGTTTGTCTGTTATCTTTTCACGGTTATCACTGAACCGATTTAGATGAAATTTGGTATGGAGATAGTTTGTACTTTAAAATTTTCGCGTTTCATAATTGAAAAACCCGGGCAACGGTCATTGCAACACGGCCGAAACGTCGGGCGAAATAGGTAAATAAACAATCCAAAGAACTAGTCAACCGCACGAACTATTTTGTGCGCGGGATTAAAATGCATGCTATCTTATCCGACAACTCGTGCGAAACAAATAGATGCTGTGATGAGCAGTAAGAAGCTAGTTCGCGTACGAATTAGCACTTTTGCAAATTTGTATCGAAATGGATGATGATTTAGGACGAAAACGAGCACGCGAAATTTTATAAACAGACCTTTGGGAGTCTAGATATCATGAAAAAACAACTACATTTATTTTTATAAAATAACATTATTTGCATTGTTGAATTACTAATCCATCCCTGTATGGAGGCCGTTTTGCAATTTTCCTTCTTCTTATGGTATATATTTCCGCCCAAAGATGCGTTAAAATTAGTGTTCAAATATGGAACTTTCGACGCTCATAACTTTGAAATATATTATTTTTTTACATTTTTGTTTCCATACAGGACTAGATATTGATGAAATAAAATTGATATCATTTTTTATTTCGAACATCAAACAGTGGAGTAATCTCTAGACTACATTTGTATGGAAGAATTTTCGATTAGTGGATCCTTAAGTTCCCGTGATATATTGTTTTTCAATAGGATAGTTTATCCTAGAAATAATCCTTAAGGGGGTGGAACGAGGGGTGAAAGTTGGTATGGTAAACTATTTCTCAAGTAAGGCGGCGTAATATTATTGCGCGATATAAAAAAACCGGCCAAGTGCGAGTCGGACACGCGCACGAAGGGTTCCGTACTCGGTAAATTGCGGTTAACGATTTATGACGTATTAAAAGTCGTTCAAACCAAACTACTTACTAGATCTTGTTCTAACCAATTTTTGGTGGTAGTTTACATGGTAATGTACATCATATATTTTTTTTAGTTTTATCATTCTCTTATTTTAGAAGTTACAGGGGCCCTCCCTGTAACTTGGAAGCACACATTTTACCTCTTTGGAAGTGTCTCTCGCGCAAACTATTCAGTTTTGAAAAAAATGATATAGTTAGGTCTACCAGAATCTCATGGCATTTTTTTATTTTTTTTAAATTGTGATTCTCATATGGCAATGTCAATTGTCACCTGTCAAATCAAAGTACTTGATGTGTCAACCGCTGCTGAATTTCTTTGTTATTAACTTGAAAATTTGTTATTTTTGTGAAAATGTCGAAAAACCCACTTCGATCTCAAGCGAGACATATTATGTTCAATGTGTATCATAAAATAAGGGAAGAAGAAGGCGTAAATCAAACTCAATCTTTGATTTTAAAGTGAGTCGTAGAGTGGGCCGGTAAGTTGGACTGACTTGTTTTGATACTTTTAGTTTATTTTATATTTTTCTTACTTAATTTTTATTTCTTTCCATTACTATTATATGGTAAATCGTAGGTCAGGGCACATCGAATGATGGCCGGAAGGCAATGGCAACAGTAATGTAACTGTTACTAATTCTTCGACAAGATATTGATTTTAACGGAAATTGAGAATCTTTGACGTAAGAAAATATTAAGTAATAATCTGCGCCCTGTAATGGGACGTGTGTAGAGACGGGAGTTTTTGGCGGGATTAAGTTGAGTGAAGTTTAGTGGCTGTTAATATTATTTGCAAATTGATTCCTAGTGGATATTGTGATATATTATTGGTGTAGTTTTGTGTCTCAACTGTCTACGCAACTGGACAATTTGTAAAATCATTGACAGAAGCGATTTCGGGATAGTGGAGCGGAGTATTTTATTGTAGTATTGACTGCCTCTGCAAAGTTATTGGGAAGACTGAATCGATACAATTTGCTGCCAAATACTCCAAAACACATTAGAATCTGTTACATCCGCATTCTAATGCATAATAAAGAATAAATATAAGATCCAAAACTCTTTCCAAAGACGTGGCTAAAAGGTCCTAGCAACCAGGCCATAAAACTTACATAAAAAAAGTATATATAGACTGATGACTGATGAATGACTATATGTAACATGATACATTTTATTATTTTTTACAGACTTTATACATAAAGAGATTGGTTTTGAATATGTTAAAAGCCAATCAAAAGAACCATTTTGATGGAGAGAGATAACATAAAACTACAAAGACACAAGTTTTTGAAATGCCAGTGGAGTTCATGGAATCTTTTCAAGTTCTGAATGAGGTTTTAAGTTATTAGTATGATTTAAATGATATATAGTTAATAAATTAGTACATAAATTAATATTCAATTGATTTATTTTTCCTATGTTAAGAACCCGATGTATAACAACATTAATCATACACATACCTATAATACTCACAGTGGATCTTTGTGTCTCTGAATTGGTTGCAAGATCCCGTGCAGTAGCTATTTTTGTGTCAATTTTGAAGGTGAAGATAGCATTGTATAACTGTCTCTTTCACTCGCTTATGTATGTCACATCGTGCTATCTCGCTTACTCTATGCAGTATACTCGATGATAAACTGTTTCTTACGCAATGGTTGGCAGGACCAAGTTCAAAGACACAAAGATCCGCTGTGACTACTATACTACTAGGTACCTCATGTTCATTAATACTAAAGACATAAATAAAAATTAAACAGTATCAAGATCGTTGAATCCAATTTCCCCAGTATTGCACACAACAAATTTTTATTTCCACATTTGCCATGAGATTCTGGTAGACCTATAGTAGAAACCTCAATATCATTTTTAAAGACCTATCCATAGATACCCCACACGTATGGGTTTGATGGAAAAAAAAATTTGTTTCAGTTTCAAGTATGGGGACCCCCAAAATTTATTGTTTTTTTTTTATATTTTTGAGCAAAAATCTTAATGCGGTTCACAGAATACATCTACTTACCAAGTTTCAACAGTATAGTTATTATAGTTTCGGAAAAAAGTGGCTGTGACATACGGACGGACAGACAGACATGACGAATCTATAAGGGTTCCGTTTTTTGCCATTTGGCTACGGAACCCTAAAAACAGGCTAGCCGAATTATTCCGAAGTACTAATGCTACGCAGACGAAGTCGCGGGCAACAGCTAGTGTGCAATATTTGTGGGTGTAGGTCGAAAACCCTTGACATACCTACTTCCAAAACCCTGCGCCGTCTGGTCTATGTGAAAAAACCTAATCAAATTAAAATCTGTGTAATCAATACTTCACGGATCAGTCAAGCAAGCAAAGGTCAGACCAAGAAATTTTCTTCGGCTGACCTTTGCTTCATTCACAAAATCAGTTCACACGAATCGTTGCTAGAAAAATAAAAGCCGTGGAAATTCATTTGGAAAATACATCCCAGAGTCCCATTTGATTTGAGAACTGCCCCCGTAGCCTGACGTGTCAAAACTATCATAGTTCGACGGCAAAAAAGACAGATAAGCAAAATCCCGGAATAGCAAAATCCCAGATTCGCAGGACAGATTTGCATAATGGCAGATAATGTACTGTCGCCGCCAAAAAAGTTACAAATCCTAGTAACCTTATTATCAATTTGTGACCTATTTGCATATATATCTGAATGGCCACTTTTAATTGTTATAAATGGTTAAGAAAATCTATTTAAATAAGTCAATGTGAAAAAAAAAAAAAAATGACAAAATTTCTGCAATTGAATGTTTGATACGTTTGGCCAAAGTGCAAAGTTACAAAAACGAATTAATTCGTCTTATTTTTTTTTTTATTTATGATGGGTTTGCTCTTGACGCTAGTCTAGGTCAGAGGTGACAGAGACAGAGTCTACGATGGAGTGAGCTTACCCAGAAGAAGCCTGTTCACTCTAACTTTGAAGAGATTCGGGTTGAATGCGTTCGGAAAAACAGACGCAGGTAGTGAGTTCCATTCATTCGCTGTGCGCATTATGAAGGATGTTTGTAAGCGCTTGGTGCGAATTGGTGGAATGGCAACAAGGTAAGGATGGTAACTTGCAGTGCGTTATTTTTGTTTTCTGTGTGGGTCTGTACTTCTGCCATTATGCAAATCTGTCCTTCTGCGAATCTGGGATTTTGCTATGCCGGGATTTTGCTTATCTGTCCTTCTGCTGCAGAGGCTACAAGTCTTATACATATGTCCCTTACGCACACTCAAAATAACCTCGCTCTAAGAGCTTATGGTCACCCCCCTGTGCTTGACCATTTTTTTTTGTGTATTTCCGAAGAACCTGAGATAATTATAAATTTCCGAGGAACGCAGTGAGAGCGAATAGAGTGAACACAATGTCAAAGCAGAATTTCTCAGAAAAGGCTTCAGAGGGCCTAAACAAGTGACATTCGATCATCGAAAGCGTGGCGATAGCGATTGGAATAATGTCACAAACGTATGGTAATGTCAAACGCTATCGAAATATCCTGTGATCAGTCCCTAACATATTGGCATTTCGGCCATTTTGCTTACGTCGAATGACACTTGTCTATAGCCTCAAGTTGTTAAGAAATAAAAAATTCACCCGTTTGGAATCTCGATGGCTTCAAACTACGACAAAGAATTTCTCCAAATTGGCTTCAAGTAAGAGCTAAAGAAATTCGATATGATACCGATTCGAATCAAAAACCGATGTCCCTTTTTTAACCCCCGCCTGAAAAAGAGGGGTGTTATAAGTTTGACGTGTGTTGCTGTGTATCTGTGTGTCTGTCTGTGGCATAATAGCGTCCAAACGGGTGAAGCGATTTTGATTTAGTTTTTTTTGTTTGAAAGGTGATTTTGTCGAGAGTGTTCTTAGCTATGTTTGAATAAAATCGGTTCAGAAGTTATGGGCGTTTTACTGTTTGAATCGGGGTGTTTACCCAAGATATCGTGTCATAATTACGTGTTTAATAGATTGCCGATCGAAGCGTATCTAATATGTACTAGATAAATTATGTAAGCATGTAATAAAAATGTGTCGGGGTTTTTTAAATTTTGGTATTTTACTTGTTTACTGATTATAGGCTTGCGCTTGACCACTATCTCACCTGGGCCTGCAGTCTCGACATAGCTAACGATCGTTACGTTAAAAGACAAAAAAGACAAAAGACAAAAGATATTTATTTCAACTGGGCCACCAAGCGGCACTTTTGAATGTCACAATTTAAATTTAAATGGAATACAAGTTGATTCTACCGTGCATTCGGAAAGTAGCTAGTTATGGAGAAGAATGCACAAGAAACTCCATACTTTTTAAATTTACATGGAATAAAAGTTGATTCTACCGTGCATTCGGAAAGTAGCTTGTTATGGAGAAGAATGCACAAGAAACTCCATACTTACTCTTTTAAAAAAAAAAAAAAATGATTCTACCGTGCATTCGGAAAGTAGCTTGTTATGGAGAAGAATGCACAAGAAACTCCATACTTAATCTTTTAAAAAAAAAAAAAGAGTTTTACAATATTTAGGTACATGAGTACATATACATTAATAAATTCACATATGTGAGGACAATGCACCCAGAATAGCACTACACACTACACTATGTAAAGGTATAAAGTATTAAAAGTACTCACACATGTCTGTGCAGTTATACAATAGGTACTAGAAAAACATCAACATCCGAAGCAGTTGAGTTATGACCAATCCCAACTGACGGCGCCCGTTCACGAACATGACGCATGAATCGGCACCACCCAGCTCAACCATCATGAAGGGAACCGAATGATCCAACACACGCGCCACCATCAGAGAGACATTTGAGAGAGCATGACACACTCAACTGCCAGGGTGTGCCCTGGCAGTTGAGTGTGTCAACGAACGACACATAGGTATAGCAAATGGTAGATTTACAGTTGGGTACATAGTACCCACACACGTGCTGTGCAGCTATACAATACTAAAAGAAATCGAGTCTATACAACACAAACATAAACATATCATTTGTTTTTGCGCCCTAGTGGTTGTGGAGCAGGACTAGCATTGAGCCAAGCATTTTTATCAGTGATATAATCCCCCAACTTATAATATGCCTGCCTGCATAGTGTGCGTTTTATACAATTTTTAAATTTCGTCTCATTCAGTTCTAGAATATGGGGAGGAATTTTATTGTAACATTTTGTACAGTACCCCATGAAAGATGAGGCCACTTTTGCCAGTCTGAAACCTGGTTGAACTAATTGGTCCCTATTTCTAGTAATGTAATTATGTCTGTCTGCGTTTTTACTAAAAAGATGTAAATTTTTTCTCACGTACATAATGTTTTCATAAATATATTGACAAGGAACCGTCATGATGTTAATGTCCTTAAACAGTTCCCTTAGAGAATCACGGCGGCGAAGATTGTAAATCGCTCTGATGGCTCGTTTTTGCAGAATAAAAATAGACTCAATGTCTGCAGCCCTTCCCCATAGTAAGATACCGTAAGACATTATACTATGAAAGTAACTAAAATAGACTAGCCTAGCGGTATCCACATCAGTAACATTCGTTAAGTAACATTCGTTAACTCTTACCACAAAATAGTAAGTATACAGAAGGGCCACTCCCGCCGTTTGGAAAATTGACAGCTAAACTTGACAGATTCACTAGGGTTGTAGTGTTCGTGATATTAAATGGATATTTGATGCCCTGTCTACCCTCTAAGGCATGTAAGCATGATATGATGTATGTTTAGACGAATCTATGTATTTATGTTTGTAACTTGGGCAACCTACCCTTTTTTTTTAATTCGGAATCAATATAGTAGCAACCCTAGTGAATCTGTCAATTTTCCAAACGGCGGGAGTGGCCCTTCTGTATACTTACTATTTTGTGGCAAGAGTTAACGAATGTTACTTAACGTAACGATCGTTAGCTATGTCGAGACTGCAGGCCCTGATGGTAAGCGATGATGTGGTCGACGATGAAGCACGCTTGCCTAGAAGAAACCTATTCAAGACTTCCAGTTCACTCAAAGTTCTACCGCAGGTTACTGTCATTCAAACACCAATTCTTGTAACAATTACGTCGGTATCGTAATGTTTTAACAAATAGCTTCATAAACAAGGGTAAGGTCATCGGCGGGTTTGTTACACAAGTTTTATTGAGGCCGCTTTCTCATTGTCTCCTTGGTAAGCCCCCGCAGGCTAACGCTGATAATACCTGATGCCCACGTGTGGTCTCATTACAGTCATTGTAATCTAATGTTACATCTACAAAAGATTGTTTATCTGTGTTTAGATGGGCGTGGAAAACTAGAACATTGTAGTTGAGGCCTTCTACACTCAGCGTCATAGAAATCGCACCTTTTAAACCATTTCAATACAAATTCAGATTCAAATTAAATTTATTGCATCCATAATGTACACACAGGTGGTAAATATAAGTTACAGAAACAATTATGGACCCGGTCGGGCACAGCAACATTCTAGATACAGTCAGTGAGGAGAATAGAGAGGAGAGAGGAATAGCGCTCAATATTATTACAAATAAAAATATTTTTCTTATCTATTAACATTTTAGTTATCTATTCCCTTTCTATGCTAGTTTTATATTATCTGTGACAATGGTAAGAGTATGTCTATGGTACACCATTTGAAAGACAATTAAATCAGCTCTCAGAAAAAGAGTTTTTGGTTTTAATAACAAAAGCATGAAATAAAACGGGTTAACTGAATGCAAGAAAATTAAGTTTAGTGTTGTTTTTCTTGTTCAAATTGTGTTCACTTCAAAGTCTGGATGGCGAATGACTCTCTTTTGACCTTGATCAGCCGTTTTCTACACTTCTAGGGTCGTCCAGTTAAGTGGCACCTGTTCTTCTTCGTCGTATCGATGATTCCTCAATTATATACGTTTTGATCAGAATTCAGCCACGGCAATAGCGTTATCATTTGCCTCATAAAGGTCCTTCAGGGTGCAGGTGTTGTTGCACAGAGAGCACGATAGGAGTTGGGGCATTGTTTGGTACCTGTAATGCGTATTTTATTAACAGATTCTCTGTCCACGTAATAAAACAATCACAAATACCATTTGAGCGTCATGGGACAGTGAACCTGTTAACAATAGTAATTTATAGGTTCGTGCTCACAAGAATAGTGTAATTTATAAAATCTGGCTGTTGTTAATCTAAAGATCATTAAACATACTTTCAGCAGATACCAATGTTAACTGGGTTTGATGCATTCGTTTTTGGCAGGACAGGCTTGAATGCTATTCTCGTGGAGGTGCAATATTTTGCTGCTGAGTGTATTAAATGTAGTACGTGTCCTTTATAATGCCACTTTTATAAAAGATCAGTCGAAAACGCCAGTCAAAGCCTTTATGATTGTTTGCAATACTGCACACAGATCTCCTCCAAGAGTCATAGACATCGTTCCCGCAGCCTTCACCAGGTTATTGGCCCATTTTTTTGCGATTCGCCACTCTACAACCGCAAGCAGGACGGATGGCAAGCAGTTACATCCTGAAAAATACATGCAAGTCTTGCTAATGAAGGTCTTGGCAACGATATTAGAAGTTTGTGATTTCAGGCTTTGAGCACAACAAACAGGTCAGCCAGCCTGTCTCACACACTCCGGCTCACGATTACAATTCATAAATTCTTGCTTGTTTCAATGCAACATGTTCAGTTTTATCTTCGTGTTTTGTAAAAGCAACACGTAACGATAGCGAATTCCCGCGAGTCTTGTTGGTCTGTTCGCTTGTCTATCAAGTATAAACCTCTACCAAACATGGCCTCAAGCCACGTGCGTAGGAAGTAAAAGACCGTTCATCCAAATATGCAATAGCAAGGTCTTCGAGGTCGTCGACCAGCGTCATTGTTTTGGTGAATCTTTAAAGGACCCTAATTGATGTTTTAGGAACTGTTAAGAATAACTAACTCCTAATTACAGGTTGCTGCTAAAACAATAACGTGAAGATGTTTTTGGGAGTGTTCAATTTGATCCTCTCGAATTTTGGTTTGGGTAACGGGTTTCTCGAGATTCACGGTGTGATTATACAACGTTTTAGGGCCTAAGACCGTTAACGCGTAGGCGGTCAAGTGTAAGGACCTAAAATACAGCTAATCAACTGCGTTTTAAGACTTTTGAGCTTCATTACGTACATGTTTGGAAATCCCCATGAAACTATAAAAAACTGCATGAGAAGAAGAGGTTAGGAAGGTGAGGAAGATAACGACGTACCTTTTCCCCTACTTTTTCATTTTTCCGTACGAACGAACCTAATTTATCTACGCCAAACTGAAGTTATACGTTCTGATATTATATTAGTATCTACGCAACAACTTAAAAGTTTTATTAACTTACAAAATCAAAAATAGGCGCGACACCTTGATAGCAAAACAGGTTGGTGAGTCAGCCTTCCGCGGCGTCCAGACAGAAAGGCCAAATAAACTAAGAGCAAACTTGCTGAACCACTCGCCTAGCGAGTAGCGACCATTTTCCGTACAACGATGAGTCATCGAGGAATTTCTCTGATTGCTACTGAGAATAATATTGTTGCAAAGCCTGTTGATACACACCTGCAGCATGTGGGTAGGTGTAATTTTTGTGTATATTTTCCTGGATTTTAAAGGACCAATAATAGGTCTTAAAAAGGAGCAGCCTTTGCCGAATAGATTAGGCGCGAATTGAAATAAGAAACTTACGTATTTATTCAAAGTCCGGCTTGTAGTGTCTTCTCTAAACTCTCTCAAACTACACCTCCTTTTTAGGGTTCCGTAGCCAAATGGCAAAAAACGGAACCCTTATAGATTCGTCATTTCTGTCTGTCTGTCTGTCTGTCCGTCCGTATGTCACAGCCACTTTTTTCCGAAACTATAAGAACTATAAAAAAACTACTACTATAAACTATTGAAACTTGGTAAGTAGATGTATTTTGTGAACCGCATTAAGATTTTCACACAAAAATAAAAATAAAACAATAAATTTTAGGGGTTCCCATACTTGAAACTAAAACTAAAAATATTTTTTTTCATCAAACCCATACGTGTGGGGTATCTATGGATAGGTCTTCAAAAATGATATTGAGGTTTCCAATATATTTTTTTTCTAAACTGAATAGTTTGCGCAAGAGACTCTTCCAAAGTGGTAAAATGTGTGTCCCCCCTCCCCTGTAACTTCTAAAATAAGAGAATGATAAAACTAAAAAAAATATATGATGTACATTACTATGTAAACTGCCAGCGAAAATTGGTTTGAACCAGATCTAGTCAGTAGTTTTTTTTTAATACGTCATAAATCGTAAACCGCAATTTACCAAGTACGGAACCCTTCGTGCGCGAGTCCGACTCGCACTTAGCCGGTTTTTTTAGGGTTCCGTAGCCAAATGGCACAAAACGGAACCCTTATAGACTCGTCATGTCTGTCTGTCTGTCCGTCCGTATATCACAGCCACTTTTTTCCGAAACTATAAGAACTATGCTGTTGAAACTTGGTATAGTGCGGGACACGTAAGTTGAACCAAAATGTATTATCGTTCTCTTGAAATTAAACAATTTAAACTGAAATAAATCCCTTTTCTACGACCTAATCGTTTACAATATACAAATTGCCAACTGTTAGGTCACATAGAAAGGATTCATTTCGGTTTAAATCGTCTAATTTCAAGAGAACGATAATACATTTTGGTTCAACTTACGTGTCCCGCACTATAAGTAGATGTATTCTGTGAACCGCATTAAGATTTTCACACAAAAATAGAAACAAAACAGTAAATTTTGGGGGTTCCCATACTTGAAACTGAAACAAAAAACATTTTTTTTTCATCAAACCCTTACGTGTGGGGTATCTATGGATAGGTCTTCAAAAATGATATTGAGACTTGAGAGTTTGCGCGAGAGACACTTCCAAAGTGGTAAAATGTGTCCCCTCCCCTGTAACTTCTAAAATAAGAGATAGATAAAATTAAAAAAAATATATGATGTACATAATCATGTAAACTTCCACCGAAAATTGGTTTGAACGAGATCTAGTAAGAAGTTTTTTTTTAATACGTCATAAATCGTAAACCACAATTTACCAAGTACGGAACCCTTCGTGCGCGCGTCCGACTCGCACTTGGCCGGTTTTCTGTACTAGTAGGCCCAGTGAGCCTATGAAAACTTTAAAAAGAGCTATCCATAAATTATGCATGTCCACACTCCGATACTCATTAAACAATGGATTGATATATGTACTAGATATGTTTTTGAACGATTGCCGGCAGCCGAGGCCGAGATCGCTGCGAGATCTTGCACCTGCGGGTTTGCGTAGCGTTCGCGATGTTGTTTTGCAACAGGATAACATCGAACCAACCGGCGGGCGTTCACGTAAACATACCTTGCAAACCACATCAAAACATAGGAGATGAATAAAAAATTACGACATTTTCCTTAAGGCCTATATATTCCAAAATGTTAACGCAGTAATGGCAGTTCGCCCGCTCGGAGCCAGTATATCAATATTGAACCTCCTTTTGGACAGTTTTGTTTACAAATAGACCGAGACGTAACTCTGGATGGATGAAATGGCGACAGGGCACTGGAACAACTTGCAACCCACGGATGCCCCTCAAGTTAAAGGGGAAAATCTACAAGTCCGTGATTAGACCTGTGATACTTTAAGGATCAGAATGTTGGGCTGTGAAAAAGATGGATGAAAAGAGATTGCATGTAGCAGAGATAAGAATGTTGAGAAGGATGTGCAGAGTGTTGTGAATGGATAAAGTGAGATATGGGTATATTAGAGGAACTTTGAATGTGGCGCCAGTGACAGAAAAGTTGAAAGGAAACCATTTGTCCTGGATGAAACGCATGTTACTAAAAGAGTTATGAATATAAATGTGGATCGATGGAGAGGGCGGGTACGGCCAAATAAAAGATGGATGGACTGTGTGAAGTACTATATGTAAGAAAATGGAGTCAGTGATAGCGTGACGGGGGACAGGATGGTATGGAAGAAGAAAACATGTTACGCCGACCCCAAGTGACATGTGTTAAGGGCAGGAAGATGATGCCGACTGCCTATCTGACCTCCAAACCCAGAAATGGGGTAGGACCATACCCCTAGGCAAGAATGGTGGCAGTTTTTATTTTTTAATAATCTGATTCTTGTTGTAGGCTTTGCAGATTTCCAGAGCTAGCTTCTGAATTGAAGGTTGTACTAAAAGGAAATTTTAACAGTGTTTCTGGTATTTTAGTGATGGTTAATTCTAGGGTTTGCTTTTACCGCAACCAGTATTAAGATGTTGGTCAGTTGAACAGTTGTTCACTTTTAGTATAAATTACATAATGGATTTTTATCAGTTTATTTAATTGGAAGGTTGTAGGTACTATTTACATTATAATTATTAATTATTTACAGGAAGTAGGTATATCAAGGTTTCTATAATTTAGGCTCATAAAGATCATAAATATAACCTTGTGAGTTGGATTTATGTGCACTTTACGGACTTATCCCACCTATAAGTAGAGTATGTACATTGTATAAACTCAAAGTTTTTTTTCTATGGGGGTAGGCAGAAATTGCACAATGCCACCTCCTGTGATTCTTACATATAAACTCTATTAGAAATATAGCTTCAAAAATTAAAAAAAATATTTGAAATAAGTACTATGTTATAGGTTGTGACAATGGTACTTGAGACCAAAGTTTTAAAAAAGTATTTTGTTTTAAAGCCTTTTTGCTGTATTTTATTAACTCAGTCACTGTTTCAGTCTTTATTTCATAAATGATCTATTTATTGTTTAAACTCTTCCAAACTTTTCTTTCAGGATAGGCTTTAATTTGTTTCTACAAAACTTGATTCAGCTTCACTCAATAGCTTCATAGGAATAAAACATTATTATTTAATTTTGTGGCCGTAACAGCAGAAAAGTTGTTGCTAACTACTGCAAACTTTAATTACAGCGTGTATTTATGTTATTAAAACGATTGCAAAACTATGCTATTAACAAAGCATGAAAATACTATTGTTTTAAAAGTTTAGACAACACTCACCTTGCGCATTATTTCGCAAAGCATCACTTACACTGAACAAGAAATTGTTATACATGCTCATAATAAGTATTATTATCACTAAATAAAAGTTTTTGATCATTCATTAATTGTTTAAAACTTGCACATTGCACACCACAACAACACTTGCGCGATTGTAAAAATAAACAATACAAAAAAACACGCAATAAACGTCAAGGACGTAAATTCAAATACCTGAAACATTACAACAACATTTTTATCATTGTATTTGCAAAATTATCAATATTTTGCTTTTGTATACTAATATTCTGTTACCTTCATAATGATTACTTTTCTTTCCACCGCGTCGCTTTTTGTTCATATTTTTTAATAATCTGAATATTTTAAGTAATTTGAAATATATTATAATATTATTTGTTTTAGGTTCTGAACGCACAAAATGAAGTGTTTGCGAACCTAGCTATGCACACGGTGGGGAACCAAATAAAATAAATATTAATTTTAACATTTTCAAGTTTTTATAGGAAACGAGTTTTATTTATTAGAATCTTTAGTGAAAGAGGTATTTTAAAGGTATACATTGTTTCAGTTTACTTGTGTCAGTCTTGAATCTAGTTTTTGAAGAAAGTTTTTGTTGAAACATTTTGTTGTTTCTAAGGTATGCGTATGTCACTAATGTCACTGTCAAAAAGTTTGAAACTGTTGCTATGACTACAAAAAAATCGGAAAAAAGATGTAAACAGAAGAAAGTAATGTGTAAATAAACCGCGGCAGAAAGCATAAAGTCCGAAGACAAAATAAGAACCATAATTAATGCGGAATATGGGCAGCATGACTCGTTGGTTAGATGTAGAAGTAGGAACAGATGACATAGACCTGAATACTTTGCCTCAAAACTTGGCATTACTGGACTTGCACAATGACAATGAGTTTAAACTTCTTATTGGAGACTTCGGACGAGGCGAAGATGGGCCTAAGTTGAAAGTAAGTCGACTATAGTTATAAAACAGCCAGTGACTGCATGGGAAATCATTTAACCCCTGATTTATTCTAATTGCAGGTTTTCAAAGGAGCCATGCAAATATCTGACTCAGTTCTACCAGATCTACCTCTAGGTGTGGTTGGATTTTACATAAGTGAGACGGTACCTCGTTCCGTACCCATAGTGGCCGTAGCATACAGCTCTTGTGTGTTCATGTACCGCAACTTGAAGTTGTTCTATAAGTACTATCTGCCGTCTACTGAGCTTAGCATGTGTGAGATGGAGGTTTGGAAACAGGTAGGCACTCAATCCAGTTCTGGTATACTTAACTATTGCTGCTTCAGATCTGTAGTTGATACAGATACAGTTCGAAACTTTTATTCAGCACTTGCTGACCCCTGCGGCTTCCCTCCTGTCAACTGGCTATCTACCTACCTACCCACCTCCCTTACCTACCCTTTCCTATATACCTACCTACCCTAACCTACCCACCCACCAAACCTACCCACCCACCAAACCTACACACCCAACCTACCCACCTACCCTACCCACAAATTTATTAAACTATTTATTTGAATAAGAATTAATACTACAATACGAATGTAACCAACTTTTGTTTATACCAGTGATCTAATTAAATTGTAAAATACAAAAGTAACTATGATAGTGAGATATAATCTCTCGCAGAATTTTTTGTAGTTAATAATGAGTACTTTAATCATGTTGTACATATTTTCAATGTATCATCGATAGTTTTCTCAGCACACGCCAAATAATAAATTTTATAGGCATAATTTTGCTTTAGGTTACATTATTGCAATTTTCTTAAGAATCTCTATTTTTTTTAAATAATTTCTACCCTTTTTTACTCGGGAATAATGTAGCTTTTCAAAGGTAAAAGAATTTTTTTAAATCGGTCCTTTAGTTTCGGAGCCTATTCGGTACAAACACAAAAACTTTTTCCTCTTTATAATATTGGTATAGATTAGTCTATTGGATTAAAAGGAAAACCCTCTGCTGACTGCTCAGCTGTTAGAACAGCCTATAAACAAGTAGCTCTTAAATCTGCCAAATTTCTAATGACTTGGAGTAAATTATATTCCATCATGACACTACGTAGATTATGTTAATCATATAGTCCAAACAGCTAAGGAAATTCTCTCTTCATTTCCAGTTAACGAACCCAATCAACCACAACACAGATGCAGTAAAGCCGCTCATAGACAGCCTCAAGGCCATACCTCATGAAACCTTAACACCACAATCTCAGAACATCCTAAAGCTAACATCAGAACAGCAGTTAGAATACCTTGAGAATAACACAGAGTTACCGAGTAAGAACAATGCGGAGATTGTCTGCATTGGCACTCTGAAGATGCACTCTGTTGATAAGTACTCAGTAAGCTGTGTTGTGATAGCTACGGAGGAGGGTGACGTGATCCTGTTGGAGACACAGACTTTCAGTCAGTTGTGTCAGGTTGGTGAAAATATAACTTATTTTGCATGATTAATGGTATATTCAAGTACCAAAATTTCGGTTCCACGAGAAAGTGATGACAAAGGGCTGTTTTTACCCGACTGCCGAAGGAGGGTAATGTGTTTATCAGTCTATGTATGTATGTATGTTTGTTCATATATTGCATTCCAGAGACCAAACGCGTTAGCCGATTTTGATCATTCGTACGTCAATCGATTCGTCTTAACCCTGCGAGTGTCACTGGCTACATTAAAATTGGACAATAGAAAAATGGCGGATTTTGGGCGCCATATTGTGGGGTCCCAAATTTTATTTATAATCAAAATAAAGGGTTTTAAATGGTGATTTCAAAAATATATAATATTTATATGTTTAAATGTACCTAATGCCAAACAAAAACTAACTAAAAAGTTAAATCAAAAAACCCGAATGCTTCAAATGCGAACTAAAAAGACGTAAACACGGAGAAAATCATGCTGGGCAGGCGGAGGATACACCAGACTTTGGTCAGCCAGCCCGCGAATATGTATCCTCCGACTGCACAGCATGATTTTCTCCTTGTTTACGTCTTTTTAGTTCGCTTTTAAAGCAGTCGGTTTTTTTAGTTTAACTTTTTTTTTTGGCCCTAACTAATTAATATGAGTTCGCCCAAATCCTTAGCCCAAAGATACATAGCTAAACAGAGGTTTTGAAACAAATAAAAACATATTTTGATGATTATTTCGTCAGCAGTAGACCACACAAGCACCAACCTGCACTGGGCCCTTGCCCTCTCTCACAGAAAGGAGGCCTGTGTCCCAGCAGTGGAAACATTAGAAACGCTGATGATGCTGAAACCACACAAGTTAGGTAAAATAAAAATTGTAATGTTTGATTTGTCCAGGCCAAAATATGTGGGGTAAAGAAAACGCCATACCAAATGATAACTACAGGACTGTACTCAGTTGACTACAGAATAACGATAGCAACGAGGTGTGAATTATTGCTATTCAATTTCTGAAGGCACTTTTACAAACACCAGCTTTTATTTCACACTTGTGCACAATATTGATGGCATTTCTAGAGTATGTAGTGCATGCTAAAAGTTGTGCATTTTTGGAAAATGCCGAAATTTAAATTTTCGGTAGACTGGGGAGACAACCAAAGCAGCTATCAGCTTGCTGACTGGCTAAGAGATTATAATATTGTTTTAGATTTGCAATATTTTCATATACGGTACTTAGTTTGTATTGTAGAGCTTGTTTTAATCCTTACACCTGCTTTTGGTCTTGTGACAAAATACCAAGTTTTTTTCTTTTCAGGGAAAAGACAGTTTGCGTATTAAAGAGAGACTGGCCTGAGGGTCGGATCCTGTTCAACACTGATGATCACATAATCGCCATTGAGGTGGTTACTGCAGACAGCAGTGTTATGGTGATATGTGCTGACCATACAATGGCCTGTTATAGTAAGAAGGTGCGTTTAGATATTTTGGTATTCATTGTTTTTGTGTCCTGTCGTTTGGTGACGAAATCTTACTTCAGTCCAAAGGTGGACCCTTTGGACTTGTGCAATAGAATTTAAACTGTGTTGTGTCGCACATCTTAAAATCCATTTTTAACCCCCGACGGAAAAAGAGGGGTGTTATAAGTTTGATTTGTGTGCCTGTGTGTTTTGTATTTGTGTATCTGTCTGTGGCATCATAACTCCTAAACGGATGAACCGTTTTTGATTTGTTTTTTCTTTTGTTTGAAAGGTGACTTTGTCGAGAGTGTTCTTCAGTAATGGATGAAAATCGGTTCAGCCGTTCAAAAGTTCGGGCTGTTTTCGCAAGATACATATACATACATAAACTCACGCCTTTTTTCCATGGGGGTAGGCAGAAACTACAGAACGCCACCTGCTAAGATCCTTACATACTTCTTTTGCTTCTCTCACATTCATACATCTAGTCATACAAGAAAGATATGTTTATATTTTCGCCAGATATCGTATCATAATTACGTGTTCAATGTAGATTGTCGATCGAAGCGTGTCTACTTGGTACTAGATAAATTATGTAGTATAAAAATAAGAATATGTCGGGGGTTTCAAATTTTAAAATTTTACTTGTATTTACGTTAAAATGCTAATATTAAATTTAGTTCAATACTCTGTTTTGTGTGGGGCAAGTGCGTGGTGCTTCTCTAACTGCGCTTTGATTGCTAGTTAACTCATGCTTATTTAATGGTCAAAGTCTCAGATATTCCTGCAGCTAAATTGGTTACTGTTCATTTTCAGGGCAAAAAGCAGTGGTGTTTAACCCTAGAACACCGTCCGGTCGCCATGACACTAATACCGGTGTTACACCTGGGGATGACACTGACGGGCGTGGCGCTAGCGTCGGGGCATGTACATCTGTACGACGGCAAGGCGCGGAGGGACACTGTGTTTGTGAGAGGTGGATACCACAGACATAAATCTAACTAGATAACGCAAGTCCCTCCATCAGTATGGAAACCAAGCGTGCCACTTTTTAACCGACTTCCCAAAAAGGTGGAGGTTATTAATTCGACTGTATTTTTAGGGTTCCGTAGCCAAATGGCAAAAAACGGAACCCTTATAGATTCGTCATGTCTGTCTGTCTGTCTGTCTGTCTCTCTGTCTGTATGTCCGTCCGTATGTCACAGCCACTATTTTCCGAAACTATAAGAACTATGCTGTTGAAACTTGGTAAGTAGATGTATTCTGTGAACCGCATTAAGATTTTCATTCAAAAATAGAAAAAAAACAATAAATTTTGGGGGTCCGCATACTTGAAACTGAAACTATTTTTTTTTTCTATCAAACCCATACGTGTGGGGTATCTATGAATAGGTCTTCAAAAAATGATATTGAAGTTTCTAATATATTTTTTTTCTAAACTGAATAGTTCTAAAATAAGAGAATGATATAACTAAAAAAAATATATGATGTACATTACTATGTAAACTACCACCGAAAATTGGTTTGAACGAGATCTAGTAAGTAGTTTTTTTTTTAATAAGTCATAAATCGTAAACCGCTATTTACCAAATACGGAACCCTTCGTGCGCGAGTCCGACTCGCACTTGGCCGGTTTTTTTTATGTGTGTTACCTCAGAACTTGTTACTAGGTGAACTGATTTTGATGATTCATTTTTTATTTAAAAGCTGGTGCTTGTCATGTGGTCCCATTTAATTTTCATCAAGATCTAATAAAGAACTTTGGAGATATACATCAGAACTCTTCAATAAATGACTGCAAATCACTTGGGATAGCTGCACTCGCATTTCTGTTTATGTTTACACTATTTCATAACATAACATCACACTAGTAAGCTCTAAAGGGGTATACAGGTGTAAACAGTTCACCTTGGCATACTCTTATTACACCGGTTTTGTTTAAGTTTCATGTTATCAAGTTAATCTATTCTGGCTTCACTTTGGGCATTATTGGTAACTGGTCCATTATGTACCACAGTAAAAACGTGAAAAATAAAAAAAACTTTTCACAAAAAATACAACCGACTTATAAAAACACTACAATGTGAAAAATAACTTCAATTTCGGCAGTCGGTGTCAAAAAACGAAGAAACGAAAACAAGCTTTTTCACACACAATTTAATAACAAATTTACTTACCAATGAAAGAAAACATTTCCAATGCTTCGGCCAACTTTTTCTACATACAGTCTTTACAGCTCATTATTGGAAAAAAGGGATTTTTCTAGTTTTCGGTAGATTTCCGGTGCCGATAATGTTAAATAAAAAGAGATCATTGATCGTACTTTTAGTCCGTTTTTTGACACGCGAAGTACATACAAACGCGTCATCTAGTCAGATTTATATCTGTGGGTGATACATACTCCTTGACCAATGAGAGGAGCTTCATATGAAACCCCTATTTTGTTAGCGACTGAGAAGCCTCCCAAGAGGGCGATCGTCTATTGTTTTAGCCTTAGGAAACACTTCTAGCCACTACTGCCCGCTATATCAACTAGCGATGCATTGTGTCCCTGTTCCTGTGTCCCAGCAGTGGGAAAAAGGCTGATGATGATGATGCATTGTTTGGCTGATCACACCCGCTACTGCGCACGCCTTTGTCAACACTGGTTCACTGTAGACTGGGCTATGCAATGTTCTCATAGTGCCGGTGAGACACCTGAAACATAACACACTAAATGATTTTGTCATAACTTTTTCATTAATTATAGATGTCGTGTCAGTTATGAAGTTTGGACAGTTGGGACAAGAGGAAAACGTGCTTATTATAATAACTGGAGGTAAGACATAAAAAGTAATAAAATTCTTGGTTCATTCAAAACATTTAGTTCAAATATTATAATTTTTAGGGTTCCGTACCCAAAGTGTAAAAAACGGGACCGTATTAATAAGACTCCACTGCCCGTTAGTCTGTCTGTCACCAGGCTGTATCTCATGAACCAGATAATGTATTCCTATTGCCGCTATAAAAAAAGTCTAAAAACAATAAAATAAATATTTAAGTGGTTCCCATACAACAAACGTGATTATTTTGCCGTTTTTTGCGATAATGGTACGAAACCCTTCGTGCGCGAATCCGACTTGCACTTGGCCTGTTTTTATATGTAGTTTGTTCATTTTCTAAATCTTTATTTTGGGAGATGACACAGGAGAGATTATTTATTGGAGTTACTTTTTTGTGAATTTTATTCAATTTGCAGGCGGCAACCTAATGCTAAAGATTCTCAAGCGCACAGCAGACTTCAGCGCGCATGCAGCCGGAGTAGAAATGTCACCCAGCGCACTCTCCGGACAGAAGCCCTGGCTCATACCGAAAAAATCTAAGCTGTTTCTCGAGCAGTCCGTGAGAGAGCGAGAGAACGCTACGTGTGAGTGTAATCCTTTTCTTTATTATTGTGTGGTCTACATACTACATATCACCCAGTCTGCTAAACGTCGTCATACGTCACGACATCGTCAACGTCGAACGGTGCAGTGTCGCGCGTTACATTGACGTGTCGGACAACGTCGCCGCGGAACGACGCGTCGTACGTCGTCGGAAGCGGTACGTTGCGATGCGCTCACTAAGTACATGTTTAAATGTCTTAGCGATTAGTTGTGCATAAAATGACGTAACTGATAGAAACTACATGAAACGAAACTAAACGTTGTTTCGTTCTTTTAGAAATGCTGTAAAATGTAACGGATTTTTACACGACAACGTTAACGTTGCGGCATCGTGATGTGCGTTTTTACGTTACGATAACGTGTATTATAACGTTACGATATTGTACCACGTTGACGACGTCGTGACGTGGTGATGGGGAAAAGCCTTCAGTTAATAGGGGGCGACATTACTGCTGGGACACAGGCCTCCTTTCTGTGAGAAGAAGTGGGATGTAATCCACTAAATCCACCACGCGGCCCCAGTGCGGGTTGGTGAATATCAAATGTCTTAAAATTATTGGTTCTTGGTCATCTTCACGATATTTTCCTTCAACGTTCTGAAAGCAATGGTGCTGTAACAAATTAATTTCAAACCTACGATCTATACTTGCAATTTGCGGCCGTTACCACTGAACCACCACTGCTCTCAGGGGCCTATTAACAAAAAATCCGTTCTCCGGACTGCTACTAAAAAATTCCAGATGGAAAACAATAACACGGGGTCCCAGCGCTACAAAAGAAAATTTGATTCAAATAAATCTCCCTAGATGGCGCGATATGCACTGATTTGTTATTGCATTTCACATTTGAAAGATTATTTGAACGGATCATTTAAAATTTATGCCAATAGATGGCGCAATTTTAAATTTCTGAGGTATTCCACACCATTTTTTAAATTTGTATCGTAACACATTTTGGTTTAATAAAACTGTAAAAACGTGCAAAAAGATACTATAAAACAAATCTTAACTGTATTTAAATTTAAAAAAATCACGAACCGAGTAAACCCCTTTACTTGCAAAGTCACTGCTAATACCATCTATTTATCGCCGTGGAACGGAACCGAACCCGATCGATGTAAAATTTTTTTTGAATACAATTATTTATTTATTATTTTATTATAATCTGTGACCGTAATAATACTGCCCAACTATGGAATCAAACCAGGACCTCGTATGTTATTCAAGGCAGCTAATCTAAAATTATAATATGTTTATTGATATTTCAGTAATGCACAAGACATTTCAACACGAGTTGAACAGACTCCGGCTGTTGGCTGCAAAGACTTTGCTGGAGGCGCACGAAAAGTCGGACAACTCGGTGGGCATTGGGCCTATGGAGTCTATGAGACTTACTGCTGAGGTAAACATAGTATTTATATTACATACATACATACATAAACTCACGCCTTTTTCCCATGGGGGTAGGCAGAAACTACAGAACGACACCTGCTACGATCCTTACATACTTCTTTTACTTCACACACATTCATACATCTAGTCATACACACACGCCGGTTATGGGTACTGCGCACTTGGCCTTTCTGAAGAACATCACCTATAAGGTCTATGTATGTCTTTCTAGGGCGTCCCCTCCCGGCGTTTCCATTCACGTCTGCCTTGTAAATACCTTTCGTAAGTCGACTTTCATTCATCCTCTCAACATGGCCAAACCATCTTAACATACCCTTTTCAATTTTAGTCACTACATCTTCTTTTAAACCACAACGTTGTCTTATTACCTCATTCCTCAATCTATCAGTTAAAGTTACACCACACATACTCCGCAAGGAGCGCATTTCTACTGCATTAATCCTACTTTCATGTCTTTTTTGCCGTACCCAGCCTTCACTTCCATACATAAGTGTAGGCACCAGCACGCTGTTGTGAACGGCGAGTCGAGCTTCCGGAGACATCGACTTGCTGGTCACAACTGCATGCATAGCACCATTCACTTTATTCCCTGCATTCACTCTCCTTTCCACATCCTCTTCATTCTTTCCATCCCTTGTGAACATACTTACCAGATATACAAACTCGTTCACTTGCTCCACACTCTTATCATTTTTTTTTTTTTTAGTATTTATATTATTCACTTATAAACTGAATGCGAAAACAATACGACGTTACGGTTGGCTCTACATTCACTTTTCATCATCATCTGCCTATTAATATATATAATATATATATAATTATGTTGGGGTCGGCTTCCATTCTTACCGGATTCAGTTGAGTACCAGTGTTTTACATGGAGCGACTGCCTATCTGACCTCCACAACCCAGTAACTGGGTAACACGATACCCCTTGACAAGACTGGTGTCAGATCTCAGGCTTCTGACTACCCGTAACGACTGTCAAAGATCATCAATTGACAGCCGGACCAACGGCTTAACGTGCTTTCCAAGGCACGGAGGAAACTCGGTATGTTGAAATGGTCACCCATCCATGGACCGACCTCGTCAAGCGTTGCTTAACCTTGAAGATTGACCCGTGCGGCTGTTATTATTTAGCCACGAGCTCCTCAGAGTACATGTTAGTTCAGTACATACATGTACATGGGTAGTTTACATGGTAATGTACATCATATATTTTCTTTAGTTTTATCATTCTCTTATTTTAGAAGTTACAGGGAGTGGGGGCACACATTTTACCACTTTGGAAGTGTCTCTCGCGCAAACTATTCAGTTTAGAAAAAAATGGTATTAGAAACCTCAATATCATTTTTGAAGACCTATCCATAGATACCCCACACGTATGGGTTTGATGAAAAAATATATTTTTTGTTTCAGTTTTAAGTATGGGGACCCCCAAAATGTTTTGTTTTTTTTTCTATTTTTGAGTGAAAATCTTAATGCGGTTCACAGAATACATCTACTTACTAAGTTTCAACAGCATAGTTCTTATAGTTTCGGAAAAAAGTGACTGTGACATACGGACGCACAGACAGACAGACATGACGAATCTATAAGGGTTCCGTTTTTTGCCATTTGGCTACGGAACCCTAAAAATCAGAGATTACTTACAAATGACCAATGACATTACCAAACCACAAGTTGCCAAACAGTGTGGTTATGGATAGGATACACCTACCTTACCTTTGCATATTTCAAGGTTCTGATTCTTATAGCTTCTGCCAGCGGTTTCATCCGCGTAAAAGTTGAAAATTATCCCGAGCTAACATATTCCCGGGATAAAAAGTCATATATGCTATTCCCGTCTATAATCTATCTCGGTGCCAAATTTCATCAAGATCCGTTCAGCCGTTCTGACGTGAAGAACTAACAAACATAGTCACAAACTTTCGCCTTTATAATTTTAGTGTGATTTTCTCTTTTTCAGGTGGAAGGCTTGGGTCCAGTATTTCGCGTAACACTGATCATAGAGAACAATTCCAAAGACAAGGCTGTGATTGGACTGTCCATACTGTTCCACGTTCACACCGTCAACTACAAAGTGTCCAATCCTTATATTAAGGTAAGGATCATCAAACTATTATCCACTTTGTATTCATCGCTTAGTAACATCTCCACTTTACCTGATTCTGTGCTTAAATGTTGGCAAGGCAGGTCAAAGTAACAAAATGTTGCACTTCATAATGTTCAAAATTGCTTGACCCTTCACGAAGCACCATGGTTGCTTGGTAACATTCCAATAACACTATACCCTGAACTGCAATAAAGTATTCTAAAACGAACCTAAACCCGAGTGGCACACAGTATATTTTACAGGAAACAGTTGTTGTCACGTCGATATCATATTTTTCAAAGTCATTGAGGACAAGGATACAAAGTTATCAATGTTATCTTATAATGTATCCTTGCAAACTTTATCGCTCTCCTCAGTAGTCATAATCTCATATCAAAGTATAAAAACCTTACGCTTTTATGAAGGGTTTTGCAGATGCAGAGGTATTTTTATATTAAAAGGATCGCGGTTTGTGCAACACCTCACCAGATTATAAGAACTTGTGGTCGACACTAGCCTTGCCCAGAAGTAAGCTTTCCACTCTATGCTTAAAGATCCCTGGGTTATAGAATCAAGAAACAGAAACTCCGATAGAGAATTCCACTCCTTAGCTGTGCCACGGGGTCCCAGCACTAAGAAATAAAGTTTAGTTCAAATAAATATCACTAGATGGCGCGATATGCATCGAATTGTGTGTAAAATTAACATTTTCTAGAATTGATCATAAGAATTGTTCTTGTTTAATCAACTCTCCTAAGCACGAAATTATGGAATATTGGGCTCTTAGTTCCAATTTTCAAACATTATTTGAATTTTGAACAGGTAATTTAAAATTGATTCCAATAGATGGCGCGGTTTTAAATTTCTGAGGCATGCCACTCGATTTTTTTTAGTTTGTTTTGTAAAACATTTTTGGTACAAAACTGTAAAAACGTGCAAAAAAATACTACAAAACAAATCGTCACTGTATTTATTTAAAAAAAAAAACTGACGAACCGAATAAAAACTTTTACTTGCAAGTCGCCGCTAATACCATCTTTAGCCGTGGAACAGAACCGAACGAGATCGATGTACTTTTATTAAATAGTCCGTGTAGATCATCGAAAAGCTCTAGTTACGTCGCCACGGTTTCTTTGTATGGGATGAGGCATCTGTATGCTAGTATTATGTTAAATCTATCAAGAAACAGGGGCTCCAGCAGATAATTCCACTCCTTAGCTGTACGCATAATATTAGTATAACACGCTCATATGTTGACAGTAATGTTTGAGTTCTATGTAATATGGGGGTGAAAAAAAAGCCCTATAAATAACAAAAAAATATACTTGCAGGTACCCCTCCTCTCACCGGGCGGAAAGCTAAAGTTCCCGACAAAAATTGAAGAAGTATTCGACGACAATATAAGCCCTGACGTTTTATTCAGACCCGTAACCGGTCAAGGCGGGGAACGATCATTGGTCAAAGTTCTACTACTAAAGGAAGGTAGAAAGACGCCCGTACTCGCTGCGACCGTACAAATGCCTCCTACAGACCCTATGATGTTGCCTTTTGATAAAATGCAGGCTTTAGCTGGCATTGAGGAGAAAGAAGACCCTAACTGGACCACCAAGACTTAGGCTGTATTGTAAGTTCGGTTTAACGCCATCTATCGGCGAGTGGTGGTAATTGTAGTGTGAGTTATGGTCAATAGATGGCGTAATTTTAAAGGAGGTTTGATCTCAAGTTTTACTAATTCGGATCTTTTTTTTTGTTCTGTTTACCTATGAGAATGCAAGATAAATATCAATTTAACCGCGAAAAGTTTATGCTTAAACCGAAGAAAACACTAGTGGTTTCACTGCGTTTCCTAATAAGGCATAATTTATAATCCGCTAACAATACGATTTATGTACGGGAAGGTATTCAAATAGGTACTCACAATTCAAAAATGTTATTGATATTATTAAATGTATAAATAAAGAATTGATTATATGTTAAGCTGCTTTTTTTGTTTAGTTATCAATGTACGGATGACCATTCTTCGCAGACCCTTTTTTTTGCGTGGAGAAATGCTCATGCATACTGCACTACCACGGGGAGATAGTGCAGTTATGTGGGACTCTAATCCACTAAAACTCCACGGTGTCCTCCTGTGCCGCTTATGGCGGGAACACGGGCACGCGTTAGCACTCGCCCCGAACCCGCCGCTCTTCGCAGACCCTAGGCTTCAACTGTGAGATTGCTTTAAAAGAAAACATCTATCCATCGTCGATCGATGATATTGATCGCTGGTGGATTTGAAAGCTGGTGCTTGTTACGTTGGGCACATTTAAATTGCATCAAGTTCTAGATCTGTAACTTAGAGTGCTGACTCGTAGTCACACCAGATTATCACACCAGTATGACAAACAGGAATATTTTTCTCGTTTGTCACACCACTGATTTTTCCACACCATTTATTCCTAACTAGTGCTGTCCTAGTTATACTAAAGGGTTTTTCAACCTTGCCGATTATCACACCAGTATGACACATTGGATTGTTTTTCTTGTTTCGTTTTTTTTTTTAATACTTATGGGCGGTTAGATGTTGAAATGAAATAAAATAAGCTGTGTGTAAGGTATTAACAAAATTCTTTTTTATTTGAAAGGCTTACTTGTGCCATTAAGTGTGGAATATGATATGACATCGTTCAAATGCCCGCCTCGGCTATTTACAGTGGCACGGAACCGAGTGGTCCAATTTTCAATGACTCTTCTGCATAGATCCGGCTGAATTTGAGCAATGACCATAGCATCGGTCGATTGTAGTTTGTTTGCATAGACCTGCGACTCCAAAAAACCCTACAAGAAAAGGTCTAGCGATGTCAAATCGCATGACCTTGGTGGCCAATTCAAATCAGCCCTGCGAGAGATACGCTCAAATCGCTCATGCAGATTTTTATCATTTGATCGTGTAACTTGCCATGGTGATTTGGCATTAGTAACTGAAAAATAAATTATTAACAGTATTTTTCAATCAAAAGGAAATTGATATCGAAAACAAGAAGGGTTGACCAAGTTTTTTAATTCGCCCATGTCCCCCAAAAATCTACCCGCGCCAATTGAAAAACCCTTTACTTAGTTATAAAAAATGGTTTTTGGTTTGGTTTTTCAAATGGCGCGGATAGATTTTTGGGGGGCGCGGGCGAATTAAAAACCTTCAAATTTCGTTTTTAACGCAATGTTTCAAGGAATGTTCCAATGATATTTCACCATTTAAAACTTTTTAATTGACAGGAAATGATAAAATTATCTTTATCATTTTGGTCGACCCTTCTTTGTTTTTCGATTTCAATTTCCATTTGATTGAATAATATTTAAGTACAAAAAAATATTAATTATTATACATACACCACTCACACACACGGATACACATATACATGCACACTCACACACATACGCACTATCCACACATACCATCACTCATTCGTATTAGTTGGTTCTGTGTACTCATTCGTATAATGTTTATTTAAATCGATGTAATGGGGGGGCCTGGAGTTCTGAAATACAGGCCTAGGCTTAGTTTAGACTCCAGATTCCATAAATTACAACTTTTTTTTAAATATCTAACCACGTAAATAGTTATGATATAGATGTAATTTGTGGTGATGAATAATCGTTTATTTTTTATTATTATTACTTACCACAAAATATGATATATAATTCCATTTGTATTAGTTTTATTTGGTTTTTCCAAAGAAATGAAAACAGTTTCTACCTTATAACACAAAATAAAACTTATAACACCCCTCTTTTTCCGGCGGGGGTTAAAAATTTGTGTAGTTTTGTTCCTCAACTGTCTACGCAACTGGACAATATGTGAAATCATTGAGATCCTTTGAGGTATATTTCAAAGCATCGTCTAAAGACTGCAGGATCATCTCACGCCTCTCCTTCATGAGCTTGAGAGTAGGATCAGAGAGCTTTTTATTCCTATCTAAACGATGGGTCTTGAAACACGAGACTTGAGGAGACTTGGGATTTGAGAATTATCGAGTCCTCCACCTCCCTCTCTTCGAACTTCAGATAACCCTATAAACTCCATCGTAAACTGCTCAGTGATCTTCTCTTCGGTCCGGAGTCTGCGCGTGTTGTACGTTGCCAGGTCCAGTCGTCGGTATTTGTTGGGGTAGCCGGATCTCGTCCTGGATTCTTAGCACCCCTTGCCATACCGTAACCTCGACCGCTACCCTAGTCGAGGGTAGGCAGGCTGCCGGGCACTAGGGGCAATATTTTATTTGTGCAATTCATGGAGAGTGCTTTACAGGCGGGTTGGCAATCACAGTATGGTTGTTACAAATGTACAGAGAATGCTGCTGTCCATTATCTGGTTTCTCCCTTAGTCGCCTCTTACGACACCCACAGGAAAACATGGGATGGTGAAATTCTTTATGCCCGACACCATACGGTAAGTGATGTAGATACCAAAAAAAATAAACATTTTTTTTTTATTTGTACTTTAAGTATGTTTAGTTAACGTAGTTAGAAAGCATCAATATATCGGGATACTTACACTATCGTTTTTTAGGGTTCCGTACCCAAAGGGTAAAAACGGGACCCTATTACTGAGACTCCGCGGTCCGTCTGTCTGTCTGTCTGTCTGTCACCAGGCTGTATCTCATGAAAAAAAAAGAAAACAAAATAAAAGGCAGACCTATAACATATTCAAGCGACATTTAATGAATTGTAATCGAATAGCAACTCCTTAACTGTAAAATCTTTTCTATTTCTGTTTAAGATTAAGTTAAGAATTGGGTAAAACTGTATTTTAATTGAAATAAACAGCTTTTTTTTTTTTTTTTTTATGAACCGTGATAGCTAGATAGTTGAAATTTTCACAGATGATGTATTTCTGATGCCGCTATAACAAAAAATACTAAAAACAGAATAAAATAAATATATAAGTGGGGCTCCCACAACAAACGTGATTTTTTTGCCGTTTTTTGCAATAATGGTACGGAACCCTTCGTGCGCGAGTCCGACTCGCACTTTGCCGGTTTTTAATCAATTGTCCCGTGTTCTGTTTGGACATGGTCGCCTCATTAGAAAGAGAAACACTACCAATGGGAGCCCTCTCGCACGGACCGGTTTTTGCGCCATAGCGCACAGTCTAGTAGTAAGAAGTATAAGATAATTGATTCTGCCATCGGCTGACTGGTGTGTTAATGTCAAACCTTCGACCTTACGCTCTGTAGTATCCTTTGCGGTCACTAGACCAAGGCCAACATAGTAGAAATACTATACTATAATGAGTTAATGACATTACATACATGACGTCCATAGATAATGTTATTAAAAGATTTGAGTAGGATAGTGTTATCACTCGTTATCACAGCTAACGTTACGGATTGACCCGATAGCCGACTACGATATACTGGGTATTAGTGACTACAATAATATGATATCATTATCTTTATAAAATTTCCTTTGCAGGAGTTTGTTAGTAAATGTAGTATCCCTCAAAAACACTTCATGTAAATTGTTGCCAAGACTCACAAGCTCTTAATGCTTTCACTGTTAAAAAGTTATCAGATATCAAGTGAAACTAAGCCCCATCATCCTAGAATGACTAACTCTACAAATACTACATCTTGGTAAAAAGTATGGCTTAGTCGATAAATGAAGGTTGAACAAGTAAAATTACAAAATTTAAAAAACCCCCGACTCATTTATCATGCGAAAACACCCCGATTCAAACAGTAAAACGCCCATAACTTTTGAACGCCTGAACCGATTTTATTCTAACATAGCTAAGAACACTCTCGACAAAATCACATTTCAAAAAAAAAAAAACTAAATTAAAATTCATCCGTTTACGCACTATGATGCCACAGACAGACACACAGATACACAGCAACACACGTAAAACTTATAACCCCCCCCTCTTTTTCCGGCGGTGGTTAAAAATACGACAAAAGCTTCGAGAAAAGTAAGATCAGATAGGCTTCCTGTGGCTTCTCGTCTTGATGAAGCTAATGGACTCGTAATTTTGAGTATTTTGGGCAAATAGTCTTGCATTATTTTTGCTACAGGCCTTGCCTTCTGCTCTACTAAGACGGGACCCTCGTTAATATGTCAGTCATTTTCGCTCGCCCGTCTCGCTCGCTCGCTAGCTGGCGGTGGGGTCTGCTCTTGACAGTTTGTCTAGGCCGTTTCAACCGGAGGCTCTAGACAAATGACATTCCATCAACGTAAGCGTCACCATAGCCATTTAAAATGTATGGGATTGTCTAGAGCTATCGAAATGCTACGTGGTCAATCCCATACATTTTGGCTTTTCGACCATAGCCTTCGCTGACATCGAATGTCACTTGTCTGAGCAATCAGCCTTTGCTGTGCCCACTGCTGGCATTCAGGTTTCCTCTCTGTGACAGAGAGTGAAGTCCGCAACCACATCGCACAATCCGAGTTGGTGGTTGGCATGACACTCTCTTTATATTTTCCGTTCTGGAACATACATGTTTTCTCTCGACGTTTTCCTTCACCATTATTACTGACCCAACTAACAAATCAATGTTTTATAATAGTCAATTTAACGTTTTACACTTTGAGCCTTGTTTTTAAGATTGGTCGCATAAACGTAAATATAAACGTATAAATAACGCGAATTAGGCCCAAATTACACGACAATATTGTCGTTTAGTAGTTAAGTAGAAGTCAGCCAATGACCGTTCAAACGTTGTATACAAGTTAAATAAAAGTACAGAGACCGACTTTACGGTCCAATACTGGTTATGATGAGTCTCTTATGTGACCGCTTATGTCACATAGCTGTTACAATGACGTTTTCAAAAGACTGCTCAACGGCAACCGTTTTGTTTCGTTTGTTAAATATTGTGCCGGTGTTTAAATAAAAAAAGGTAAGTAAATGTCTATTTCCATAATTACAAAATATCGATTTATTATGCATTATTTAAATGAGTGTAAGATAATGATAGTTGTGTTAATCTTTCAGGGAACTTTAGTTTTATGACAATGTATATATGTGTTTTTGTGAAGTTTTTAACGCCCTCCTCTATTTCTTTGTATTTGAATCGTTTTAATTAATTATCCAAAATATGTTTTCATAATAAAGCATCAACCATCTTGTTTACGTTGTATAGCGACCTTTATATAACACTAATATAACAAAAAGGTCGGAAACATTTTCTTGAGTCTATGACGCCGCGGCCATATTCAGTTTACTTTAGGGTTCCTTATGCATTACTTACAGATCTAATAAATATTGCATAACTTGAACAGAGAACTAACTCGGCCCTTTATGATTATAAATTCATCTTCTTTTCTTGTCAATGGCTATCTAATCAAATAGTACGTTTAGCCCAGATTAATTTATTTAAATGTTTTTTTTCAGGTATAACATAGGATATGAATGAACTATGGTAGTGTTCTTGGACATCGATAAATTTTTGATCTGAAATTATTTAAAACGTCTTAAGAGAAAAATGGCCTTGGCGAAGCATTTATTTTACCCTTTCAAACAAATGTTATAAGTTTATAACTGTCACAGTTCCATTGCTACTGTTAATTGTTTAATTTTATTGTTGTTGTTAACATTAAATGTTAATTGAAAAAATAATAATATACGGAATCTTTTTCGGCAACATTCATTCGTTCTATCCCTTTTTTAAAAGACAAAAAAAAAAAAAATGGTTCAATTAAAGTGTGGTTTTGGCCTTTAAATGATTCAAAAGTCTACTTAAAGTAATGTAACCGTAGAAATTCAACATTTTAGTTGCATATAAGTCTTAGTAAGTCTTCCATACGATCAAAATAGTTTTGTTATAAAAAGGTCAAACGCAAACGTTTAAGTGGCGTTTTAATTATATAAAAGTTATGTTAAGATTCACACACGACGATGGTTGTCTTATAAAAACCTTTTATTTAACCGAAACGTTGATATGACCAATACATTGTCCAATAAACGTCATGGCTGGCACCATTAGCCGACGTCATATATGTTATAGGTGTACCAGAATCTCATGGCATTTTTTATTTTTTTTAAATTGTGATTTTCACATGGCAATGTCAATTGTCACCTGTCGAATCAAAGTACTTGATGTGTCAACCGCTGCTGAAATTTTTTGATATTATCTGGAAAGTTTGTTATTTTTGTGAAAATGTCGAAAAACCCACTTCGATCTCATGCGAGACATATTGTTTTCAATGTGTGTCATAAAATAAGGGAAGAAGAAGGCGTTAATCAAACTCAATCTTTGATTTTAAAGTGCGTCGTAGAGTGGACCGGTAAGTTGGACATACTTGTTTTGATACTTTTAGTTTAATTTATATGTTTCTTACTTAATTTTAATTTCTTTCCATTACTATTATATGGTAAATCGTAGGTCAGGGCACATCGAATGATGGCCGGAAGGAAATGGCAACAGTAATGTAACTGTTACTAATTCTTCGACAAGATATTGATTTTAACGGAGATTGAGAATCTTTAACGTAAGAAAAAAAAATAATTAAGTAATAATCTGCGCCCTGCAGTGGGACGTGTATATAGACGGGAGTTTTTGGCGGGATTTTGTCGAGTGAAGTTCAGTGGCTGTTAATATTATTTGCAAATTGATTCCTAGTGGATATTGTGATATATTATTGGTGTAGTTTTGTATCTCAACTGTCTCCGCAACTGGACAATTTGTAAAATCATTGACAAAAGCGATCTCGGGATAGTGGAGCGGTGTATTTTATTGTAGTATTGACTGCGTCTGCAAAGCTTACTGGGAAGACTGACTCGATACAATTTGCTGCCAAATACTCCAAAAAACATTAGAACCTGTTACATCCGCATTCTAATGCATACTAAAGAATAAATATAAGATCCAAAACTCTTTCCAAAGACGTGGCTAAAAGGTCCTAGCAACCAGGCCATAAAACTTACATAAAAAAAAATATATAGACTGATGATGATGAATGACTTTAAGTAACATGATACATTTATTATTTTTTACAGACTTTATACATAAAGAGATTGGTTTTGAATATGTTAAATGCCAATGAAAAAGAACCATTTTGATGGAGAGAGATGACATAAAACTACAAAGATACAAGTTTTTGAAATGCCAGTGGAGTTCATGGAATCGTATTCTAGTTTTCTAGTTCTGAATGAGGTTTTAAGTTATTAGTATGATTTAAATGCTAAATAATAAATTAGTACATAAATTAATATTCAATTGATTTATTTTTCCTATGTTAAGAACACGATGTATAACAACATTATTCATACACATACCTATAATACTCACAGTGGATCTTTGTGTCTCTGAATTGGTTGCAAGACCCCGCGCAGTAGCTATTTTTGTGTCAATGTTGAAGGTGAAGATAGCATTGTATAACTGTCTCTTTCACTCGCTTATGTATGTCACATAAGCTTACGGAGTTTCTTGTGCATTCTTCTCCATAACAAGCTACTTTCCGAATGCACGGTAGAATCAACTTTTATTCCATGTAAATTTAAATTGTGACATTCAAAAGTGCCGCTTGGTGGCCCAGTTGAAATAAATATCTTTTGTCTTTTGTCTTTTTTGTCATCGTCCTATCTCGCTTACTCTATGCAGTATACTCGATGACAAACTGTTTCTTACGCAATGGTTGGCAGGACCAAGTTCAAAGACACAAAGATCCGTTGTGACTACTATAATATAGGTACCTCATGTTCATTAATACTAAAGACATAAATAAAAATTAAACAGTATCAAGATCGTTTTGATCCAATTTCCCCAGTATTGCATACAACAAATTTTTATTTCCCTTTTTGCCATGAGATTCTGGTAGACCTATAGTCCTGAAAACTTTTACTCAACATATGCACTGGCACCACTATCCGACGTCATATAAGTTAGTTCTGAAAACGTCTACTCTACATATGCACTGACACCACTATCTGACGTCATATAAGATAGTCCTGAAAACATTTACTCAACATATGCACTGACACCATTCTACAACGTCGTATAAGTTAGTCCTGAAAACGTTTACCCAACATATGCACTGGCACCATTATCCGACGTCGTATAAGTTAGTCCTGTAAACATTTACTCAACATATTTACTGACACCATTCTACAACGTTGTATAAGTTAGTCCTGAAAACATTTACTCAACATATGTACTGACACCATTCTACAACGTTGTATAAGTTAGTCCTGAAAACGTTTACTCAACTTTATATTAAGACATTACAGTCCCGCGACTGAACCGTCGTAAGATAAACGTCTATATATCAAAATAGTTAACTACATACGACTATTTACCTGTTATATACCATGAAGTCTTATAAGACTCGTTTTTGCTAGTTGGGGAAGCACTCCAGCAAGACATACATGCGATGTAGTTACAAGTGGAGCGTAGACAACAAGATGGAGTTTAATTCGTCCAAATGCTTCGCTATAACTTTTGGCCGAATGCGGCACCCAGTTAATTTTGAATATAATTTAAATAATAATACCATTTCGAAGTCAATAGCCATGAAAGGCATTATTTTATTTTTTTATCTTGGATTAATATTCATGCATACTGCGCTACCACGGGGAGATAGCGTAGTTATGTGGGACTCTAACCTACTAAAACTCCACGGTGTCCTCCTGTGCCGCTTATGGCGCGAACGGGCACACGTTAGCAGTTTTCACTCACCGCGAACCCGCCGCGGCTGTCCGTTACCGGACTCTCCTCCGGGGAGCACCCCCCATCACCGGCGCATCAAAACACGTTGCGCGCCGTGACTATCCCAGGGCACGGGGTCGTATGGCAGACGACCCCGTGTATGACACCCTTGGTCTCCCTTTGACGGATCAGGACAGTCGCCCCGCCACCTACCAGTTTTCATTAAAATTAATATTTGTTTCGGAATATTTACCATGTATATTTTGAATTTGGTTGAGAGCTCGATATTTCGGCACCGTTACAAGCGCCATGTGCATCGTCTGTCGTGAACAGCGTTGAGTAACTAGTGAGACAAGTTCTGGTGGTAGCGGTATCGTGCGTGAAAAACGAGTGAGGAAGAGTGTAGACAGATATGTCAGTTCGTAAATAACACCCACCCGCAAAGACTTTAGTTCTCGTGATCATGGCGCAAGTAACGGTGCCGAAATATCGAGCTCTCAACCAAATTCAAAATATACATGGTAAATATCCCGAAACGAATATTAATTCTAATGATTGTGACCATGTCAGCTTAAAAGCTTATATTACCAGTTTTCAGACGCAGGGGATAGGCAGAACGGCCAACGCTATATCCTCCTCAACCCCTGCGGCCCCAACGCGTCCGCCATCAGACGGTGACGACCCCGTGCAGACCGCGGAGGATAGGGAGAGTGGCGCACCGTAGTACCGGCACTCCTCTCCCGCCGCGGCCCCCAACCCTCAGCCGCGATGCCTTCGTTTCTCGACATCGCGTCCCGCCTCAGTTGCGATGTCGCCCAATCGACACCGCAACCTAGACCTGAGGCCTTAGTGCGAGTTTTTACTCACGGTCAATCGCGTTAACGTAAACGTCAATTTGTATTGAAACTGGATAAGCGCCGTCTGGGGACGGTAAGGAGACACCTCTTTTTTTGTATACATTTTGACATAAGAGATCGTTTACGTCACCACGAGTGAGCGTAAGTAAAAACTCGCACTAAGGCCTCTGTTTGCCGCTACGTCGTCGCCTTAACGGCAAAATAAGTAAAGTCTGCGTCATGTAAGAAGTCCCACGCAATATTATTGGAACGTAAATGTGGTTTGCTTATTTCTATAGTAATAGAGCTTATTTTAGAATGTTGAAGGCGACTGAAGCGCCACTCCCAGGGGAATACTTATGTGAAATGGACTCTATGTATCCTCCGACTGCACAGCATGATTTTCTTTTGATTTTTTTCATCTTTTTAGTTCGCTTCGGGTTTTTAATTTTAAAAACTTCTTTTATTTTTAAATTTTACTTTGATTTGTTTATTTTAATAATAAGTGTTATAATTCTCTCTTTTATTTTTATGTTAGCTACTGTAATTGGTTGTAATACAATCTTTTCTTCGTTAGCAGGCTATTCGTATCGTAACTATGTATTTTATATTTCTATGGTAACTATGGATGCCAAAAATAGAACAGCGGTGGGCCAGCATTAGTACCAAAATAATCTTGCTAGCTAAAACTAAGATGCAATAACTTTTGTAGGCACTCAAATGACCTTTCCAAAGGACATCATCAATTTTGCATAATCTGTTCAGACTATCTAAAGCCCAGGTTTCAAAATGTTCGATAAAGTGGGCGAATATAGAACAATCTAATCTATTAACGCGACGCGTGTATTACACCTGGTAGGTGGTAAGGTAAGGTACCTTACTTGGGTACCTAAGTTTATAGAAAATGCCTTTCGGCCAAATGCATCCTTCATGCCTGCCATCTGCTGCAGAAGAATTGGGACACTTATTAGGTTTAAAAATAAGCTATAAGTTAATACATGTTCCTGTCTTAACTCATGGGTAACTGTTAAGTATGAGGTAAATCTATACATACATATAATAAAATTGGAGTCTCTGTTTGTAATATTGAAATAACCGTTTTTAGGGTTCCGTACCCAAAGGGTAAAAACGGGACCCTATTACTAAGACTCCGCGGTCCGTCTGTCTGTCTGTCTGTCACCAGGCTGTATCTGAAGAACCGTGATAGCTAGACAGTTGCAATTTTCACAGATGATGTATTTCTGTTGCCTTTATAACAACAAAGTGTTTTTTTTTTTTTAAATTTAGTTGTTAAATTTCTGCCAATATACCAGCGAGTTGGGGTGGTTTTCATAATTGATAGAAAATCTTTTTTAGCGTTTTGAATATTTATATAGATTTTATTTATATTTATTTGTATTACTAGTTTAAGTATACTTATAAATATTATTATGAATAATGTAGCTGATTTTAATGACAGCTTCTTCTCATGCTCTTCTTCTGATAGTTTTGCTAGCGCGGATAGTGACCCTTCCTTGCCACTCACTTTACACGATAAAATCTCTTCTCTTTTCTCTAATAATCCTAAAAATCTGCATATTGTGCACATAAACGCCCAGAGTGTTCCTAGTCACTATTCTGAACTTCTGGCATCCTTCAGCAGTGCTAACCTGGATGCAATATTGATATCGGAATCATTTTTGAAGCCTTCTCTCCCATCTACTAATTATTCTATCCCCGGCTTCGTTTTGATCCGCAATGATAGGACTGGCAAAGGTGGAGGAGGTGTGGCTGTGTACCTGCGGGCTGACTTACCCTACAGGGTGGTTAGTTCATCTCCTTCGCTGTACTCTGAATCGGCTGAATACTTGTTTATTGAAGTATGTGTTCATCACACAAAAGTTTTGCTTGCAGTGCTCTACAGCCCTAATCTTCACATTGACTACTTCAATTCTCTTGAATCTACTCTTAGCGATCTATGCCCCATGTATGAGCACATTATTATAATGGGTGACTTCAATACTTGCTTGATTAAAAATGACTCTCGCTCCCTTAAACTCCTTTCACTCTTGTCTTCGTTCAATCTTCAAGTTTTGCCTCTCTCTGCTACTCACTATTTTCCCAATTGTACGCCTTCTTTACTCGATCTAATGATTGTTTCCTCTCCTAATAATGTTTCTTCCCATGGCCAGCTTACTGCTACTTTCTCTTACCACGATCTTGTTTATCTATCCTATCGTATCCGTGTCCCCAAGCGTAAGCCCCAGCTTTTATATCTACGTAACTACAAGGGCATAGACCTGGAAGCATTGAGGCGTGATGCTGGCGAACTTGACTGGTCTCCTCTGGTCGGGACGGATGATATCGATGACAAGGTGGAGTGCCTTAATGTAACCATTCTGAACTTGTATGACCAGCATGCGCCTATTCGACGAGTCAAAGTGCGGCATAATCCTGCACCATGGATTACACCACAAATTAAAGAGTATATGGCCCGTAGGGACAAAGCCAAAGGCAGATATAAGCGCAGACCTTCAGACCTGAATCTCGCTTATTACAAATCTTTACGTAATCGCTGCAGTCATCTGTGTCAGGATGCTAAGAGGCGCTACTTCCATGAACAACTCAATAACCGCAGTTCTTCCGATATATGGAGATTCCTAAAGTCTGTAGGCATAGGCAAATCGCCTACCAATCAGTGCAAGGATGTGAACCTTAATGATCTCAACAATCATTTCTCTCGTCTTCCGTTTTCTCTTGATAGGCGTGTTAAGGCAGCAACTTAAGAGCGTCTTTCCAGTTTGCCGTTGCCACAATGCCCGACCTTTAACCTTAGCGATGTTACTGAGGATGACGTTAAGAAGTCTGTTTTGGCAATAACTTCTTCAGCAGTCGGTAATGATAAGTTATGTTCCAGGATGATTACACTTATCCTTCCATCATTGCTTCCTGTTCTAACTCACATCTTCAATCACTCGTTTACCTCTTGCTCTTTTCCGACGGTCTGGAAGCAGGCTCACATCATACCTTTACCTAAAACTAACAATCCTTCTTTATTAACGCACTTTAGACCTATTTCTATTCTTCCATTTCTCTCTAAAGTCTTTGAACACTTAGTTCATAGACAAGTATCATATTTCTTGACGTCAAACTCGTTAATATCTCCCTTTCAATCCGGTTTTCGTACGGGTCACAGCACTGTTTCTGCACTTGTAAAAGTAACTGACGATATCCGCTGGGCTATGGAGAATAAGTCCCTTACTGTACTTGTATTGCTTGACTTTAGCAGTGCCTTCAACTCAGTGGATTTCGACATTTTGCTTGGTGTTCTGGAATCCATCAATTTCTCTTCTTCCGCTGTAGCATGGTTCAATTCTTATCTTCGGGGACGTTCTCAGTGTGTTCGCCTTGATGAGTTCTTCTCTGATTGGTGTAGCCTCACTGAGGGGGTTCCACAGGGTAGCGTTCTCTCTCCTCTTCTTTTTTCAATCTTCATTAACTTTGTTACCAGAGTAATCTCATCTAGTTTCCATCTTTATGCAGATGACTTGCAGCTGTATCGACATTTTACTTTAAACGACGCTGGTTCTGCTATTGCGGCTATGAACCGGGACCTGGCATGTGTCAGCTCATGGTCTAAGTCATTTGGTCTACAAATTAACCCAAGTAAATCACAGGCCATGGTCATAGGCAGCAAATTCGTTCGCAATGCGGCTAACGTTGCTTCTTTGATGCCTCTTTATCTCGACGGTGTGCGCATAGAATTTACCGAAACCGCAAAGGATCTGGGGGTAATCATTGACTCCAATCTTTCGTGGCATGCACAGGTCAACGAAGTCAGTCGGAAGGTGCATTTTTCATTCCATTTGCTAAAGTGCCTTCAGAGTCTATTGCCCTTAAAGACGAAAATTTCTTTGGCGCAAACACTTATTCAGCCGATTATAGATTATGCCGACGCCTGCTACCTGGATGCCACAGAGGAGCTATTAAACAAGCTTGAGCGCCTGCAAAACTTATGCATTCGCTTTGTTTATGGTCTACGTAAGTATGATCATGTTTCTCACCTTCGCAAGGAACTCAAGTGGCTCCCTATCCGTCTTCGCAGGAACACTCGGACTTTATGTCTCCTCTTCAACATCTTACACAACCCGTCTTATCCTTCCTACCTGCGTGAGCGATTTTCTTATGCTCGCCCTAGAGATGTATTATGTAGGTCACATCTTAGATCCCTCCTTAAATCCCATCCTCATAAAACTAGCTATTATTCATATTCCTTCTCTGTCCATGCTGTAACATTGTGGAACTCACTTCCGCCTAGCATTAGAGATCTAGATACTATCTCGCTTTTTAAAAAACGATTAAAAGAGCATTATCTTTCCTCTCAAATCTGATCTTTATAAGCATATGTATATATATTCTGTATCTATATATTTTAGAGTTATGTATTTATTTAAGTATATATCACTTATACTATATGTGTATGTTTTTATATCTTAGGTTAGTCGTTCACTTTTCTACTCTTCCTGCTCTAACACACTATTTGTCTACATTTCTTCTTCATATCTCCTTTTCGCGGGTCTGCTGGTAGAAATTTCTAAAGAAATAAGCAGTACCCTTGTACTCCTATGTCATCATGTGTTTTCTATATCTATTTTCTGTGTGTACATTAATAATAAAATAAACAAATACTAAAAACAGAATGAAATAAATATTTAAGTGGGGCTCCCCTACAACAAACGTTATTTTTATGCCGTTTTTTGCGATAATGGTACGGAACCCTTCGTGCGCGAGTTCGACTCACCTCTCCTCACCACTCACACGACCAAAATAACATTTTTTTCAATTTTTGTCTGTCTGTCTGTTTGTTTGTTCCGGCTAATCTCTGAAATGGCTGGACCGAATTAAAAAATTCTTTCACCTATGCAAAGCTACATTATTCCCGAGTAACCTATAATTTTGACGGGAGCGAAGCCGCGGGGGTCAGCTAGTATTTAAATAAAACTTCCCATACATCCGTTTGTTTAGGAATGCAGGAAAATACTCGTACTATGGGTGATGGCTTCATCATTGAATTTTAAATCAATTGAGGAAAACTACAATTATGGGGTACCTAAAACACTTTAATGATTTGATTAAATGCCTGGCTTTTATGTAAACCTGCAATCGGTAGTAATTGGTTTTGTACTTTAGTACTTACAAATTATATACCTAATAATAAATAAAACCTACATAATTTATTTGTAACATTCAAATTAACAATTTTGTCTTAAATTAAGTTGAGTAAATTAGCTAGTGGGGGGTAACCATAAGCTCATAGAGCAAGGATATTTCGAGTGTGCTTAAGGAACAAGGATGTATATGACTTGTAGACATCCGTCTCTTCTACCCAGTCGCACCATGATAGTTTTGACACGTACGTACGGTTACTTTGACGACTGTACCTACTAGTATAAAATGTGTCATAGTCGACAATTTAATTCAATTATTGGTTATAAGTAGGGTCGAGTGGTTGACAATGAACCAGCAGTACAGACTGAACCATGCAAATAATTCAGAAATGCGACGTTACCGTTTGGTGTAAACTACATAAGTTAAGCGTCTTTAAGGAGCCTTTCTCCCTCCCCAGTTGATAGCGAGCTAGCAGCGCAGGCGAAAGCGCACGTCTGTGTTTTGTGTTTTTTTTTACTGAAAATTGTACAAAAATAACGTATGTAAAATTTCGTCTCATTTCACTTGTGTAAGTAGTAGCTGAATATCAATTGGCTTGATAAATTAGTTGTTTTTTTGCGCTTTTACTTAAGATACTTTCGTTAAGCACCTCGTCTTGGTGCATGTGGCTACTTAACCTCAAAATTTGTAAGTGCTGGGTGGCACAGAATGATCCACTTTGATAGAGTATACAATGAACCAAGTGATTCATTGAGTAGGTACTACCCTTTGTTACTGGCAAAATTATGATAGCAATCGATACCCCAGAAAAGAATGCTCTGGCTGAAAATAAAATCAAGAAGTCTAAGAAAACAATAAAGATTGAACCAGTAAAAAAAGTTACACTTATTCAAAGAATTTCAGCCAAGTGGCTCAACTTCTGGTGAGATGAATGAGATTACAAGTGATGAAGATGATTTTCCACCACTGAAACGTAGTCCTGTGAAAATGATTTTGTTATAATACTTCTTAAAACAAACGATTAAATCTATTACGTCGGTTAAATTCTGGCAATTTTAGATAGTGATTTCTTATTTTTGTCTCAAACTAAAATATTCAAAGCAAGATTCAATATAAATTTACTGATCCAAAGGAATCTGGTATGGCTGTTGTTAATATTGCGGAAATTAAGTATATCTTGCCTACAATTCTTGCCTTGCCTTGCCTTGCCTTGCCTTGCTTATAATTCTTAAAATCGACGTCAAACTACTTACAGATTCCCTGTTGATATCTTTCTTTTAATTAAGCGTTATAAAAGTTTTTTAGCGTTAATTTATTAATGTTTACTATTTTAGGTTCCTCTTTTAACCAAAAATAACGCTCCTTGATTCTAACTACAAATAAATAGGTACTTTTGAATTGATGTGAGTTTTATTTTACTACATTAATTATAATCCAATAATTTGAACCATCACAATAACCATATTGTGATGGTTCATTGTTTCCACACACGGTTCACTGTGTACCAGCCCCCGGTTCATAGAGTACCTACCATTGAGTGTACACAGTGAATCATATCCCAAAAAATAGAAAAAATAAAAATCTAAAGAGGTTATGATAATTGAACAAAAACGAAGTACTATATAATGTAGCCAGTTATATTATCTACAATTATAAGTAAAAAGTATAAACTTACGACCCTAGGAATAAGAGTTACGGCTCTTGAAAATTTAGGTGGTTCATTGTCGACCAACTTACCCTACATATTAGTAGGTACGTACATATTACAAGTAGGCTAGGTAGTTATAAAACTAAACTGGACAAGTCCCATAAATCATAACCTTAAAGATGTCAAGAAGGTAACCTCAACTGACAAGCTAAGTTTCGTTGTACGTGTGCACGTGTTATTGTGTATACCTATATACAGCAAGACATAGTTTGAACCGGCTTCACTTTGTTGTTTGCGACGTTCCATTTTGACTTTTTACTGAGCGCAAGACATGTTTATAAAAAAACACAGCAACTAACGCACGTTTTGTAACAATTTTTGTTCCAGAAATTGGTACTAAGTCATCAGAAGAATTTAGAAGTTGCAAACATTTATCTACAAACCTATTTTCACTAACACGACGCTTACTTTTGAATTTTCAAGGGTCTGTTCAGCTACGCGAGTAGACAATCCGACAGTGCGCTTATGTTTTGGTATTTATTTATAGGTATCGCAACTAACCTCGTGAAAACTGTCAGAAGACTTCCCATGTGCGTTTTTAAAGTCGTTTTAGATTGAGCTCATAGAAGTTTTGCGAGAACTATACTAGAGTTTACTACTTACAGCACCCCTTTCCCCCCCGCTCACATCAATATTGTGATGACTATAGTTCCTGCTTTAATAACTTCTAAATTGTGCGATGGAATTGCATGATTTAATTCTGCCCAGCCCATTCCATCATCGGACAACCAGACGCACGGCGATGCGACATCGGTACATGGTGGACATCCCACCCATACGCACTAAATGTTTTGGGGACACTTTTATTATGCGTAGGTACCGCTAAGGAGTGGGCTTCCCTGCCGGAGTCTGTGTGTCCCGATAGCTACAGTCTAGGGGTCTTTAAGTCAAGAATTAATGGGTTTTTCCTTGGCAAGTGTGATTCACCGTCGACCACATCATCGCTTACCATTAGGTGAGATAGTGGCCAAGCGCGAGCCTATTAAAAAAAAAACAACATTTTTATACCTATTCTAAGAAAATAACACTTACGTGCATAAGTGCATTACTAATAAAAAGCTAACCTACCTGATAAAATATAACACACTAATCGCTATGATAAGAAGCCCCTAATCTAAGTAAGCAAAAAATTATGTAGACCCTATAATATTAGCCTAATCGATTTTGAAACATTTTCCAACTGGTCATTATCGCAAGTTAAAATAATTATGGTTTTGTTTAGTAAGGACACTCTGGCTAACTAAGACGGTACCCTGACCAAAAAATCGGCATGAGATATGAGCATTCCTATTGGTCTAGCGGCACTGGTGGCGCATGAATTACAGTAGTGAATACGCCCAGATTTTAGAATAAAATCTTTATAAAATCGAATAATGGTCTTTTGAAAAAAAGAAATCTACAAAAATGTTCGTTAAATTGTCTATCTATTAGTGTTAGTACAAAAAATAATTAATGAACACTTTACGAGGAGATGCATAATATCAATAATTATTTCTCATTTTTATGTTTTTTTGGAAGGAGATTAGTGAAATATATAAAACATAAAAAAAAAACTAAATCTACCATTTTAGAATCAATATTATGTAGAAATTTAATGTATTTTTATTAATTGATATTTATTTTTAAATAACGAGTAGATAGCTCCTGAAAACAGCACAAAAACGGCTTGCGCGGCGTTTTGCTCGGGGTACCGCCTTAACTATGCAGTACTCATAATTGTTTTTTTTTTCTCTCTCTTTCTGCGTCGTGGCAATCTGTTGAGTGCAACAATAGGCCACTTCTCTGTTTGATATCTTGTATCTGTTTAAGTTCTTTAGCTTAGTGAGACACTTCTCAATTAGGTGTCTTATTCCATTCTGATGAATCTTTCCAGATGAGTTGGAACACTATGTCTCTTCAATCTCCTATAGCGTAAACTTTTGTCTCCCGACAATCCAAGGGCGAGCTCATTTTTGTGATTTTGAAGTCGTTTCTGTTAATTTATACTATACTCGTATGTCATGATCTCCTGCTTGACAGTTGGTAATTTCAGATCGAGGTAAATGATTTTGATACTAATGTACTGCGGTATGTTGAAGATGGATCTCAGTGTTTTAGTTTGGAAACGTTCTAGTATCTAGATACTAGAACGTTTCATAATTGGTATCCCCAAAAAGTTTTGTATGTGGTATGCTTTTACATCTGTCACTTTGATGGTACTTGAGCTGTCATTTTTTTTTTTAAATACTTTGTCTTACACTAGAAATTTCATTCTGTATCGTGGGAGCGTTTACAAACATATAAACTCACATATACAACACCCAGAGCCGGAACAACTATCAGGTCTGTTCATACAAATATTTTTCCGTGCTGGCATCGAACCCGCGACACGCAGCGCAGCAATCAATTGCTCAACCACTGCGCCAACTGTGCGCCTGCTGATTGCTTACGATGCTCAGATCAAATACGATGTACATTGTTTTTCACAAATCTAATTAGAAAAATAAATGTTCACAAAATGAAAACTATAAACAAAGTTAAATTTGTATGGGACCAAATGGCAACTATTCCGCATCAAAATAAAAAAATCACGTAAATCGGGTTATAAATCTAAGCGTAATCGGTGTAGATACATAAAAAAATACCAATTGAATTGAGAACCTCCTCCTTTTTGAAGTCGGTTAAAAATGGTTAAACCTATTAGAAGTGGAGTGTGGGCGTTATTATATTACATGTTTTGTAAATTCCAAGAAGTGAAGGAACAGCACGATGTCGTTCTTAGCCAAAAACGATAATATTTACAAGATAACGCAACGTTGACGTGTAGTTCGATCTAATGATTCTGATAATTTACCGTTTTGATTTTTGCTACATTATTTAAAGAAGAACATTCTTTCGAATAATCATACGTCTGTTCATGTTGTTTAAAAGAAGATCGTGTCAAATGACAAGATTATGGAGCTAAATAACAAAGTGGTTTTGCAGTAATCACTCTCACTCTTCTAGGGGTCTTTAAGTCAAGAGTGAATAGGTTACTTCTAGGCAAGCGTGCTCCACCGTCGACCACATCATCGCTTACCATCAGGTGGGATAGTGGTCAAGCGCGAGCCTACAAAGAGTAATAAAAATAAAAAAACACACACACTGAGAAAACAGTTACTCAAAGTAACATACCTAACTGTATCAAATCCACACTGCAGCTTACTAAAGAAACTATTCTTTACCAGGAATGAATCAGAATATAAAATAAACAAAAATAGCGTATTAAAAACAACAAAAGGGAATAACTATCAAAATCCTTTTTCGTAGTTCAGACGGTGTTACATGCCCCAAATTTTAGGTCTCCCACATTTTTTGAATAATATTGTTTTATTAGCCAAACTCTTAACTAAGAAACTTGTACCTACTATGATTTTCATACGTTTTGATAATTTTAATCGAAATTTAAAATTTTGTCTTTCTTATTTAATTTTTATTTTGATATTTGTAATGATATGATTATAAATTCATTAAATAGTTTTCGTGTAATGTACTGATTATAATTAATGTTAATTAAAAGGTTGTCTACCTACTAACAAAAATGGACTCCAAACTTGTCTGAATTTGAAATAAATTTAATTAACTATATAGTTTTAGCAGTAATTTAGTACATAATAGGTCATAGGTAAAAGTAATACGAGTACTTTCTAAACCGGTATCGGATTAATCTGTGCAAGAATTATTATTAATTATAAATATATAAAAAAATAATTATTAAAACCATAGCTTAAAGGTATTATAGACCTGAGTATTTGATATGAATTTTAATTTAATCCCTCTACCCGTTCCCTCATGAAGGGGAAGTAAGTTTAAAATTATTAAAATATTTTTATTGTATGTTGAAACTAAAAATTTACGGTTTTCGCAATAATTACTTTATCTGTGCTATAAGACGTTGCTTCGTACCAAATTTCATGATTCTGAGTTCACGGGAAGTACTCTGTAGGTTTTGATTCCCTTGCGAGTGTTGAAAATTTGCGAAAACTTGCAGCATAAACGGCTGTATCTTTAGTAGACCTGAGTATATGATATATACAAATTTCAGCTTGATACCTCCACGCGTTCCTGAGAATAAGGTGCCTAAGAAAAACGGAATCCAATAAGGGTTCCGTTTTTTCCTTTCGAGGTACGTACGGGACCCTAATAAAATATATGGGTATAGACAAATGTTTGTTATTAGTAACTACCTACATACTGTAGGGTCTGTAGGTACGTAGATAGGAAGGATAGTATCACTTATGTGTGAAGTGAATTAATCGACATATAGACGCTAATTTATTCAAAACAACACTTAAGTTTATTGGAATTAGGGATTGTTTTGTATAATTTGATTAGCATATGATGTAATAGATAGGTACCTAATTTACTATTACTTAGAGTGCGTACGTGCACTTTTGAATGAAGTAGATAATATTATCTAATTATGAAGTCAGTGGAGGATTATTACTGTACTTATCATATTTTGGTCTTGATTAAACGTTTAGGAGAAGTAAGCCCCCAGTGCCGTCTACTACCCTTCTCTTAGGGCCGGTTTCTGATTTAAGTAAAGCAGCAATAATCAGTTGAGTATTGTCAAATAATTTAGGAAGCGTTTGAGTATTTTACGTTTCACAATTGAGAATCTACCTAGATCAGTTAAGTAACTACATAAGTACCTACTTATCTATGGATTTGTCAAAGTTCCATTCACTTTCTCTTTCACCCTTACGTTCCATTTTACAAAATAAAGCCGAGACATCACAAGATTGGAATAAATTTACTAATATAAATTTTATACAGCTGTAAAAAGTACGTTAGTTATATATTTCTTCATTCAAGATTTAAAAAATCAAGTTATTAAAGATGTTATAATTTTTAAAAACTTGATTTTTCATATTTAAGCAATTTAAAAGATACCTATCTGAAATGTATCCAACCTTATTATGAATCTATGAAATGGATCGTAGGTACTAGTCTTCACTTCAATATTTTTTTTTTCTATGTTCAATATTGTCATGGCAACCGTATTTATTTTGTCAAAGATGTCTTATCGAAATAAAATAATATCATCTAATGTAATTTGTTATTGCCAAAATCAAGAATTTAAGCTTATAATTACTAGAAGTAAAATATGTTTAGAGCGAGCAGTTGCTGGTTCTTGTGATACCTCATAGAACTACAGAATATTTTACTCAGAATTTCACAAGATCTCTCAAGAGGGCACTTGTACATCTGCAGTGCGTAGTACATTATTACCTTAATGCATCTGCATTGGAATCTGATTGCAATTGTGATTTACCAACAAATGTGGACTATTGTGATGCAATTTTTAATGAGTGACCTGTGTTTTCAAGACCGAAGGCTTTTAACCAGCCAATATTAACCAGGGTCGGTGCCATTGGATATGTGTCGGATATTATGAAGGAGTACTGTGTTCTACCTATTTATTTTGCAAAATAATAAATAAATGAGACTTGTCATGTTGTTTTTATCAACTTTTATTGATCTGATACCAAAATCGTATCATAAAAAAGCCAAATTCTATACACAATTTCATCGTTGTAACCTCTTCTTGTCTTGTGGATCCTACTAAGTATTAATAATAGGTTCAGGTTTTATAAGTGGAACTTTACCACTAAATATCACATCTCGTGCTACAATTACCTTCCTCTTTGTTACATCCCAAAGTCGAAATCCATTATTAAAGCGTACCCAATCATCATATACTCTTGCGTTCTAGAATCCAACTTTTTCAAAGATGTCAGGTTTTTTGCATAAGCTATCGTTCCAAATTCTCTTACATTGGATAAGTTTGGTTTCTGTTTATTCCACAGTTCATAGGGGGTAATATAATTGACGGATTCGCTTGATAAACGGTTTATCAGATAGACTCCACAATAGAGGGCTTCTCCTCACATTTATTTTAAAGGTAGGCTATTCTATATTGGTATGAAAGTCTGTATGTTTGGATATTTGTTAATCACACCTCAATGGTTGAACATATTTGGAAGGATATACTTTGAAAAACACACAATGACCAGAATTAGAACTTAGGATATAATAACAAAAAATAAATATATTAAATAATAGATATAATAATAAATAAACGGAATCACAAAGCCTTTTATTCTGAAATCAGAGATATAAAACTGAAGTCTATACAATACATGTTTATAGTTTATAAAATTTCCCTAATCTCAGTGTGCTTGGCATAGGCCTCCACTAACAGTTTCCACTAGGGTCTGTCCTGAGCTACTCGCCAACACCACAGCGCACCATCGCTTTCACTTTTTGCCAGAGGTCTTTCCCATATCCCATTTCCATCTATGACACTGTCTTCCACGGCTTCTTTTCCCATCTCTTGTGTACCATTTTGTCACTTTTCTCCATGTCCCTTGGCTATTGCGCATCATATGACCGGTCCTTCTAAACTTTATACATAATTCCTGTTGGTTAACTGTCGGTTTTCGCGCAGGAAAAGGTACTGGCGACCACAAACACAAAAACTGGCACTTTTTGAATATTTTTCTTGAAGATCTCACTCATCATCGTCATCATTTCTGCCGAGAGACTGCTGGATACAGGACTTCCCCAGCGTCACCAAATCAACCGGTCATATGCGTCTTTCATACATCGGATTTCCGTGACCTTAACCAGGTCATCGGTCTACAGAGGGAGGCTTTAAAGCGCTGCGTATTCCGCCACGCAGTCGCCACTCCAGAACTTAACCCATTGACCATCCGTTCTTCGAGCATCTGAGATCTATCAGGCGTAAAATATTTGCATCCAATCTGATATTTTTGATAATTCAGGGCAAACACTTTTCTTCCACGCATTGGTCTTCTTGGAAGCATCTCCAAGGAAGACAAGGTCTTCTTCGTCACTCGTTTTATAAGTTTATATATTATTTTGTATTTATTTCGCTTGATCACCATTTAAGCACAGGCTTGTCAACTGTTGTCAACTATCAACTGCTTTTTTTTTTTTTTTTTTTTTTGAATATTATGGCCTGGTTGCTAAGACCTTTAAGCCAAGTCTTTTAGATGGGTAACACTTTAACACAATAAAGTATGTACTGCACTGATGTTAAATTTTTTGAATTGTACTTTTAACATATTTGTAAAGCGGTATAAAACAGTTCAATTCTTTTAATAAATTTTTAAGCGGCGGCGGGCGGGAAGAACTATCACTTAAGTTTAGCACATCACTAAGATCACTGGCTAACATTAGTCTGTCAATCAAAAATTTCTGACAACTGAAGAATAGATGTTCCATGTCTGCGTCTTTTTCTTCACAATATGTACAAGTATTGGTTTGAATTATTCCAAGTCTTGCAAGGTGTGATGGCACTGTGTTGTGGCCAAAACGCAGCCTATTAATTGTGGTTATAAAGTCTCGGCTGGCATCTTTAAGTCGATCGTACCAAGGTCTAACTGGTAAGCTCTCTTGTATGCTTCCATACCATCTTCCTTTTGTCTCCTGGTCTTTCTTCCACATCTCTATCCACAGATTCCTAATATTTTCATTTAAAGAATACAGATAATCAGTCATAGGCACATATATTGTATTTGTAAGGTCAAGAGCATTAACACCCTCAAATGCAGCTCTATCAGCTATTTCATTGCCAGCAATACCTTTATGGGATGGCACCCACATAAAAGAAATTTCTATGCCCCTGAGCGAATGTCGATGAATTTGTTCTTTTATAATGTACAAAATAAAATTAGATTTATAATTTATTTTGAGGTTAGATAAACCTTTAATCAAACTTAAAGAGTCAGTGACAATTAAAAAGAATTTACAATTATTTACATTTTCAATTCGCCTCAGAGCTTGAAAAACTGCATAAGCCTCTGCAGTGAATATCGAACACACATCATGCAGAACAAAACTCTGAGTAAACTTTATCTGTGAATCATACACAGCACAACGCACATAACCATCTCCTTTACTGCCATCAGTGTAAAATGTATAAAATTCACTATTTTCCGAAAGAAAGTTTAGCATGTCAAAATTATTATGAACTGTACTATGTATTACTTTAATGGGATGTATAATGCTTTGATATGAAAAAGTATAACAGGGCCAAGGGCACTGCTTTTTAATCTTAAAACAACTTTTTTCAATTTCCAGGAAAATATTGAGCAGCATTGGGGAATGACCGATAAGGAGAGAATTACCAGTAGCTAAAGGTCCAGAAGTACTGATTTTATGAGGTATAATTTTGTTAATAATTTGTGAGTTATTTGAGTACAACAATTTCAAACAATATCTCTCTGTAAGAAGGAGACGTCTCAAAATCAAAGGCATAATTTTAGTTTCAACTTCCATGGCCCTAATGGGAGTTGAGCACATAGCACCAGAAATAATTCTCAGAGCTCTATTCTGCAAAATGTCTAATTTATGGGCATGAGCACTGTTTAGATAAGCTATGGCACTATAGTCAAAATGGCTCCTTACTATTGCTTTATACAAAATAGATAATGTTTTGGGGTCTGCTCCCCAGGAAACTCCAGCAAGGCATCTAATTATATTCAATCCTTTTAAAGCATTTTGTGAAATATGTTTAATATGCTCTTCAAAAGTAATTTTTTGATCAATGATAACTCCCAAAAATTTCTTTGAACAAACTCTATTAATTGCTTCTCCACCATATACAATATCGCAGGTTGGATCATCTTTGCCAAAAATCATAAAACTACTTTTAGATGCATTAATTTTAAGATGCAATTTACCATTATAATAGTTTGATAATTGATTTAAAGCACTATTAACTTTATCAATAGCTATTTGCAAATTTTGGTTACTGCTATATAAGACTATGTCATCAGCGAATTGCAAAATATTTACATTACTTGTATCTACATATTTACATATTTCACTAGTATACAAATTGTACAATAAAGGCGACAATGTAGCGCCTTGCATGGTGCCTTTTGATGCTATTTTTGGCCCATGTAGTATATTATTATGCTTAACATAAACCGTTCTGTTAATTAAAAATTCATAAATCCATTGACATAAATGACCAGGGATATTTAAATCGGATAAAATTTTAACAAGGATTCCAGGATCAACATTATCAAATGCACCTTGTACATCTAAAAATACACAAACAGTGTTTGACAGTAAATTATTTGCCCTTTTCAGGTCCGAGATCAAAGATACAAAGCTGTCAACGCAACTAAGCCCACGACGAAAGCCATACTGCACATGAGGGATTATACCATTCGCCTCCACATACCAATCCAACCGCGCCTTAACCATGTTTTCAAATATTTTGCCAAGACATGATGATAGAGATATTGGTCTATAAGAATTTACATTATCTGGTGATTTATCAGGTTTGAGTATAGGAATAACACACTGTGTTTTCCAAGAGTCTGGTATCAACTTTTTATTCCAAAGAGAATTGAGAATATTTAAAAAAAACTTTTTGAACAGACTCATGTAAATTTTTTATCACAACATATGGAAAGTCATCTAGGCCTGGGCTTGTATTACGTCTAGACTGTAGACTTAAAATGAATTCTGTCCATGAGAAAGGTTCCAATAAAAATTTTGAATTTTGATTATTGTTATTTTTTCCGAAATAAGTGTTCAAATTATTAGATTCTAATAGGTTCCTGTTATCTGAAAGTTTGTCTAAAAATGAAGGAATAAACTCATCTTTGTAAGATTTATTTACAGTTTTAATTCCTTTAAATCTTTTAATAAGATTCCAAATTTTACTGATAGGAGTAGTCCTATTAAAAGTATCACATACATTATGCCAGCCTTTCTTCTTCTGCTCTGAAATTGTCCTTTTCTTTAAGGCATCTAGCCTTTTATAGTTAATGTAGTTATCAATATTAGGGACACTTCTATACAGTTTTAAGGCATTATATGATGCAACTACAGCCTGCTCACAATTTTCATTCCACCAAGGTGTTGGAGGTCTACTTTTAAAATTATTCAGTCTTATTACAAAAAACTCAAAAAACCTTGGTTTAAACCTGGCCTATCAAGTCCAGGTTTATCTGCAAAACCATGGTCTAAATTTGTCCGTATTACAAAACTTAAAAAAACCCTGGTCTTCTTAGTACCGTCATTTGAACCATTGTCAATATATCAACCACAGATTAAAACAAATATCATTCGTTCACCATAATATCATTCAATTGCAACGTTCCGTATGCCCAGAAAAGAAAACTTTTTGATAATACGATAAGGATTAAATGATGTTTAGGAGTGTTAAAATATTGACACTTTGTTATTTTGCATGTATATAAACATTAGTTATTTTATCGATTGCAGTTTTGTTTAGGTTTAAGCACATTACTTAAATTCGTATTATTTACTAATCTACGTACGTGTAACGAAACGTAACATTCTCGCGCGTTACATGAAACCATAACAATAAACAAAACCATCGCTCGTTGAACAAAGTTCATTAGGCTTTGGATTTTTAAGTTCTCGATGTCTCTATTATAACTATTGCCTCTTTGTTAATAATGTGTTAGTATATTAAGTGTTGTGATGGACCAACAAAAAAAAAAACATCTGGGAATTGGAGTACCGAGGAAAAAGTAATATCCTCAATATTAATTAAATCCACCATGTTAATATCCATTTTCGGGTAAAAACAACACAACACAATTAAAAAGATTCTATAACCTAAAAGAAAAACTTTGACAGATACGACTTAGACCATCGTTAAACTAGGGGCCGCCGAGGTTTAGCGTTAGACCATGATATGGTCCATGGTTTATCGCTAAACCATTATTTGTAATATCATTTTTCTTTAAACCGTGGTTTATAGAGATTTAAACCTGGGTTTTTAGTTAAACCGCTTTTTGTAATAAGACTGATTATGTTTAGTAAACTTCGGAATTACCATCAACTTCAGGGTAGCAAGACGATTACAGAATTCTAAATATGAAGACATAGGATCTGCCTCATCTATCAATATGTCTGCAAATAATATTTCTGATAATTCATGATATTTATTCCAATCAGCTTTACCATACAAAAACTTGTCGACAGGAGGATTAACTTGATATTTGTCAACAGCCAAAGATATTTCAGTTATTGTAGGATAATGATAACTTCCCATAGCATCATCATGCACAGACCACTCGCAAAATGGTGCAATACTCGGACTAGTGAAGCTGACATCAATAGCAGATGGATTACGTGTGGGATTATTAATTGTAGTAAAACAGCCATCATTTAAAATGCACAATTCAGAATCATCTATAACATCATACAGATCCCGACCCCGACCCTTAGTCGACAAACAGCCAAACGCAATATGATGAGCGTTAAAATCTCCACTCATAAAAATTGGCTTAGGTAAATCTCTTAATATATTACGCAGCCTGTTCATTCTGATGTGCCCGCTAGGAGGGCAATATACACAAAGTATTGAAAGATTACCCTTTTCAGTGGATAATGATAAAGCAACTGTTTGAATATCTTCATAAAATCTAGTATTTAAAATATTATACTTAAAATATGCCCTAATCAAAATGGCTACTCCATTATGTTCATTCTTTGAGTTTCTATTATAAATATTATATCCTGGTATTTTAAAGTTACTATTGTCTTTGAACCAAGTTTCATTTAGCAAACATACATCAATATTTTGTTTTTGCAAGAACTTAATTAGTAAGGGCTTTTTACTATTAGCACTTTGAATGTTAAACTGCGCAATACGTAATCGAGATGTTCTAGGAGGACTTAAATCCATTATTTGGATAGATTTTTAAGTAATATATCTTTTATTGTTATTGTAGTGATGGGTGTAGAGTCACCCTTATTGCCCAATTCCACCAATGTCTGTACCAGGGCCATTAGTACATCATTGTTGGACATTATTTGAGACTTGATGTCTACTAAAGGTAAGACATCATTGTTGGCAGCCTGGGAAACAGGCTTGCTATGTACAGATTTATTTACATTACTATTTACAATTTTATATACAGGTTTAATATTTACAGGTTTATTTACATTTTGAAGTGGGTGTTTTGGCATCGGCAGTGGAGGAAATTCAGTATTTTCAGATATCTTAGTCAAGGCAACACTTGCATATGTAATTTTGGATTTCTTTTCAGTAATTTTTTTCATCTTTAATGGACATATTTTTGATATTGCTAGATGAGGACCGCTGCAATTGATGCAGCAGATCTCATTTGGCTTATCACAATCTTTATACAAATGTTCCCCTGAGCAGATCGAACATCGTTGCTTGCCATTACAAATTTTAGCCGAATGGTTAAATTTAAAGCATTTGAAGCATTGCTGCAATGGTGGGATGTAATCAAAGACTCTGTACGCAAACAAGTCATAATGCACATTAAAGGGTAATACATTTGATAAAAAAGTAATGCTAACTGTTTGTAGTGGTACACGATCTTGACCCACTTTTTTTGTGAATCTTCTGATAGCAATGATTTCATAAATGGAAGATAGCTTTGTGTAGAGTTCCTTGTTCGAAATATTACCTGGTACAAATCTGATTATGCCTGTTTTTTCTATTTGTGCTGCAGGAATATATGCTTTTATTTCATATTTCTCCATAAAACTTGAGTTATTTATAAAATTGTTTGCCGTATTATATTGCCTGAACGTAACTGCAATTTTATTAGCATTTACACGCTGAATTGCCACCACACCCTTTACTTCGTTATTGAAAATATGATTTAAATAAATGGGACTTTTATTGCCCAATCTGTCCTTTGCATTTTTACTTTCCACAAACACTTTAAATTCTGTATTGGAGGAGTTCTCCGGGTATAGTCTCTTATAGTTTGGTTTTAAATAAGGTAAATACAAGGAGTCAGTACGCTCACCGCCGCCGCTACCAGAGTCCAAACCGCCGGAGGTGTCTCTGGCCTCAGGCCGAGGACGTTTGTGTGAGACGGGCGGGTTATCCCCGCCCCCCTCGTTACCATCCATTTTCTAGATAGACTTATACTATCAGTGTAGTTTTAGTGTACTTTTGGCAACTATAATTGAACAAAACTAGGGAAAAACTTTTATAAAAAATTTGAAACCCGCTCTTTTTCAAGTTCCCGCCAAGAATCCCACTATCAACTGCCAAATGTAACCAGTGTAGCCAGATTCGACGAGCCCCAAGTCGCCGAAAATTTAGTTTTTCCATTCATAAAAAACTCAAGACGACCATGAATTCACTAAACAATAATCATTATTGGTTCCACATAAAAAAAAAAAATCAGCATTTCTTTATTTGCCTGTGTTGTTGCGACTGAAGTATAATGAAAAATAGTGATGAACTGATAAAAGCATTTTGGTTTACATAATTGCTCAGATAATGTTGTATTGGATAGTCTCATTCCGAAATCGCCTAAAATCGCCTTATTTGGAGGTAGCCTAATTAGCGCCGCTCGTAAAATTGGTCGCCTCGGCACCCTTCCGAGTAACCTAAATGGCAAAAAGGCGCCCAAGCTGGCTACACTAATGATGTAACGTTGACAACGGTTTGAGAAAGCTTTGAGAATTCGAGAATGATCAAATGTGTTTTTCTCAGTTGTGAAACCCAAATGATCGTCGATGAAGGTTTTTTGTATGACATAAGGTATACTTTGGCATGACTTGACTACGTATACTCAAACCTTGCTCAGCATCGCAGAAAACTTAAAGTGGCAGATGATCAAGGGTGACAGATGCTTAAATCGAGATCAGCACGTACTTAGCGTCGAATACTTAATTCAGAAATCGGCCATTAGTCCTCCACGCGCCAGTGGATAAAGTTTAGATTGTAATTAGTCACTATTAATACACATAAGAAATAGAAATGCGCCGATGTTCGAACCGGGAATGCTGCAAACATTCATCATCCGCCTCTCGACTTTGCCAACTGCTGAGCATATCCCTCTCTTTCCTTGTGCCAATCTTATCCAGCTTCTGCCCTCGATGGCAACAATGCCGTCTGCTCATCTCGCCGCTGGACAATCAACATTTCTTCTGTCACTGCCCTACTCCACCTGTCATCACCTAGCTTCTTCATCATCATCATAATTTCAGCCGAAAGATGTCCACTGCTGGACATGGCCCAAGCGTTGCCTCGCTTACCGTGCCAATAATTAAAAAAACTTTTTGATAACATTACCTACTGCAACACTGAGTTTTGCTGTAAGAGAACCCAATTGTGGGTAAGGCGATTATCACACTGCCACGCATCACGCTGCATGTTGCGTGAAAACGCACCTACGCGCGTACTTGCGTGCGTTTTTTCTATACAAACGGAGACACGCAAGTACGCGCGTAGGTGCGTTTAGGTGCGTTTTCATGCGTTTTCACGCAACATGCAGCGTGGTGCGTGGCAGTGTGTTAACCGCCTTAAGCTCGCCTTTGTACATCCTTCTGTATTTGTATATAAAATTTATGTTTGTTTTGTGTACAATAAAAAATTTGAATTTGAATACTGCTAAATTGCTGGTTTTATGTCACCAACCGACATTCAATGTTAATTCATTAGGATTTATCGATTAACGCTTGCCGAAGTCGGTCTGTGGATGAGTGGTCCATCCTGGTCCATTACATAACATGACCCTCCGTTAGTCGGACTGCACGTTAAGCTGATATTTGTAAATGTTTGACAGTCCTTCTTCCTTATCTTTGTCTTCATTTCTGAAGGTCGTGCCCATCTTGGAATTCTTTGACGGAGTCACTGACAAGCTGATTCCATGGAAATCTGTCTTCGGCTTTTCTGAGAGAAGTAACAACTGTGAGTCCTGTGATCACCCTTATCTGGTCTGATCAGCGAGTAGGTGAAGGTCCGCGCGGTCTTTTACCACTTTGCCTGCTACAACCAGTTTTTCGAGGTTGTCTGGCTGTCTCCGAGTGATATGGTTAAAGTAACTCAGGAATCACTGGTTAGATCGCTCCATGTAAAATGCTGGTATTCAGCTGCATCCGATTAGATGAGGTTAAGAAGCCACTCCTTAATAGTAGGGAAAAGGCTAAGCAGATTGATTGACTTGCTCCACTTTAAGTCTATACCTACATTTCTTATTTTGTTGACGGGCATTTGAAATTTGAATTTGACGGAAGAAACCTTCAAAAGGTCGGCTAGACTTGTGGGGAAAATACCGGGAGTGGGGCTTTTCTCCTTACTAAGACCACCCCAGTGATCGCTATTAGCACATAAAAATTATCCTCGTGACCTCTCAAATGACCACCCCGGAAGCCCCTCTGTGCAATGCCTGTTAGGGCAAATCCCTGGGAAGACTGAAAGGGCGCCTCCCCTGAGCCTCGCTGAGCACGGCAGCACGTGTTGACTGTGCCACCAGAAGTTACTTGGTAAGCGGACAGTCTCCAGTCTTAGCGCCTGAACTCCAGAGGTCCGCCTGCCTATGATGCAGGCGGGGTTTTGGAGTTTTAAGCATCGAGGCGGTGGCCTCCTCAACGCCTTCTTCGCCGAGAGGTATCGGCCCTCTCACGATTCCGCTCGTCGAACTCCTTCTGGACCATCACGGACTCACAGAAGGAGGGCATTTCCCTCCAGTTTTCTGTCTCTGTCATGGTCCTATAACCGCTGGCAAAGACAGCTCTCGTCCTATCCTGGTGACCAAGATCTTAGAGGCCCACGCAGGGCTCTCCTCGAGCATGTGCTGTGCAGAATCAAGGTCGCCACCACAATGGTGCCACCATTTGCCGTGGCCTCTCGCCCAATCTTATTCAGGTGCTCACCGAAGCAACCGTGCCCAGTCAGAACCCTGTGACCCTGTAGGAGATGCGCTCCCCTCTTTTCAGCCAGGCTTCGTAGTGTGGCAGGACCGGCATCAACAACGCGCTTGTGCAGAAATTGCGGCTACTGAAGCCGCTCGCGCCACTGCTCGAGCGCGAGTCGCCATTCCTGCCACCTTAGCCTAACCGCAGCGATTCCTGGCACGCTATTGCCAAACCGAGCTCGGAAAGCTGGATAGTCACGTCGAAGGTTCTCCGCCGGCCAACTCCAGAGTGTGGTCTGTATAGCAAACGATATTAACGCCAACAGGGAGATCAACACGCTGAACCACATTGTATGCGAGATCCGACAAGAGAGGTCCTAAAACCGACCCCTGTGGAACCCCACACGTGATCTCCCTCTGATATACTCTAGCTACCATGCTGACCCACATAGCGAATGTGCCAGTCGCGTAGTTAAGCCCGGATGAAGCACTGCAGAGTCTAACCTATCTACCCGCTTGGCAACGACCTTATTAAACCGGGACAACTTTATAATCGTCGGTTTAACTTGTAATCGGAGCTTCAACTTGAAGATAATCGGGGCTCCAACGTCTAATCAGGTGTATTCCTATAATTTATCGATTAAGTCAGAGATAGCTGTAATCGATGATAAATAAATACTTAGTGCGCCATTTTCCTTATCTTGGCGACGGACGCCGGCCGCCCGCCGGCTGATTAGAAATTCTACTTAGGTACCTACAGTACAGAGGAATTACAGAGAAAATATCCCTTCAATGGTTCCCTCCTTCAAAACAAACTTGGTAATGGGGTAGAGGAACAATACAAACGATGAATGGATTGTTTGCAAGATGATATGGCTACAAAAGAGTCACTATTGATTGAGACGGCAAATAAGAAGAAAACATGCTGCGCTGGCGCAAAATATATTGGGGTAAGGGCAGGAGAAATGTGAGAAAACGAGGACCTGCGTGGATTTCAAACAAATGTATTCTTAACCAAAGGCTCCTATGGCCCAATACAGAGTGGATTGCGATACAATTCTCACATCTTTTGGAATAAGGTACAATCCTCCACCCACAACAGTTATTAGGTCCCCATTAAACAAATAAGATCAACCATTCACACCACCACCGTCGGTAAACTACATTGCAGCGCATCCCAAAGTCCCCAATCCCAAAATCCCTCTAACAAAGATCTATCTTTATGAGATCTTCATGTGGCTGAGGTAATAATTAACACCCTATTTTCAGAATTTTCATAATCATAAAATTACAGATTTTCAGTTTGGTTCCAATTTCAAGAACCTACATACAATCTTCAGTCTTCACAGCCCGGATTTAGATACTCGCCGGCAAAATGATCTAATTAGCTAGAGTTTCGATTTCGGACTCCGTTGCGCGATCGAATACAGTTGCATTATTAATCTGGGACTCATCGATCTTCTCTGCGTCTTCCTTCACTCCTAAAAGCCAGAATCTACAGCGGCGACAACCAGAAAGTTGTCGCCACTGTATTTTGATTATGGCTTTCAGGCATACGTGAATATTGTGGTTGGCAATGGTTGGCTTAGCTAGACAGTTTTTGCGTTGCATCTGAACAATTTTCGAGGAAAATATGACTATCGGTATCATAATCTCCCAACTAGCAAAAACGTCGTATAATTCTAGTCTTATAAGACTTCATGGTATATAACAGTTATATAGTGGTATGTAGTTAACTATTTTGATATATAGACGTTTATCTTACGACGGTTCAGTCGCGGGACTGTAATGTATTAATATAAAGTTGAGTAAACGTTTTCAGGACTAACTTATACAACGTTGTAGAATGATGTCAGTACATATGTTGAGTAAATGTTTTCAGGACTAACTTATACAACGTTGTAGAATGGTGTCAGTAAATATGTTGAGTAAATGTTTACAGGACTAACTTATATGACGTCGGAAAATGGTGCCAGTGCATATGTTGGGTAAACGTTTTCAGGAATAACTTATACGACGTTGTAGAATGGTGTCAGTGCATATGTTGAGTAAATGTTTTCAGGACTATCTTATATGACGTCGGATAGTGGTGTCAGTGCATATGTAGAGTAGACGTTTTCAGAACTAACTTATATGACGTCGGATAGTGGTGCCAGTGCATATGTTGAGTAAAAGTTTTCAGGACTAACATATATGACGTCGGCTAATGGTGCCAGCCATGACGTTTATTGGACAATGTATTGGTCATATAGACGTTTCGTCGGTTTTTGTAAGACAACCATCGTCGTGTGTGAATCTTAACATAACTTTTATATAATTAAAACGCCACTTAAACGTTTGCGTATGACCTTTTTATAACAAAACTATTTTGATCGTATGGAAGACTTACTAAGACTTGTATGCAACTAAAATGTTGAATTTCTACGATTACATTACTTTAAGTAGACTTTTGAATCATTTAAAGGTCAAATCCACACTTTAATTGAACCATTTCTATTTTGTTTTGTCTTTTAAAAAAGGGATAGAACGAATGAATGTTGCCGAAAAAGATTCCGTATATATATATTTTTTTTAATTATCGTTTAATGTAAACAACAACAATAAAATTAAACAATTAACAGTAGCAATGGAACTGTGACAGTTATAACATTTGTTTGCAAAGGTAAAATAAATGCTTCGCCAAGGCCATTTTTCTCTTTTAAGACGTTTTAAATAATTTCAGATCAAAAATTTATCGATGTCCAAGAACACTACCATAGTTCATTCATATCCTATGTTAGACCTGAAAAAAAAAACATTTAAATAAATTAATCTGGGCTAAACGTACTATTTGATTAGATAGCCATTGACAAGAAAAGAAGATGAATTTATAATCATAAAGGGCCGAGTTAGTTCTCTGTTCAAGTTATGCAATGTTTATTAGATCTGTAAGTAATGCATATGGAACCCTAAAGTAAACTGAATATGGCCGCGGCGTCATAGACTCATGAAAATGTATACGACCTTTTTGTTATATTAGTGTTATATAAAGGTCGCTATACAACGTAAACAAGATGGTTGATGCTTTATTATAAAAACATATTTTGGATAATTAATTAAAACGATTCAAATACAAAGAAATAGAGGAAGGCGTTAAAAACTTCACAAAAACACATATATACATTGTCATAAAACTAAAGTTCCCTGAAAGATTAACACAACTATCATTATCTCACACTCATATAAATAATGCATAATAAATCGATATTTTGTAATTATGGAAATAGACATTTACTTACCTTTTTTTATTTAAACACCGGCACAATATTTAACAAACGAAATAAAACGGTTGCCGTTGAGCAGTCTTTTGAAAACGTCATTGTAACAGCTATGTGACATAAGCGGTCACATAAGAGACTCATCATAACCAGTATTGGGCCGTAAAGTCGGTCTCTGTACTTTTATTTAACTTGTATACAACGTTAAAACGGTCATTGGCTGACTTCTACTTAACTACTAAACGACAATATTGTCGTGTAATTTGGGCCTAATTCGCGTTATTTATACGTTTATATTTACGTTTATGCGACCAATCTTAAAAACTAGACTCAAAGTGTAAAACGTTAAATTGACTATTATAAAACATTGATTTGTTAGTTGGGCTGTAGCATCTAAGAACGAGTCACCAATATGAATAATTAAATTATCGACCATCTAAACTGTACATTAATAAGGAAGTATAAATAGATTATCTATATAAATACGTAGTTGATCTACGTTTTATATATTTCGTGGAATATTATTGCCGTCATTGGTAAGGTGATTCATGGCAATCAAAGAACAAACAAACTGTTTTATGTACTCTACAGTAATTAATAGCTAACTGCCCTTAATGAGTTTAATTGCATTGCAAGATTTTAGCGAAGTAGTAAGCCGCTAAAATGCTTTGCTCATGGCTATAGCTAGATGCAGGGATGCGTAATTTCATAGTCCATACAGTGTTCTCTTAAGATACAGGTTATCCTAGTTTAAGTGGCAGGGTTAATCTATTAAGTTCAGATTTTGCAAAATACAATATTTACGTCATAATAATATTCTACCTATTATTTGTAACATATCCGCATATTTTCTTGGACAGTCAAGGGTCAAAAGTGCAGTCATACTCTCCCAAAATTCAAATGGGTAGTTTTTTGTAGAAAAAGTTGAATTATCCACAACTGATTTAATATTTTGTATAGAAATTAAAGTATAGATTATTGCTACTAACCGCGAAAAGTTGAAATTCTGCTGCCTACAAAAAAATGCCTTTTCTGTTTTGGTAGTGTAACTCCACTTTTGACCCTTATAGTACCTAAATGTAATTTGCCGTGAATAAAATATTATATTATATAGTGTTAGACAAGATACCTTTATGTTCTTCTTACCCAACTAAACCAACAATCTCTTTGAATCTAAGTAAAAAATAAAAATAAAAAAAACTTTTATGAAATGGCGTGAACAATAAACAGAGTGATTCCAATACCGAGAGATTTACCGTTTTTTATTGAAGAGTTCTGTTCTATATATATATCTCCGAAGGTCTGCATTGTATACTTACTTTTTGGAAAGTCAGATAGCAATCAAATTAATAAACAGCTCTCTTTCTGAAGCGAAGCAAAATCTGAAGCCTATTTTCCCCAAAAGATTAGTTAAAACAGAGGTGTACCTTACACATCTCTAGAGTACTTTCCGTTTCACTTTTCTTTAAAAGGGGCGAGCTGCCTATTGCTAGCAGTAAAAATCCAGACTCTGAACTGCTACTTCTGAGAAATTCCACATGGAAAACCCAATATCGTTCTGCCCGATCCTCATCAATAGCTCATCAGTATCACTTACCAATACAAAACCGACTATGTAGTCTTTCTGGAGCTGGTCTTTTTGAAGTCAACCAAAAACATCTTCTGTACATTTAGACAACCAAGTAGATGCTGGTAGGTAAGTGGTAACACTAAACACTAACATACCACGGGTAAAAGGGAAGGTTGTTTGTATGTACCGTAAGGTGAAGTTGTTACTTCCAGCGAACTGCATAGTTGACCCATTGCGATGAACACGTTAACCTCTGCATAAAGAAAGATATGTATGTTAATGCCTTGGTTAAAGCTTATAGTACGGAACTCTTTGAATGTACACGTACAAGATTTATTATGTCAATCGCTTAACTGCTACGTTAAACGATGTAGTGTATATAGTGGGGCGAAAATAAGGCACCTGACGTTTTTATCCGACTGCCGAAGGTGGTTAATGTGTTTATCAGTCTATGTATGTATGTATGTATGTTTGTTCCTATATGGCGTTCTAGAGACCAAACGCGTTGGCCGATTTTGATGATTCTCTTACGTCAATCGATTCGTTTTAACTGGTTTTAACCCTGCGAGTGTCACTGGCGACATTAAAATTGCAAAATAGAAAAATGGCGGCTTTTGGGCGCCATATTGTGGGGGCCATATATTTTTTTTTTCTGCCAATACCTTCGTATGTTGTATCAAAATGAAGGGCTCTAAGAGGTGATTACAAAAATATAAAATACTTCTATGTTTAAATGTAGCTAATTCTAAAAAAAAATAACTAAAAAGTTGTAAATAAAATAAATATTTAACAATAACAAAAAAACCCGACTGCTTAAAAAGCCAACTAAAAAGACGTAAACAAGAAGAAAATCATGCTGTGCAGTCGGAGGATACATATGCGCGAGCTGGCTGACCAAAACCAGATGATGAAGCAGTCGGGTTTTTTGTTATTGTTAAATATTTATTTTTCAATCGTTTCTTTTGCGTGATTAGTTGTAGCTGATCTAACTAAACTCTATTTCCGATAACATTAGACATTTAAATCAGCCCATTATACAGCCCGTTCAACCGATTTTGACTTCTATTGCGTTGGTGATAAGACAAACGGTAGCTGTAGTAAACAGTTGGTTTTGGTAACATTTTTATGCTTTTTATGTCATCCTTATGTTTACGGGATAGAACTCAAAATCGGTTGAACGGACTGTATAATTATTTGGAAACGTGTCTAATGTTATTTCAAATACAGTATAGACTAGGATTCTACAGTCGTGTGCGATACTCCAGCAAAATAATGTCGAAAATAGTCATTTAAATGTTGCCCAGCTTCTGTAATAGTTGCGCACTTTATTTTGTAGCACTTATATTAGTTATTTCACAAAAACATTTCCTGCAGGGGTAATGTTACCGCAGGCAGACATTTATTAGGCCCATTACAGGTGCAGTGTGCAAATAAGATGACATTGCTTTATCAGCTTTCATCGTCATCAGCCTATAGGAGCCCGCCAAGGGTGGATTTAAGGAGGGGGGCGAGGGGAGGGGGCACGTGCCCCCACCAGACCGTATTTTGTGTACTGTGGAGATTCCATCACAGTAAATACTTAGAAGCAAATCAAATTATCAGAGTTGTTAAAATATATTAATAAAATAACAGAAAGAACATGAGTGAAACTCTTGTCTTTCGTTAACCTTCCTATAGATACTTGAACTTGTAGAAATAAACTTGAAGTATACTTCAAGTTTATTTCTAATAGTTATTGTTGATTTTTTGCCCGTTCGCCCCTTGTGCCCCTCCCAGAAAAAAATCCTGGATCTGCCCTTGGAGCCCGCTGCTGGATATGATCAAGCACAGGGTCTAATTACTGGTGAACATGATTTGGCTCCACTGCTCCAATTACAGAAACTTCATCATTTGAGTGAGGTGTTGTTCGAGATTACCAACGAAAGCTCATTGGCTATCAGGTCACCATCAGACGACTATTGGCTGGGTACAGGCCAGTTCAAAGTGCAAGAAGGCTGAACTGCCCTTTCCTCCGGCATTGTTCTGACAGACATGTTGCTGTACCAATACCGGAGAGAAAGTCATAATATGAGTTGATTCTTAATTTATTTTATAGATAGATAAATTCATTTATTTGCTTGTTTTAGGTGTATTTAATAATTGCGTTTGATTTTCGATGTTATTTTAAAGTGATTTTATTTTTATTCAGTTTGATTTTACGTAATTTTATTATGAATTGACATTTTGTTTTCAAATTGATTTTATTTATTTTTATTTTATTGATACCGCACTGGGCCCGCGATGGATTACGGCCCATTCCCTCTCTCACAGAGAGGAGGCCTGTATCCCAGCAGTTAAATACCAATGTAATTTTAAAATTTTATTAGTTAGGTTTTGACAATTTGTTTGTAATAGAGTTTAATTTAATGATCAACATCATTTCTGCCATTATTTATATGTATTTTAAAATCTCGGGCCTCTGGGGTCCCGGACCTTTGATTCTTTGAAAGGCGTGTCAGGGGCCGAAGCCAACTCGCAAAGGCCTTGTTTGACCTGGGGTCAGACATTGCATTTTCCGCTTACGGTTATCGTAAAGAATCCCCTTTTCATCACATTTCAGAATTCGATCCAATATTCCTTCATTTCTGTATCGATTCAACAAGACAACACAAGTTTCAACACGCGTTTCTTTCTGCAGATCAGTCAAATCATGAGGCACCCATTTTTCATATTTTTTTTATTTGAATGGTTTGACGCAAATGAGTCAATATTGTTGGTAAGTTAACGTTAAACCATGCCGCTAATTCCTGGGTAATTTGGCTCGGATCGTCTTCCACCATGTCTTTCAATTCATTGTTATTCACCTGTTACCGGTCTTCCACGTGGCTCGTTCTTCAAATCAAAGTTTCCATCATGAACGCGTTTAAACTAAAATCGTACGGTGCGTTTATTAGCAGTCCCCTCTCCAATTACCGTGTCCAAACGAAAAATTGATATTGCGAGCTATTTCTGCCGCGTTAGTTCCGCGTCGGAACTCGTATTAAAAATTATCTACTCGAATTTTCGAAGTATCCATCTTTCTTGTCTAAGCTGAATAAAAAAAAAAACAACTGAAAGTCGATAATCGAATGCTGCACATTTTTTAAAAGAAGAACTTCATAGGTACCATGTGAAAAAAGTTTCATTCAAAAATCTCAAACCATGAAGGTTCTATGTCAATTTGATGACCTATTACAATAAAACGCAAAATACGCGCTTAGACGTGGAGTTGCGGACACCAGCAGCCTAATTGTGTAAGTGAATAAAGATTCAACTTTTTTGTGTATGTGTGTGTTTTTGGGAAAGAACCAGATTGTTTCCGTTGCCGAATTTACTTACACAATTAGGCTGCAGGCCCGTCTTAACTTAACTCACAATAAAACGGCAATTTCATACTTATCCCCTATTATAAGTATGGAATTGGGGTTAAGGAACTTACCAGAATATACGATTTTATTATTATTATTATAATGCAGACAGCACCTTGACTTTTGAATGATGGGTTTTTTTTATGCGTCAAACGTACGAGTATGTATCTACTGGTATCTACACGGTTTCCATGAAACGAACTTATTTATTGGCAAACAGGTTTGACCTAACTATGGGTAAATACGGCCTGTTTTTGTCATATTGGCGGTTACTGAGCCGCGGTAGGTGTGTTGAATGGAAAATTTATTGTAGGTACTAGATAACACCGTATCCCTTCAACTGATACATGTTTTATTATTTGCAAACACTTGTAATCGCAACCTATTTCTAAATCTGATAAAATGCGCAAAAATTTCGACACTATTGGAGTTATGAATTATGCTATCGAACTGGGCAAATACTTTTACGTATATTGATTAAATCGGGCAAGGTAGGTAATCTGCCAAGTAAATACTTTTCCTTGATTGAAGGTTCATATAGCAGTTATTACTTATAGCGTAGCCTTATTGCGTAATGTATTCGGCAAGCCAAAAGGGCACGAAAAAAGTAAAAAAAAAAAAACCGGCTGCTTAGTAAGCGAACTAAAAAGACGTAAACAAGAAGAAAATCATGCTGTGCAGTCGAAGGATACATGTTCGCGAGCTGGCTGACTCAAACCTAAACTTTTTTTATTTAAAACTTTTTAGTTAGGTTACTTTTTTTAAGAATTATGTACATTTAAACATAAAAGTGTTATATATATTTTTGAAATCACCTCTTAAAACCCTTTAGTTTGATACATCACACGATGGACCTGCCTAGCGAGCATGGGCGTACCCAAGACATTTGTGACAAGACATGATAAATTATGTCATGTCTTACAATTTGTCTTAAATGCTAGCACGGGTCAAACATGTGACATATTTTAAAGGCGCAACATGCCTTTCTAGTTACTGCCCGGCGAGCACGGCCTACTGTGAGTCACACATTTCATCGCAGTTTGGGCGATAACGCCATTTTGTCCTAAATAATAGCACCGGCGGCGTGAGAAAATTTCCTGACGTTTATTTGGGACTCATCGGGTCTTAATTGCTAAAACGGGCGCACCCATTTTGTCACAAATGTCACATTTTTGACAGATGATTTAGAAAAAATTATTACTTTCGTTCGGAGGTGGTGATAAAATTTTATAGTTGAAAATAGTATATTATGCAACTAGTGAATAAAAGATGGATTTAAAGCGAGGGCCATAGATGAATCACGAGCAAGTGAAGGATTCTAACGACTGAATCACGACCGTAGGGAGTGATGCATGATGATTGAATCACGAGCATAGCGAGTGATTCAAGTGTTAGAATCATGAGCGACGCGAGTTATTCATGGCCCTCGATATAAATCCGTTTTATTCAAGAGTTGCATACTATATTTTATACCATGACTTCGAGAATAAGAAAGATTTAAGCGAAAAGCACAAGGAATATTAGAGTAATAAATAAATAAATGGTTTATTATCTTCAAAATTTACATAAAAGGTGAAACCCTGACCCCTGAGCTAGGTAACAGCGCCTGTGTTTCAGGGGCCAGTGACTACCTCCGTTACGTTATATAATTATAATTAATTAAAACTCCTTGCAATTAATATTAGAATTATAATCCAAATAAGTATTCAATAAATATCCTAGACTAAAATCAAAATCATAATTAAAATCCTAAATAACAAACTCAAAATTAAAATCGAAGAAGGAGTTTGAAAGTCTCTGCACAAGAAGTTTGTATCGAGTATTTTTTGCGCAAGGAGGTTACATAGCATTGAGATGGACGTCTAATACATTGGTGTGTTCCAAATTTAAACACCAAAACAGTGATTAAAAGTGCTTTTTATTCACTGTTTTCAGTGAATAAAATATGCTTTTTAGAGGGGGAATGGTATAAAAAATATTTGCCTTCTAATTACTGCACCAAATGGCAATAAATTCAATGGATCACCATACACACAAAATGAATTTATTGCTTTATGGTTATTTATTAATTGAAATGTTACAGGATTATTATTTAATTTTATATTATTACTTTTTCATAATTGTATTTTATTTTTATTGTGCTTCTTATTTTTATTTTGATTATTATTTTTTTTATACCATATTCTTCTTACTTTCTACATTTTTAAATGTTTCTTAAATAAAATTCCCAGAAAACATTTAAAATATAAAAAATAGGGGCCTACCGGTATTGGTCCAAGCTATTTTTTTTTTTTAGTTATTATTAAAATTTTCACAATAATTATATCTTTGTGCATAAGTCTATGGTCGTGGGTCAAATATTAATTTATTCCCAACAAAATTAAAAAGTTGTTTAGCTGTATGAACGGCATACTTTTTTACGTATTATTTTATTTGGTCGTCTATTCAAATTATGTCGCACTATGAAGTCAACAACAAGAAAAGCATGTCGCGCCTGTAAACTATGTCACATGATTGTCCCGTGCTAGCATTTAAGACAAATTGTAAGACATGACATATTTTATCATCATTTTCAAGTCGAAAACCAAGCAATGTAAAAAAAAAAAACTTATAATTCATGTTGGGATGCTGCTAACATGGGAGCAGCAATGGTTATTTTTTGCCTAGGACATACCGTTTTCGAGATATCATTTTGGAAATATAAAGCGTTTTATGCAAAATAAAATAAGATACGGAGGCCCATAATTCGGAAACAGTGCGTTGTAGGGCTATGCTTCTCAGAACATAAATGGTTTTTATGGCCAAGGTTAAACCGAAACTGCAATAAAATTGGAAAATTTCCGAAAAAGAAAAAAATAAACGTCAACAAGTTATGCCACAAGTCAAGAAAATATCTCACGCCGCCGTGCTAGCATTTAAGACAAAATGAGTTTATCGCCCAAACTGTGATTAAAAGTGTGACTTAAGCGATGTCACAGTAGGCCATGCTCGCCGGGCAGGAAGAAAAAATAATGTTGCCCCACAATATGGCGCCCAAAATCCGGCATTTTTTTATTTTAGTTTTTAATGTAGCCGGTGACACTATATATATTTATACTGTGCTTACACGTGGTTAAGATGAATCGATTGACGTAAGAATCATCAAAATCGGCCAACGCGTTTGGTCTCTAGAACGCCATATAGGAACAAACATAAATACATAAATACAAAGACTGATAAACACATTACCCTCTTTCGGCAGTCGGATAAAAAGTATGAAAAGTCAATCACATGCGAGATGAAAGACGCGATTTGGATTTCCGTCTATGTGATTGGTCGATTTTGAAAGCTGAGGGCCGGTGCCCGAGTAATATAAGCTCAATTTCACATAGCTTATACGTAAGGTTTAGGTAAGAAGATAGATACTTTGAAGGTTGCCTGTTCAAGGTAACCTTATAGTATGCAGGGTACTGGCACAAAAATAGTTTTGGTTGGTCAATTTTATATGTCTATGCTAAAGTAGCATCATCTTTTATGGGGTACTGTATAAAATCTATACTAATTAGATTATATTGATATTATAAAGCTGAAGAGTTTGTTTGTTTGAACGAGCTAATCTCAGGAACTACTGGTTGGAATTGAAAAAATATTTTTTGTGTTGGATAGTCCATTTATCGAGGAAGGTTATAGGCTATATGAAATCACGCTACGACCAATAGGAGCCGAGCATAAATGAAAAATATTGCAAAAACGGGCACAGATATTCCTTTTTGAGAGCTTCCATTGCGTGCGCTACGTAAACGGTTTAAGTTACGCAAATATCATGTATGATGGAAATGTTCCTCTTTAAAAGTTCTACAAAAAAGTCCGCGACAGCATATGTCTATCTTTTAAGATTGACTCACAATAGCAACTTTTATGTTCTAAATTTTAATTAGATCGCCGCTGCCGGTAGAAACAAAAGTTGGTTACATTCGTATAGTAGTATTTTATTTCTTATATAGTTGGTAGGTAGGTAGGGTAGGGTAGGGTAGGGTCGGGTAGGGTAGGGTAGTGTAGGGTAGTGTAGGGTCGGGTAGGGTAGTGTAGAGTAGGGTAGGTAGTGTAAGGTAGGTTAGGTAGGGTAGATAAATGTTTGGCCTTTTTATGGCAAAACAAAGTTTGCTGGGTCAGCTAGTAATAATATAAATAAATTATATGTTATTACTAAGCTGAAAGTTTGTTTGAACGCGTTAATCTCAAGAACTACTGGTTGGAATTGAAAAATTCTTTTGAGTTCGTCAGTCCATTTATCGAGGAAGGTTACAGGCTATATAACATCACGCTACGCATAAATGAAAAATGTTGCAAATACGATTAAAAGATTCCGTTGCGTCGCTAAGTAAGCGGTTACTTTACGCAAATATCATGTATGATGGCATTGTTCCTCTTTAAAAGTTAAAAAAAAAAACACGACAGCATTATCTTTCTTTTAAGATTGACTCACTATAACCTTTTTCTATAGTAATCGTAGGGTAGGGTAGGTAGGTAGCCAGTTAAAGGGAGCAAAGCCACGTGGGACAGCTAGTGTTACAATAAAATACCTCCCCACGTTCTAGAACTGAATGAGACGAAATTTAAAACTTGTATAAATCGCAAACTATGCTTTCAAGCTCATTAGGTATAAGTAGGGGGATTAAATCGCTGATAAAAATGCTTGGCTCAATGCTGGTCCTGCAGCGTAATTGCAAAACCCTTTGCTTTGCCGAATTCATTACGCAATAAGGCTGCTGCTCCGCAGCCAATAGGGCGCAAAAACAAGTGATGGGCAGAAAACTATTGAAGTATTGTTGGACCTGGTGAAGACTGTATGAAAATATTTGTGTTGTAAAAACTCAAATTCTTTAAATATTATATAACTGCACAGCACATGTGTGAGTACTACCTATGTTTCGACTGTAAATCTACCATTCACTGTACGTATGTGTCGTTCGTTGACATCTGTGTGCCCTGGCAGTTGAGTGTGTCATGCTCTCTCTGATGCTGGTACATGTGTAGGATCATAAGGTTCCCTTCATGATGGTTGAGATGAGTGGTGCCGATCCATGTGTCATATTCGTGAACGGGCGCCATCAGATCGGATACCCCACCCTACTACTACCCTACTTTTGATTTTGTCCTAGGCAAGTAAGCCAGGATGTTACTTGTTTGCCATCCCTCTGCGATATCACCCGAAGAATTAAAAAACTTAAGTAGCAGTGGACAAAGCACATTGCTCGCACAACTGATGGCCAATGACCAAGACCTGGTGAGTAACACAAAGGGAGAGAGCTGGATGCAAGAAGAACAGAGAACCTGTAAATGTGGTGACGATTCTTAAAGCCAGCAGCCAGCTACGTCCAGCAGTGATCGTTTTTCGTATGCAAGTATAATAATTCGATGATAATGAAAATCTTCAAAAGCTAACCACTTGTAACTTGGGCATTTGGTTCACTAGAATATGATTAGCTAATATTGAGAATCTCGTTATTAATTTATGATTGTAACAAATAAAACATTCGTTATCAATGTTATTTATCTATATTATTATATCACTGTGATTAGAAGTAAAGAACCGGCTTTTTGCCACGAAGTACTAAAATACTTACGTTCTACGAATTTTATGAGTTTATTAGAAACCTGCTTTGATAAAAATAGAATACGTTTTCGTTGGTTCTTACACGAAGGTACAGTATTTAAAACAATTTTCTTAAAATCCCTCGACGAACTTCGTGTTTCGTCAGTCGTCGGATTTCTTCAGAATACCAAGTTGATTGAGAGCGTCCGATCTGCACCAAGTGCAATTGGTAGAAAGCCGACGACTGACGCAAGAAAAAAGAAAGTTTGAGGCACCGTTTTGTTGGTATATTTAAATTAGATTGAGGATTTGGGAATACTAGTTCATTACAGAATTGTTATAGAATTATTTGATACTATATATTTGCTTATACTGAGTATAGTAATAGTTATATCATGGTGGTTTCGCCGGGAAGGATACTCTGCAGCGCAACCACTTTAACTAAAAGTTTACGTCGAAACTAGAGATATAGACTTTTTTTTAATAGGACTAGAATTTTATAGACATTCCATAGTTTTTTTTATGTAACTTATACTTGTTAAAGCAAAGGTGGTTCCGCCAGGGAGCATGACGAAAGAACATAGTTGTAAACACGAATTTTGCCGCGGGACATTAATAAAATAGTTATGCTGTACCTACATGTTATATAACAATTCTTATTCTGGTCAAAGAAATGCTCATATTCACTTAGGGACTTAGGTACCAACATAGATTTCTATGGGTAATTAACTGAAAACTGAAAGTCTGCTTTTGGATAACTGTTTTCATGTAGGTTTCCAAGAGTATAAGTTCAAGATAGCCGGAAAGGTCTTCGTTGGAATGTATGATATCCAGTGACGGATTAAGACTACTTGATGCCCTAAGCAATCCACGCCTGTGGGGCCCCCTATCCGTGTGTCAACTAGAATCGGTCTTTAAACCTTTACCGCCTAAAAACATTAGTTTTTTTTGTAAAATAAGATTATGAGATGTAACGTACCTACAGGTTATGACTCTAGGTCGGACTCTATGTCAACTCAAAACACGCGAATTTTCAAATTAGTCCTAGAAACTTTTTTGGTATGGTTTTTGGTGACGTGAGAGTGAGACGTGATGCCCTAAATACGGATATTTTCTTTAGTGCTTCTTCTGGTGCCCCCCCAGACGTGATGCCCTAGGCAATTGCTTAATTTGATTAAGGGTTAATCCGACACTGATGATATCCAATACTTCAATTGACACCGTTTGGGATATGTATGGAACTTGCTACAGTAGTGCTCTAAGGATTCTACAGCTTTTAACGCAGTGCTGCTTAAGCTAGCACGAAACTAGTAGTTTCGTCCCTAGACTGCTCTTCGGTTTCTGGAGGTTAGAAGGAACTGGTCAAACTCGAATGCTTAAGACGGTACCCTGACCAAAAAATCGGCATGAGATATGAGCATTCCTATTGGTCTAGTGGCACTGGTGGCGCACGAATAACAGTAGTGAATACGACCAGATTTTAGAATAAAATCTTTATAAAATCGAACATTGGACTTTTGAAAAAAAAAAAACTACAAAAATGTTCTTTATTAAATTGTTTATCCATTAGTGTTAGTACAAAAAATAATTAATGAACACTTTACGAGGAGATGCATAATATCAATAATTATTTCTCATTTTTACGTTTTTTTCGAATGAGATTAGTGAAATATATACCGTAAACTTAGGTTACTTTAACCCTTAGGGGCTACTATGGCCCAAATCAAGAAAAGATTTTGATTTCCCGCCTTTATTTTGGAGTGACAGATACCGACGTAGTTTGTACTAAAATTCATAGATGGCGATATAGGCGTGTCGGTAAACAGTTTATGGTCGCTAATTCGTTCGTTTTTAACGGTCAGTAGTGTTGACAAGTTGTGACCTGCAAAGTGCAAGAATTTTGTGTGTGCAAACTTTGTATCGTAACAAAATTTTAAGGTAAGTCTGGCTGTCTCTTTGTAGTTGGTCGTATCAGACATGTAAAGGAGATGCGTAATGCCAGATATTGTCCAGTTTTACGAACTTTTTGGTATTAAAATTACAGATATAAAAGTGCAGGGTACTTTGACCCGCAAGTGTAGGTATCTTTAGCCCATGGGCCAAAGTAACCTACAGTTATAGAATTTCATATAATTTCTTGATTATCGTTTTAAAATAAGTTTCTTTTCCTTTTCAGATTCTAAAATATAGATATATTGATATGGTGAAGCAATCAACATGCCAAGACACTACAAAAGAAAAGTAGGAAATCGCAGATACGTGGATTATTCCAAGGAGCAACTCGTAGAATGTTTGGCTAGGATACGATCCAAATCACTAACACAAAGAGCTGCTGCTGACCTATATGGCATTCCTCGCAGCACGTTAAAACTCAAATTAAAAAAAATAGATGGCAACAAGCCTGGTCACCCAACAGTGTTTTCTGAAGATGAAGAGAATTCATTTGTGGCCCATATAACTGCTTTATCAGAGTTTGGGTTCCCTTTGACTGACGTTGATCTCCAGTTTATTGTTAAAGATTATTTATCATCACAAGGAAGAGAAGTAAGACAATTCAAAAATAATGTTCCGGGAAGAGAGTGGATAAAAGCTTTTCTCAGAAGACACAAGAGTTTGTCAAAGCGTTTTGCAAATAATATAAAAAGAATCAGAGCTCAAGTTTCAGAAAATAATATCAAAGAATTCATCGAAAATGTGAGTACGGAAGTAGACTCAGTTCCACCTCAAAATATTTACAACTATGATGAAACAAATCTGACAGATGACCCAGGAAGAAAAAAAGTTATATGCAGGCGTGGATCTAAGTACCCAGAACGTGTTTTAAACTCTACCAAAGTCAGTTATTCTGTCATGTTCTGCGGAAATGCTGCTGGAACCGCAGTCCCTCCTTATATTATATATAAGTCAGAGCATTTATGGACTACGTGGACAGAAAATGGGCCCGATGGTGCTCGTTATAATCGAACCAAGAGCGGCTGGATGGATTCTGTAACCTTTGAGGACTGGTTTATCCGCCATTTGTTGCCAATACTAAAAAAACAAGAAGGTCGAAAAGTTGTCATTGGAGACAACTTATCGTCGCACATCAGCAAAAATGTTTTGTTAGAATGCGAGAAACATAACATTAGCTTTATCTGCTTGCTTCCCAATGCTACTCACATCTTACAGCCGTTGGATGTAGCATATTTTCGGCCTTTAAAAATTAAATGGCGAGAAGAGTTGATGGCGTGGAAAGAAAGCCAGCAAGGTAGAAAACTCCCTTCAACGCCAAAAGAACTGTTTCCAAGTCTGTTGAAGAAGGCTCTCAATAAATTAACAGACACTTCCACCAATTTGATTTCTGGTTTTAGAAGATCAGGAATCTATCCACCAAATGTGGAAGAACCTCTAAAGAGGTTGCCAAAGCAAGACAGAATTGTTAACATTGAATTGATTGGAGACGTCTTCCTTCAAAAACTGGACCAGGCACGTAATTCTGACATAGCAACCGCAACTAAAACGATTAAAAAGAAAAAAATAGATGTGCCTGCAGGTCGTTCTATTTGTGCAAAAGACGTTTTAGATGCTGGACCTTCTGGCTGTCAGTCTAAATCCCGGAAAATGCTTCAACCAAAAACTACAAAGAAAGTCTTAAAGAAAAAGCCCGTATTATTTGAAAATTCTTCAACAGATTGCAGTGATGCTGATATTATTAGCCTTGCTTCATCTACAGAAGATCTTATCATGGCCTGTGAAGTACCGGAGGACTCTGAAGATGACATGCCATTAGCAACGCCCAATCCTCAGAGCAGTGATAGAGAAGACAATACTATCTGTATCTCACCAGTACTGAAGCTTCCGACGCCCGATCCTCAGAGCTATGATAAAGAAGACAATGCTATCGGTGACTCACCAGTACTGTGGCTTCCGACGCCAGATCTTCAGAGCTATGATAAAGAAGACAATGCTTTCGGTGACTCACCAGTACTGAGGCTTCCGACGCCAGATCTTCAGAGTCTAGATGCTGGATACGAGGAAATAGGTCATGCTCAGAACTGCCATAAGGCAGAGAAAGCCGTTGCTGACTCACCACTACTAAAGCTTTCCACGCCTGATGCTCAGGTATGTGATTACAGAAATGAACCTTCGACGAACTCATCTTTGGTCTGTCTTCCAACACCCAAAGATTATTCGATTGGTGATCACGTTATTGTTTTATGGAATTCTGTTAAATATCCTGGTCTTATCATATCCGAATCTGAAGAAGGAGCAATGGTTTCTTGTATGAAGAAATGTAAAGAATTTTGGCGATGGCCTGCCATAAAAGACGAGCAGCTTTATAGGTGGGAAGACGTGATTAAGAAGATTGGGATTCCTAAATTTATAAAGAAAGGGTGTTTCGTCGTGTCAGAACTGGATAAGGAAAACAAAGTTATCTGTGACTCACCAGTAGTGAAGCTTCCGACGCCCGATCCTCAGAGCTGTGATAGAGAAGACAAAACTATCTGTATCTCACCAGTACTGGAGCTTCCGACGCCCGATCCTCAGAGCTATGATAAAGAAGACAATGCTATCGGTGACTCACCAGTACTGAAGCTTCCGACGCCAGACCTTCACAGTCTAGATGCTGGATACGAGGATACAGGTCATGCTCAGAACTGCCATAAGGCAGAGAAAGCCGTTGCTGACTCACCACTACTAAAGCTTTCCACGCCTGATGCTCAGGTATGTGATAACGGAAATGAACCTTCGACGAACTCATCTTTGGTCTATCTTCCAACACCCAATGATTATTCGATTGGTGATCACGTTATTGTTTTATGGAATTCTGTTAAATATCCTGGTCTAATCATATCCGAAACTGAAGAAGGAGCAATGGTTTCTTGTATGAAGAAAAGTAAAGAATTTTGGCGATGGCCTGCCATAAAAGATGAGCAGTTTTATAGGTGGAAAGACGTGATTAAGAAGATTGGGATTCCTAAATTTATAACGAAAGGGTGTTTCGTCGTGTCAGAACTGGATAAAAGTTCCTAAGTTCCTATTAGATTAGTTATATTAGGTAGATTAGATTATTAGACAGATACAATATTGAAACCGTTACCTAAAATGTAACTGATGATTCTCATAAAACAGACTGAATTGATGTTAATTTTGATAAGAAAAATAAGATTTTTGTTGTTTTTTTTTAAATATTTTATAAAAACTTTATACTAAGGCTAAACTCATAATAATATAAGTCCCTACAAATAAGTAGTTTGCAAAGCAAAGTGTTGATTATGTTTAATTTTTTAGTAAAAAAATATTTTTTTACTGAGATTTACAAAAAACCTTGATATTATGAATAATTTTCTTTGAAAAATAAACCGAATTTCATGTATTATGGTACTTTAAATCCTCTGCTCTTATTCCCTGCAGCCTAAATTAGCCCTAAATGAAATTTACTATGTTTAAGCTCCTATAAACGGTGTGGGTCAATGAAACCACCTCCAAAGTACAACTTTGGCCCAAAATTAAAAATAAAATAAAATAGTTTTCAGTATTAAATGAAATATATTTTTTACTTTAATTAGTTACTTATATCTTTGTCAAACGATCTAAGGCTGTGCAATATCCATGTGTCCATTAGAGGCCAAGAAATCAAGAGAAACGTAAAAAGATACCCTATTTTGGGACAAAGTAACCTACGTTTACGGTACAACATTTAAAAAAAAAAAAAATCTACCATTTTAGAATCAATTATGTAGAAATTTAATGTATTTTTATTAATTGATATTTCTTTTTAAATAACGAGTAGATAGCTCCTAAAAACAGCACAAAATCGGCGCGGCGCTTTGCTCGGGGTACCGCCTTAAGTCCGACAAGTTCTCATGCTAAAGTGGAGTTTGATAAGTAGGTAGGTAATCAACTTCGAAATGTCAATTCAGAAACTGGCGGTATCGTTTCAATTCAATTATGAGTTGAAACTCATATTTGAATTTACGTACGTAGTTCAATTCTAAAGTAAAGTAATAATTATTTGAAGAAAACGCGCTCACTTGTTTTTATTCAACTTAATTTTATTTATCGCGGATTATCGTTGATTGATGGAAATATAAGAATGCCAAAATTAAGTTTCCGTTTTGTTTTTTTGCGTTTATTTGCCAATATTGACGTTTACTACATTGGCAGCTCATCTCCCTCCACTTTCCGTTTTTGCCATGGTCTATGTTCTCGAGCTAGTTCTTTTTGTCGATTAATAACTTTATCGGTGATTGATGGAAATATTAGAATTCCAAAATGAAGTTTACGATTTTTTTTTTTGCGTTTATTTGCCAATATTCTCGTTTCCTACATTGGCAGCTCATCTCCCTCCACTTTCCGTTTTTGCCATGGTCTATATTTAACCCCCGCCGGAAAAAGAGAGGTGTTATAAGTTTCACGTGTGTTACTGTGTATCTGTGTGTCTGTGTATCTGTGTGTCTGTGTATCTGTGTGTCTGTCTGTGGCATCATAGCGCCTAAACGGATGAACCGATTTTGATTTAGTTTTTTTTGTTTGAAAGGTGATTTTGTCGATAGTGTTCTTAACTATGTTTGAATCAAATCGGTTCAGCCGTTCAAAAGTTAGGGGCGTTTTACCGTTTGAATCGGGGTGTTTTCGCAAGATAAATATGTCGAGGGTTTTTTGAATTTTGAAATTTTACTTGTTTCTTCTAGAGCTAGTTCTTCTATTTTTCTGTCGATTCAAAACTGACTAAAAAGTTTTTAACTCCCTGTATAGAGAGTTGGACACATCGCTCTATCATTGGGTTCGGGTTAGGGCTAGTCTGTAAATAGTAGACTAAAGGTAGAGTAGAGTAGTAGTACCTACCTATTTCAAATTCCGCAAGAGAACCAGGGTTACCGACATAGCCCGAAGAATTGCCAAACTTAAGTGGCAGTGGGCAGGGCACATTGCTCGCAGAACGGATGGCCGATGGGGCAGAAAGGTTCTGGAGTGGCGACCGCGAACCGGAAGACGTTGCGTTGGAAGGCCTCCCACCAGATGGACCGATGACCTGGTGAAGGTTGCGGGGATCCACTGGATGCGAGACGCACGGGATCGATCAATTTGGCGAAGCTTGGAGGATGCCTATGCCCAGCAGTGGACGTCTTTCGGCTGATATGATATTGATGATTTCAAAGTCTACCTAGACCTTACCCTGGTTAGTAGAAAGATAGTACCTATTCAGGTACTTACACATGAAACACCCAACACCTACCTACTAAGTTCGCTGGCACGTCTGAAACATCCGGCCACTTTTCAAACATCAAGGTTAGGTTCTGCAGATGATTAAAAAATAATGATAGTAGGCAAATATGACTCACAAGACAGACACTCTAAGTAGATGACTTGTTGGTCATCTATATCTTATTGCATTCTTGAAAGAAGTTTTTTGGCAATTGAAATAAGTCATCGTTCGTGTTAACCAATTTCTAATGCTCATGAAGACAAATAAACAAACAGGCCTCATCTGGTGGTTAGTGGTACATTTGCAATACAATTATGGGCATGTCATTTTGTATGAGGACTCTCTTCAATTTATATTTGAAGTTGTCCATTTCATTGTTCTGTGGAAAGACTGCCCATTCATTTCACGGGGGACATAAGAGAAAGTGTTAAAGTTGACACTTTATTTTTACCCGACTGCCGAAGGAGGGTAATGTGTTTATCAGTCTATATATATATGTATGTAAGTATGTATGTATGTATGTATGTATGTATGTATGTATGTATGTAAGTATGTATGTATGTATGTATGTATGTATATATGTTTGTTCCTATATGGCGTTCGAGAGACCAAACGCGTTGGCCGATTTTGATGATTCATACGTCAATCGATTCGTCTTAACCCTGCGAGTGTCATAGGCTACATTAAAATTGGACAATAGAAAAATGGCGGATTTTGGGTGCTGTGGGGGACCAAATTTTTTTTTTCTTCCAAACCCATCATGTGGGGTCTCAAAATCAAAAAAGGGTTTTAAGGGGTGATTTCAAAAATATATAACACTTATATGTTTAAATATATCTAATTCGAAAAAAAGTAACTAAAAAGTTATAAATAAAAAAACTTCATTCAAAAAATCAAAAAACCCGACTGCTTCAAAAGCGAACTAAAAAGCCGTAAACAAGGGAAAAATCATGCTGTGCAGGCGCATACACCAGATTTTGGTCAGCCAACCCGCGAATATGTGTCCTCCGACTGCACAGCATGATTTTTCCCTTTGTTTACGACTTTTTAGTTCGCTTTTGAAGCAGTCGGGTTTTTTGATTTTTTGATTCAGTAGCGGATTATGGACTTTTGTCGTCCATGTCATTGTTCTGTGGAAAGACTGCCCATTCATTTCACGGGGGACTTTAGAGAAAGGGTTAAAGTTGACACTTTATTTTTCAGTAGCGGATTATGGACTTTTCGAGAATCGGTTTAGCTGATAGAATTTGACTTTGTCTAGGTTCTACAGAGATATGTGACATTCTATTTATACGAAAGCGACTTCATAGTGATTGATTATTGTGAAAAATGTATGGGAATCCCAAGAAGGGTAATACAATGTCTCTGCCCAAGAAGCGTTACCGTAAAGTTGACAATTTGAGTTTATCCTTACATTTTAGCAATTCGAACATCGCCATCGTTGACATCGAATGACACTTGTCTACACTTCTACAGTCTTGTCTGGTTTCTTCGACCATATCGAATGAAACGGAAATGTTGTAATGTGGACAAAATTTTATACCCCACCCTAGAGTTTTATTTGGACCATATTGGATAATCTTCGGCGGGATTATGGCTCTGCGATAAAATTCTACATTTTATTGAATGATAGCGTTTATTTATATTGCACACTGCCTAGGGTTATCACATTTCTTAAATTATGATTTATCTTAATTGCAGTTTTTTTTTTTTACGATCGGTTTGCTCTTGACTCTAGTCTAGGTCAGAGGTGACAGGGACAAAGTCTACGATGGAGTGAGCTTACCCAGAAGAAGCCTGTTCACTCTAACTTTGAAGAGATTCGGGTTGTATGCGTTCGGAAACACAGACGCAGGCAGTGAGTTACACTCTTTTGCTGTGCGCATTATGAAGGATGTTTGGAAGCGCTTGGTGAGAATTGGTGGAATGGCAACTAGGTGAAGATGGTAACTTGCAGTGCGTCTAAATGTCCGATGGTAGAAGGGGGCCGGTGGGATGAGGTCGTGGAGTTCATGAGCACACTCGCCAAAGTACAGTCTGTAGAAGACCGACAAGCAGGCAACCTTACGGCGATGAGCCAAGCTATGAAGCTTGGCATCCACCAGTTTGACGTCGCCAATTAGTCTCTTAGCTCTGCGTTCCACCGAGTCAAGCGCGGCAAGCTGATATTTAGCTGAGCCATCCCAAAGGTGGCTGCAATACGCGATGCAGGATCGGACTAGCGCCTTGTAAAGAGTTAAATGCAGTCCAGGCGTAAAGTATCGCTTCGATCTCATTGAGGTAATAATGTAGATACTACGTTCGATCTGTTTATGATGCCCAGCTTTTTTGCCTCAATTTGGGCTTTGTACTCAATGAAGGCGTCGAAGTTGAGACTGGATGTCAACTCCATGCCAAGGAGAGATTTAGATTTTACATAAAGTCTATCTACTTATAGATTTTAATGCTTTGAAGACTAGTAAAATAAAAATACAAAATATAAAAGGTGCATCCTATGGGAATTTTCACCCCTCGAAAGATATTCGGAGGGTGTTAAATAGGCTGTCTACTTATAGATTTCAATTAAATGCTTTTAAGACTGGTAAAATTAAAGCAGAAAATATAAAAGGTACATGCTATGGGAATTTTCCCATGTCACGCACCTAATTTTTATAACCAGCTAAGGCAAAGATTTTTCAGCAGCGGTTTGTAGGTAGGTAAAAATCGGCGCGATCTGTCATGCACGTAAGATGTGTGATAAATATAATGCACAATTGCTGTGCATCCAATTTTTCTTTCAGTAAGTAAGTAATCAATAATACTGTACGTCCTATTAAAGAATCAATGGCTGATCGCTTCAGACCATGTGAATATGGCAGGACAAACTCGACTCTTACCGAAAGGACTGACCCGCACTAGCAGAACACAGATTTGTGTTGAAAAGGAAAAAAAGGGCTTTCTCCTGCAAGTAAGACATTTAGTCATACAGTAGTGTTGATGTCCAAACAATACAATATTTATCTAAGCAATAATTCTTGCCACGTTTCTTTCATTTTTCTTTCCTGCTCTATGGAGTTCTTGAAACTGTGCAAGGCTCCAACATTTCAGCCTTATCAAGGCAATGTTTGGACTGTACAAATTCCATTAATGATTCACAGTTAATTACTAAATCACAGCAATGAAAATCATTCGCAATAGGCCTGATCTGATAATATCAATCATTCATTGCATGTTTCACTAGTCAATGTAAATAGATTTTATCGTCGACGATATCTTAATCAAAATATTGACAACCCTGGCTACACATGCCATATATTTGACGAAGTTTAACTTCAGGATCTCACACTAAATTGTTCAGTATCTTCACCGATCTCGACCTAGCTTCTCTACTTTGTGGTAAGTACCTGAGTTCTTGATGTACCCAATTCTATACTATAGTTTCTATAGCTTGCTTAAAAATGTACTTACCATTAATTATTATTTTTTGTAAAATATTCGTATTATGTAGATTGTTGTTCCAAATAGAATAGCAATGATTTGAAGTAAATCTGACAATTCGATTCTTGTGACTTTGTAACCACTGTCTGACTGGGGTAGAAACAGTGGGCACGGTGTGGTTCCCGAGAGCTGAGTAACAAATTGTGCTCCGTCACCATCCCAGTCAGACACCTCATTATTGTTACTTACTGCCAGACCTGGTTTTCATTCAATGTAGTTGAAAACTGATTACTTACCTACAATTGGATTTAAGGTCAGCCTGATAAAAACTATCCCGGCACCATGTCTTTTGTTAGCTTCAATTGATGTCTTTAGCTGTTATTGTGATTAGGATTACTGATTATTCACCTTCAATATCACCCACCAGCCGCGGGTGGCCTTAGTCAGGTACAAGTAGGAAGGTATATTTCATCACTGTGACATAAGTCTTTTTTCTCTCTAATTTTATACACCCATAATTTTTCAATCATGTCCTAGTGTGATTATCAGCGATAGAAAATTTCAATTTAAACCAACATATTTTTTATAATAGCATGCTAGCTTCTGCCAGCGGCTTCGTGTCATGTCACATGTCCTTCTCCAACGTGCAATCTATCTCTATCTATACCGAAATTCATCTTGGTTTAGCAGTTTAGGCGGAAACGGACAAACAAACTTTCGCGCCTATAATATTAGTATGAATGATATAAGCTCTAGGTCAATAGAAAAAAAAGAAATGAGACTATTCTATTACCTACTATTCCTAATAAACTCTTCCTGGTGATCTGCATGTCACACCCGCGCAGCTAACAAGTAATCTAGCCGGATTTCCTCCACATAGTTCACATCACCGCGATCCACTGTCAATGAACGCTGGAAAGTGCACTAGACAGCTACAGTTCCGCTGATACCGGTCGATGAACCCGAGGAATGCGCGAGCGCACGCCACGCGTTCAATGTCTGCAGTTCTGCACACTGCAAATTAGGCCTTTGTTGGTTTTATTTACGTGTTTAGGAATTATTACGGGTCCTTAACTGTTTGCTTCAAATATTGTTTATTGTCTGTATCTAATGCCACGTTGTCTATCATAGCAACATAGGTACATAAGTACTTAACATATCCGAAGAGATTTTATATATTAATCTAGGATACAGTTTATTTTAGTAAGCCAGGAATTAAGATACGAATACTGTTTATCTCCTTAACTCATCAGGGATTTGAGTCTAGATATTTGAAGCCCCCCGTCCCGTGTCAACAACGTCACCTTTGCAGCTTTGGTGCAAAAATTATCTCGAAGATAAAGAAAATGTCTGTATAAAAGGCGCACGCTAAAATTGATTTTATATTATTTGTTACAGATCTCAAAGAAAATCTAAAACCATGTCTCTCGATGAGGTAAGTTCCTATTTTAAAAGAATCTCAAAATCAGTTTGATACAATCTCAAAGTTCGACATCAATCACGGTGGATCATTTTTCTCATACAGTGTTATTCTGTAGAATTTCACCGTGAAAATTCAGGTGAAGTGAGCTTGAGATGACATGTGCCCCATAGATCGGCTCTCAATTTACCAAAACTTTCACGTTGAGATTTTACGGAATAGACCGCCTGGTTACCGAGACACCAGTTTTTTTATAATAATCTCAAACATTAGGTATTCTTACCTATCTAAAAGTACTTAGGTACTTTTATTATTAAAAATAGTTAGTTAGAGGGAGCGTAAATTAGTAGCTACTTTTTAATAAACGATTACTTAACTTTTAAATAGATAGGCAAAGATTAAACGATACGATCAAGATATTCATAGAGTCCTATTACTTTTAAATCACTGTCATTGTATACGTATTAGTATTATGAAGTCTAAATCATATTTAATACTTATACTTAATTTATAATCTATCTATTGAATCACTTTTGGAACATGTTAATCACCTTATAATTTATCAACCGATCAATATTATTTTGTCAAGTCTGAAGATCTAATCTTTACAGCTCAATATAATAATTTTAAATTCATTTTTATGATATAATAAAACGGCATAGAAATCTAGAACCGCGTTGGGTCCATGTGGTGAATTTCAGTCCCTTACCTCTTACAGAGAAGCGGCTATGTCCCAGCTGATAATGATCCACGACACGAATTCGACGATTTATTATAATTTTCCCTCTGCTGGGAATCTGTATCGCGACCAAACCCACACCGGGTCAGCGTAGGGCTGAAAGGCCACAAAAAATCCCAGTAATAGGAAAGTTATACTATAATAGGATAGAGCTATGAATGAAGTATATGTTCAAAAATGGAAATAATAAACCGTTGATTTCTAAGATAATAACGGCTCTGAAACAAACACTGGCCAGTTGGAAACAAACTTATAATTGCTGTGGTATACCATTACACTGATCCAATTACCAAGAATTGCTTTAAGTCATTGACTTCTTTTCACTTAGCTCTATGTATTGATTTTATAATTATTGTCTCCTACAGTTCCTTTTTTTAAACCATGGTACTTTTAAGGAGCTGTAGTGTAGGTACCTTTATTTTGATTTTGATTTGCTTTATCTTGATACTATAAGTTCAAGTTATAGTATAATTTTGGAATGTAAAATGAAAACCCCAAAATGTCGGACGATTGGACGCTTTGGCAGCGTTTTTAAAACGTCTATGCTGTGTGCACTAAAAGCACCATTCACCATTAGAAATTGTCTTGATTTTTTTTTCATTTGTGATCAAATATACAACTAGATTGCCTATTTAAATATTCCCATCATGCTCAAATCCATAGCCTGTGCCAAATAAATCAACAAAACATTTTCCAAACTTTTGTTTCCAGCAATTCGCCGGCGTCTCCGGATTCGTCAGGAACTGGAAGACCACCCCCAGCAACGATGAGAACCTCGCCCTGTACTCCCTGTACAAGCAGGCCACCATCGGAGACGTCAACATTGGTAAATATAATGTTAATAAAAGATCGGACGAACTTCTGCCGTAATCCTTCAAGGAATCTTGAAGGATTACGGCAGAAGATTTTAGATCAAGCATAAATCTAAAAGAAGTGAACTTGCGTAAAAAAACTATGTTTTAATTTTACAATATTCACGTCTCGCTGATTATGTTAGTACGGGGTACCTATACATTACATGGATATTGTTATAGATCGATATGTGCATATTCAGACATTGACTGCTACCTATTGAAAATTTCCAAATGGACACACCTAATAATAATTTGCTTAAATGGTAGGTATAGTGTGTTCATTATTGGTTCAACTCAGGAACAACCAACCAACCAACGAGCCTGTCAAAATGATGGCCAACAGAATTAAAATTCCTTGATCAGGATCTCGAGTTTACAGAGCACTTCGGAGTGTTAGAGCACACTTTTCCCACATCATAAAGCTCATTATAGAAATAATTTTTCCAGCTGAGCCCAGCGGTTTAGTCGAGAACGCCAAGTTCAAGGCATGGACCGGCCGCAAGGGAATCTCCAAGGATGATGCCAAGAAGCAGTACATCGATTTGGCCGCCGAACTGGCCCCCAAATACGCATAATTATGTTAAGGATATTTCTTAATTTTATATAAATTATTATAAATAAACGCTTCATACATTATTTAACAATTGATTTTCATTAAATTGCCTTTTGTCATCCACCATCACCAGCTGTATGGTCGTTACCTTTTGTTTTTAATATAAAAATAAGTTTTCAATATTGCAAAGAAGCTTCTATGTCCATCGCAGCAGGTTAGTAGCTAGTAACTCTCATTACGAATAGTAAATTCCAGGTTGCCTGGAAGAGATCGCAGAATGCGATAAGGCCGCCCATTGTATTTTTTTTTTTTAGTTTTAAGTTTCAATTGTTCCTGTATTTTCTGGTGTACAATAAAGTGTGTATAAATAAATAAATAAATAAATAAATTCATTGATTATGTATCACATCTTAAACGTCTATACGTTCAAGATGATTGTGATACAAAATAGCAGGCATAGTAGGCCTACTATGTATTTTAAAGGCATTTAAATATTGATGTGTGACTGTGTGACCCAGATAAGGTTCATTTTTGACACTCACTGGCTGCGAGACGTGAAAGAATGTAAAAATATAACACTGCATACGTAAAAAACATGCTAATTGCTATGTTAGTTTTTCGATGAGTGCTTAACACATCGGTAATAAAAGTTTCGGGTAAAATAAAACTTAATCTCAAAATTCGTTAATCTTGTGTAGTTGCATGAAAGAATGACGAAAGTGATGAAAATGTGTGAAATCCATTTAGGTGGTTACGCACACTTTAGAAGTTGAATAAAAAGAAAAACTGCTTTCTATGAAAATCGGGATAGTCTAATCCCTCGAATGTAAACGGAACTTTGGTGCCCAGAAATTGTTTTTCTATTGTGTCTGCTAATTAGCGGAGTCTAACTAGTTAAAAAAAAAAAACAACTACACTGGCTCAGCATAGAACTGACTGGACTCGTTCACCTTAAAAATAAATATGCTCCACAGCAGATTATATTTTAAGTACCTCTTAGGAATAACGAACGAAACTATCAAGTCTAAAAAAACCGATCAAATCGAGAACAGACGAAACTAAGTTCTCGCAATAGTAACAACCAGCTTCTATTTATCGGTGAAGTACCTAAGCAATCGTGCAGGACGCCTATCAGGATTGCATCAGGATTATGCAGCCGGCCTTGGGTCGGATGTACTCTTAATGGTGCTGCTACTATCAATGGCTGGTAGGTACCAACATTTGCCAATAGAAAATATTAGATTTTACTAAAACACTAGATATATTCTTGGATAGTTTATTGCTAAAATCAGGAATGCTCATATGAAAGACGTGCAAGCGTGCAAGAAACATTGCAAAACGTAAAAACTATATCACATTCAGTTTTTTGTGTCATCGTCGGTCCTAAAATAAAAAATTCCCATTCCCCCATTACCCAATCATGCACCCAAAGTCACACCACTATTCCCAAATTGTGCACCCGGATCCGCCTTGCCATTTATATTCCCGTTCCGTCAAGTGTCAATGTCAAATTGTCAATCCGGTCAAACTGTCAAAAATATTTCACATGCAGAATTGCAGAAATGGTATCAGGCTGACAAACTTTTTTAAGGTAAATTACTATTAAATTCTTTATTTTTCACTGATCAGTGATACGAGACGATAAGGATAACATTCGCATTACGTGGTTAATGATAGCCGATTCGTCACCACTTTTTTTTATTAGTTTTGTACTCCTTTGAGTTTGAGTTGTGTTTGCTTGCTAAAGTCTGTTAGCGCGACCGACCAGCCAGTTCCTAACGAGTAATCGTACCGAGCACACGCCTCTGTTTAACTGTAAGTTAGTGACGTGTATTTCTGATTTACAGTATTAAAATACCTTGAAAGTACATCAATTTCTTAAATAATAATTTGAGACTTCACTTGTTTTGATTAGAGCAATTAGATTTTTGTTTATAGATGGCATCATTTTTTCGCTTTTAAACTTTTTAAGTGGTTATGTGTCATTATCTTCAGCCAGCTATCACGTTATACCCCAAATACCTACGCTTGATTGGCAACTGAAGTCATAATATTAATAATTTTGTGTTTTTAGGTTAGTTAACTGTATCAACAATCCACAATCACCATGTCTCTCCAAGAAGTGAGTATTTTCTTTAGTTTATTTATTGTTTATAGCAAATCTGTCAAGGTCAAGAGGCAATTTTATATCGCTAACTACAATGGCCAATAAAATTGTCACTGCAAAATATTTTTTACAGCATCTATAAATAGTTTACAAACCTGTTGGCTATGTGCTTCATGCTTTAGTTAGCAACTATTTCAGAAAGTGAAAAGGCCATTTACCTACATAGGTACATGAGGTGAAATTATTTAACCCTTTAACCGCTTGGCTAAATATCAATTGTCGTGCCCCTAGCGCGAGCCTACAAATCGACAAAATAATACCTACAATAAATAAGGAGGGGCAATCGTTGTATCGATAAAAAAAAGTCAAAGAATTTTTTATGTTTTTATTTTAAATCAGCCTTATGGCTTCTACAAACAGGCGCGACACAAAGAAACCGCTCATGTTTTTGTGTCGCGTGTCGCGCCTGTTTGTAGGACCTTTAAATTAACCACCCTAATCACTTTCTTCGTATCACAATCGTTCATCTTTAAGCTAATAAGTAAATGTTTTTAACAGTTACTAATTGTTTAACCTTACTAAATTCGAATTGTTTACATCACAATAATCTCTTATTAATCGACTAGGTACTTTTTTTCTTTTCTTATAAATCTACCTACAACAGCAATGGCTAAATCTTTGTATCACAATTGTTTAATCTTATTATCTAAATTTTAATTACTTACATCAAAATAATCTCTTATTATTCGACTTTTTCCTTTTCCAACGAACAACATTAATGGAACTTTCCATTCGTTTGATCCGCTTGTGACGTAGGCAGTGGTCGTATTAATGTGACAGCCGCGCTAGACTAACTAGAGAAATATGTTGCAAGCATAGGAGTCAAGGGATGGGAACTAACGTCAAATGTTGGCATTATACAAAGATCGTGAGGGATATTTTTCTTATGAATAATAAGGAAAAGAATTAATAACACAAGGCAATATGTTAAATTTAACTTTATTTGGTATGACACCGTTTATTTTATGCTGAATGATGCATTATACCTGATTATTTAACTGTTTGTTATTTCGTTTTTAAAATGCGCATTGCATTGTATCCCATCCCTATGGTCATATTTATGCGACGCGCGCGATAGACGCCGAAGAAAATTTCAAGCTGCCAATTACTTATTTTTGTTTAAGTTTTTTGAATGCTTAGAGTTATGACACATAATTTTAAGTAATTGTTGTAAATAATAGCTCTATTTAATAATAGTTTTAGTTGTACCACGCAATTAATAGGACGAAAATAGAACGAAAAAATCATGCATGTTCTCTGTCGCAGAAATACGACACGCGCGGTAGGGACACGGAAATATTTGTCGCATATATGCGACACGCGCGGTTAAAGGGTTAAAGGATGACTGGCACTTTGGTAGAATTCAAAGTATTTCTGTCTACCTACTTTAGATTTAATTTAAATACCCACTTATATAGATTAATTTAATTCAATCTGCCTTTTTCTAATTGAGTGTGTTTTGTCATAACAGGGGGGTAACCACAAGCTCTTAGAGTAAGGTTATTTTGAGATCGAGTAAGGGACAGATGTATCTGACTTGTATACATCTGTCACTTACTCGATCTCAAAATAACCTTACTCTAAGAGCTTGTGGTTACCCCCCTGATATACAAAATATTTCATTTGCATATTAGACTAAAAAATAATAATTCAAATATTCAACTAAAATTAGTAGAAGCTAGATTTGCTAGAAGAATAATTAATAACTAACAATGTTTCTGCTTTGGTTTGTTGGTGAATTAAACGGTTTTAGAAACCAAACTGGTCTGTCTGCCAGTTATTTAAAAACATGTTGTTACTTTAAACTATTTTGTTTTGTCAAATTAAAATCTTAAATAAATCATGCCCACCTTCAACTAATATAGGTTTTGTATATATCTGTGTAATATTGGATGATTAACTTACCCTAACTTGTTTGATTTTAATCCTCTTACTAATAAACACAGAATAAAGTTATACCAAGTATAAACCTATGAAAATGTATGGTTATTCCTTTGTTATACCTGGTATAACTTTATTCCGTGTTTATTATTATTAGTAAGACGGTAAAAATATTTCAAAGTTACACCAATAAATAAAAATTCCACACGGTGTCTTTTTATAGGATTTTGAGTAGTTAAATTAGCACAACATCAGTTAAGTCAAAATTAATGATTTTTGGTTTATTAATATCATTAAAAAAATAGAGGTTATGTCTCTTTAGAGGTCATCATAGTCATTTTCACTAATGACATAAAAATTTTGAAATCAACGGCTGAATGGTTTTTTGGAAGAAATATTGTACACAATTAAACCATGACCTGGATCAGAATTTAGGACACTTATTAGTTAATACATTCATCTAATTAGATTCATATAGGATACTTTTCAAACAGACAAAGCCGCTAACAAAAACTATAGGTAACATTATTTCATGAAAATAATAAATTGCAATGAAATCGTAATGAGTATTTTCTTGTATTCAGTCTCCAAAGGGTTGTTATCAGCATTCTCTGTATAAATGCGTATTATTTACATAATATTAACCTTGGTGGCGACCTTTCAAGTTAATGTCATAAACAACACTATTTTTACACTACCTTTCAAATTTACAGTTCATATTCAAGTAGCTTCATGTTTACGTCTTTTTAGTTGACTTTTTTTTGTACTGACCTACCTATGCTATATCACTTGTTTACCGCAACGGGTAAATAACTGGTAAGAACCGAACTCAGAACCACTTTCATATTCATATTTTTAGAGTTCTGTACCCAAAGGGTAAAAACGGGACCCTATTACTATGACGCCACGATACAGACAGACATTTGTCTGTCTGTCCGTCTGTCACCAGGTTGTACCCAAAGACCTTATACGTATTTCTTACGAAGTATAAGGTCTTTGGTTGTACCTCTTGAATTTTTGACAGATGATATATTTCTTTTGCCGCTATAACAGTAAATACTAAAAACAGAATAAAATAAATATTTAAGTGGGGCTTCCATACAACAAACGTGATATTTTGGCCGTTTTTTGCGATAATGGTACGGGACCCTTCGTGCGCGAGTTCGACTCGCACTTGGCCGGTTTTTATTTTCTTTCAAGCTCCTACAAGCCATATTATTGTCAACAAATGACATAAACTTCCCTACCTAGTATTATCAGACATTGTCATATTTCACAGCAATTGCTTGGATATTTGTAAACTTTACCTTTGCCAGTAGTATGTTAAATTTACAAATTAGTACTTTACATAGATACCTGCGATACTGGATTTAAAAATAAACATCCTTGGTTCATGGTTGGTCGTTCAGAAAATTACGGAGTGATATCCATCTCTCTGACTAGCCTTGAGTTTTTCATCTGTGTACCTATGATGCAAATCGTGTGAGCGAAACCGTGAAAAAGCTAGTAGGTACTTAACAAACAGTTTTTTTTATGATCGCGTAATTTTGTCCCCAAGTGTAATAATTAAATTACAGAGGTCACAGAGATAAAGTATAATAAACCAATTAGGCAACTTCTTTAGAGGATAAAAATACATTAATTAGGCATTGTTTCAAAAAAAAAAAAAAAAATATAGTTTCAATGACAGATTTTTTAAACAAAGGTGAGAGAACCTTCCCTCTTTTGAAGTTGGTTAATTATACTATAGTTGTCGATAACTTGGCAAGAGTACTTGTCTACGTCAATGCTTTCAAAAGAATTAACCTAAGTACTTAGAGTGAAGAGTGAGTGAGTGTGTTAGGTGATTGATTTTGAAGAATACTGTATGAATATTCTGTTTGCCCAGACAACTGACAAAGGCATACTACTATGCGCTCAGTTGGCGCAGTGGTTGAGCGATTGACTGCTGCGCCGCGTGTCGCGGGTTCGATTCCCGCACGGAACAAATATTTGTATGACCTACAGATAGTTGTTCCGGCTCTGGGTGTTGTGTATGTGAGTTTATGTTTGTAAACGCACCCACGATACAGGAAGAAATTCCTAGTGTGGGGCAACGTTTTTTTAAAAAGGAAGAAAGAAAAGCAAAAAGTCTTTGGCAAACACGAATGCTTGTAAGACCAATATGTATTTTTTTATATTTTTGGGTGACACTAAGCTGTTTTGAGTTATTCTCTGTTTTTTTTATCTACTTAATTGAGCAAGTGCGGTGATTAATGCCCGTGTCTATTCCATGTAAATGAGTATGGTAGGAACTTCATTTGTTCACACATTAACTTGATGGTCAAATTTTTTTAACTGACGAATAAAAAAAAGGAGGAGATTCTCATTTCGACATAATATTTTCATGAATGACCACGCATAACTTTTTGGTCCGAATTCAAAATTTCTTTTTATAACTTGCTGTCAACTTATTGTGCATGGAAATATGAAGTTCTTTTTACCTATAACTTGCTGTCAACTTATTTTGCATGGAAATATGCAGTTACATACCTAAATAATATTATAACTGGCAAACTGTGGAAGTACTATATGTGCCCTCTGCTTAACCCTTCGAGGAGTAAAGGCCAGATGTTATGCTATTAATATTTAGTAAGAATTTTATAACCTTATTGTTAGGGGCTGGACTGGAAGCCAAAACAAAAATACTTTTTCTTTGACATTACCTAAACCTATTATTAAAAACACGTCTATGGACGTCGAAAGCAGCGCTACATTATTCATCAGTTTTATAGATACGAATTTAGGCGGCAAACCTATTATTAAAAGACCTATGGACGTAAAAAGCGGACTACATTATTGGTCACCTATTTTTACCCGACTATCCTAGAAGGAGGGTAATATTTGTCGTTTTATAGAATTGTTTAGTCATCCAAGTAATTAATATTTATGCATCAAGTTCATTAATCTCTTTTAACCTGTTGACATAGCTCAGTAAACCTATGAATATGCGTTTTATTTTCCTACCTAGACGACGTTTTTGTTGTGTCATTGTTGGAAAGGTCAGGCAGTTTAAAAAAAATATAAAGCTTATAGTTCCACATTGGGATTCCCCCTAATACCTTTGGCCATGACCCTCTGGCCATTTGTCATAATGTCGCGTTTTAAGTAAATTGCTTTCTGTGTGGTATTTTTAGTCTGCAATCAGGGAAATTCCATATATGTTATGTTGACTACCGATAGCGATCTCTCTATTGTGGTGAGTCTCCGGTAAACCAGATACCAGAGTGACTGGTTTTAGTAATCTATGTGATATTAGCTAGAACCGCAACAGTAAACTTGATACCCAAAATTTTATGCCATATATTCAGACAAACTCACATCTATTGTGGGTGATGGAGTCGTCAGAGATAGGGACATGCAAACTTCAACTTTTTGACGACTCCTACAGGATATTTTTCTCTGAGAAGATGATGCGTTTCCTTAAAGACTTGTTATTTGTATGGAATTTTGAATTACTGTTAGGCATTTGGCAATATGGACGGCATAACAACGCCAACGACAGCACGAAAAAACGGAAGTTCATGTTATTACTAAGATGTTGTGTACAAGGTACGTAGGTAATCTAGTTATTATATCATGTGTTTGTTCCTTTCCAGCAATTCGACGCCGCCGCCGGTCAGGTCAAGAAGCTGAAGTCCCTCCCCAGCGACTCTGACCTCCTGGAGCTGTACGCCCTCTTCAAGCAGGCCACCGTCGGAGACTCTGACCCCTCAAGTAAGTTGACTTTACGTCATTCAGTTGGTACTTACATCAACATTATTATTTACGTCATGATCCTATACGTGGCTAAGTTATCAAACCTCACGGCTCGATCGTGGATGGGTAACTATCGATTCCATACAGACACTCCTTCGTGCCTCGGAGCGCAAAGTTGTGGAGGTCCGATCGCTCGATCGGCAGTAACTCTTTGTAAAGTACTTGTATAGTTGTCTGCACATAACTTGGCTAGAATTAGTTAGACGTTTCTTAGGTCTATTTGGTTACCAAGCGGGATGCGGGGTAAGTTTAGCTACGTTCCGAGCGCGCGATTGGTTGGTCAGTTGACACAAGGATCGACTGACCAATCGCGTCGCGTCCACGTTCCGTTCGCTCTATATGGTGGTTGGTAACTTACTCCCACTACGCTAAAACCTTGCCAAGTTACATGCTGGGGCCTATATTTAGCTGCATCCGATTACATTGGATATCGACCCCAACTTAGTTGTGAAAAGACTAGGAATATTCTTTGTCACGATCCGATACTTCCATCATGTCCGTGTCCGGTAGACTCCGCTCCCTGGGCTCAGACCAACTTGCTGATCTATCATGATGAGTGTAGTACAGAAGAGCACACGAGAACACACAAGGGGATATAAATATGACTCATAGAACTATGATGTTTATTCTGAACTATATGTTTTTTTTTTTATACGCTCGCGCTTGACCACTATCTGGTAAGCGATGTTGTGGTCGACGGTGAAGCACTCTTGCCTAGAAGTAACATATTCACTCTTGACTTAAAGACTCCTAGATTGTAGCTATCGGGAAACACAGACTCTGGCAGGGAATTCCACTCCTTAGCTGTACGCGTAATAAAAGTATTTCCAAAACGTTTAGTGCGTATGGGTGGGATGTCCACCATGTACCGATGGCGCATCGCCGTAAGTCTTGTAGTCCGATGATGAAACGGGCTAGGCGGAATTAGATCATGCAATTCCATCGCATCGCACACTCCCCGAAATGCAACCGATAAAAAACCGAAAAGCTGGCAACTCGGCGACCATGATATATACAAAACACACTATGTATGCACTATGCATTTGTTTTAACACTGTATAAATTCATGCAAACAAACAATTTAAGACTCCGTGTTTAATTTTCGAGGCCTTAAGTGCAGTTTCATGAATGAAGTGTAACGCGTTCGCAAGTTATGAATCGTTTAATAACTTAATTAATCAAGAAGTTCTACGTATTATGTTTGTATTATACAAATTATGGTAAAGTTTAAACGGTATTTATGCGCTTCGTTTCGCTCTGATTACAACAGCGTAACGTACATTATACAAGTTAAACAAAAATGTCTTGTAACATTAATCTTATAAGCGCTATATTAGTTTGCTACGGGTATTTAAAATAATGATTGTGATATCAATTAATCTACCTAGCCTTAGATAGCCTTAGCCTGAGATTATCAAATAATATTGGACACGTCATTTTTGCCACTTTGCTTTACTAAATCAATAAAAATTGACAAAGATAACGCATCAAAGTTCAGGAGTGCGGGCTTGTGACGTCACTATGTCAGTATAAAGACTAACGGCGTGACTTCACACGATATTTCAACTCAACCTCGTCATTTTATGTTTACGTGTCAAAAGAAAAATACGTGTCCAATATTTTTTTTAATCAACCTGACGAAAAAATAAACGAATTATCAGTTAAAAAATATCAGTTCACATCCCCATTTTAAACGATTGTAAATTAAAAATACTTTTTAATTACAGCAAGACTTCTTGCTGCTGTCGGGATTTGACGTACATAGATGTTCTTATATTTCTCGTTACAAATAAAACATTATATACTCATAAATTGATTTGCTACTCGTATTTTAAACTATACTCGAGTATTGTAAAAACCAAATCATTGAACCGCGAGATAAACAGGTTTTATTTACAAACTAGTTTCTTGTAAGCTAGCTTCTTTAATGTCGAAAATTATCCCAAAGGAAATATTCCTGAGATAAAAAGTATCCTATGTGATATTGCAGACTATAATATATATCTGTGCCACAAATAATATAATACTAGCATACAGTTGCCTCATCTCATCCCATACAAAGAAACCGTGCCACGTAACTAGCGTTTTTCATCTGATTATACTGATTATTTTTTGTAAATCGAACGCGTTCGGTTCCATTCCACGGCGATAGATTGATCACCATCTAATAATCAATGGGTATCGATAGATAAATCAAATAATCAGTATAACCAGTACAGTACGTCGGGGCACTTTCGTTGTATGGGATGAGACACCAAGTCTGTGCCAAATTTCATCTAGATCCCTCCAGCTGTTTGAGCAACACACACTCACAAACTTTTGCCTCTATAATATTCAAAAGAACTACCGTGTTTTTTTGGTTTTACACACGTTTAAGACTTTGCTATTTATGTATATACCTATCGTATGAAACGTGTTAAAATCTCGAATCGTAATTTTTTAGGACTTTTTGATAACCGTTAAAAATTAAGTCCTTGGACTTTGCACCACGTCCACTAGGTACCTATTACTCGCTACTTTAACGACGTAGATAAATTATGAGTAACATGTAGGTAACCTATCAGACATTAATTTACATTGTTAGGTATAATTAGTCAATTAAGTATAAAAGGAAGATGTTATTACACTAACACCTTTGTAAAATGTACATAGTAAATAGGACTTATTGACTTACGAGCGGACAGTTGAAGTCGGCTGGGCAGCGTTCGAGAAATTGCGCGGTATCTTCTCGTCCAACTTATCACAGTGTCTCAAGACGAAAGTCTGGGTCCGTGGCTTACGCCCCCAGTGGTCGATGCACCTGTGGCCGACGCCCCCGATTCGATTAATTTATTTCAAAGCAGTTTTTGATCAAATCCTGACAGTAGTCAGGCACAAAAATGTTGTACAAAAATAATAAATGTATATTGATTGTAAGTTTAAGTATAATATTAAATCTTAAATATATTTATAATAAAGAAATATTGGTTGTATCTTTTGAAAAATGAAAATGTTAGTTGTTTTTCATTATTTATTTATAAGATAATATAATAATAAGATATCTAGTAAAAAAATGTATATAAATCACAGTTTACATCACCTATAATCAAGAGAATCATTTAACTTAATTACAATAATCAGTCTCAAATGTAATAAAATATAATAGTGATAAAGATAAAATGTCTATGTGGTAAGTTATTATAAATGTATATTAACAACATTCACTAACATTTTATATGAAGTCTTTTAGATTTTTTGGATGTTCGTACATAATAAATATGCTTTTTGAGAAAAAGGTGTGTCAAGATAAATTTAAGTGGCGATCTATTCTCTCTGCTATTCTATAGATAACTTTTGTTTAGCAAGGAAAAATACTTCATTACGGTGAAACACTTTTCTCACTTATTGTACTAAGCGAAAAAGCACAAAAAAATAATAATATAAAATTAATCGAATCGGGGGCATCTGCCACAGGTGCATCGACCACTGGGGGCGTAAGCCACGGACCCGAAAGTCTATGACCAGTGTGTGTTGTCAGTGATGCTCTGAGACGTGGTCGCTCACAATGAGCCTCATCAGAAAGCTTACAGTCACCCACAGGGCAATGGAGGGCTTTGCTCGGAGTTTCCTTGCGTAATCGAATCAGAAATGTAGAGGTCCGTAAGAGAACCAGGGTTACCGACATAGCCCGAAGAATTGCCAAACTTAAGTGGCAGTGGGTAGGGCACATTGCTTGCAGAACTGATGGCCAATGGGGCAGAAAAGTTCTGGAATCGGAAGACGTTGCTTTGGTCTCCCACCAGGTGGACCGATGACCTAGTGAAGGTTGCGGGGATCCGCTGCATGTGGGACGCACGGAACCGGTCAATGTGGCGACACTTGGGGGAGGCCTATGTCCAGCAGTGGATCGGCTGATATGATGATGTTTGAATTATAGCCATAATGATCAAAGCATTTTGATAGCGCAGCATTGAATACCGTGTTCTGCTTATCAACCAATCAAACCAGGCAATAGCTGAAAGTATTTTTCAATATTTCACTTATTATTTAACAACTTTAATGGGTTTAAAATTTCACATTACACGGTTTAATCAATATTGAAATTGCTTGAAATTCCATTACGATGGATCAATCAATAAATCAGCCGTTTCTCTAATATGTTAGAGTCGGCTTCAGTCTAACTGGGTACAGCTGAATACATGCAGCGATTGCCTACCTGACCACCACAATAGGTGGGTATTTATCAAGATACCTTTGGCAAGACTGATGGCAGATTTGAGAGCTTTTGAACACCGTAACGATAATCAAAGCGCTTTTAATAACAGCCGGGTCTAACGGCACGTGCTTTCCAATGCGCGGAGGAGGAGTCTCGGTATGCTCTATGTGATGGTCACCCATCCAAGGACCGACCTCGGCAAGCGTTGCTTAACCTTGAAAGTCGACCCGTGCAGCTGTTATTACTTAATTCAAAACCATGATGGGTTCTGCTTCAAAAAATTTATTTGTTAGTAGTCGGGTATTCGAGAAAATTACTCTAAATTGTGCAGTTTTTTACGGGATTCAATCTACAATCAACTCGGTTGTGGAGGGCAAATCCAAGTTTTTTATATGGAGACTTAGTTTTTACGAAGCTAATTTGAATTTTATGATAGCTTGGTCTATAAATAACGGAATAAACCAGAAACGCAATTATTTTTATTTTTATAACTTTTGCAATATTATAAACGGTAGTCGAAAATATCCGTTTAAACATCTCTACTATCTATTAAAGTAATATAAAATATCCGTCTAAAAATCCGAACCACCACAGTTGTAATTATCATGAATATGTTAGTTTCTTGTTCGAAGTCCGAACAGACATAATGGGGGATTCGTGTGTAATAGCACCATTTCCGTGATCGGGCGCTGAAAATACATATGCATAGGGATACAGAATTTAATACATTAACCTGATTCAACCCCTGCTATGCGGGTATAGATGTTTTTATGGGATCTATTAAATATGCATTTGACTTGAATAATTTAGCGTTGATAATATTTGAGCCAGAAAAACGAAAAATCAGTTTCACTTAACCCTAAGTTTTAATAAACACAATAACAAAGACATTTACAGATAAAGAGGTATTTTGGCGATCTGAATTACATCAGCCAAATTTTAGCTTTCGAAAGAAATTCAGTTCAGTCTATTGTTTCACAAACAATTAAAAACAATAACCTCTCGAATAATCGTGTGAAAATCAAAACGATCGTTTGTATGGTAATCGAGTTAGATCCGAACATCCGTACGAGTATTTGCAAAACTAATATTGTGGTGCGATGAGGTCCTCGAGTAAGACTTAGCATCTCTGATGGCCTTATAAAGTCCAAACATTTATTAATCCATACTATAAATGCGAAAGTAACTCTGTCTGTTACCTGTTTACGCCTTAACGGCTCAACAGATTTGGATGAAACTTGGCATATGGATAGACTAGACCCTAGATTAGGACATGCGATATTTTTCATTCCGGTATAATGCTCCCTTGGGATAATAAAATACTTTTAACTTCGCCAAGCCGCGGGAAGGAGCTAGTGTTTTTTAAAACCACTAGCTCCTCCCAATCGCCCGCGGAAAAGGAGGAAATTATCCCAAAGAAACATATTCCCCGGGATGAAAAATCCTATGACCTTCTCCAAAGCCCAATTTATCTATATAGTAAAAATTCAAAAAAATACCTCCGGGGCTTTTTTTTCTAAATGTGAGAAAAAGGCTTTAATCGCGAAGCGATTATGCCAGCCTCGTAAGTATACAAAGTAAATGTAAGTAAATAATATCTAAGATCCTAAATTAATTAAAAAATAACCGTTATTCCTACCTCCAAGGCTTATTGACTACATAATTTATCTAGTAGAAGACACGTTTCGATCAAAAATCCTTCGAAACACGTAATTATAACACGATATCTTTCAAAAATACTCCGCTTCAAAGAGTAAAATGCGCATAACTTTTTAACCGATTTTCATCAAACATAGCTAAGAACACTCTCGAATAAGTCAAACAAAAAAAAACTAAATCAAGATCGCTTCATCCGTTTAGGAGTAACGAATACACAGATTCACAGGAACATACGTCAAGCTTATAACACCCTTCTTTTTCCGTCGGGGTTAATAACAGACAGACAAGTTATTTTTAATATTAGTATGATGCTTGGTAGACTTCCAGAAAAGGATACTCACACTTCTCACAATCAGAGGCATATAAAGCAAACCCCAAACAAGTCTAAAATACTGTTAATATGTGTAATATTATAGTTTAAATATCTTTGCTTATTTCTCACAAACATCTTTATCTGTGGAACACTAGACTAGATCAATTTATGGGCTACCAGTTTTAGAGTACCGTAATTGACACGCGAACCCGTTGCTTTCTTGGTAAAATTTGAGGCGACCTGCTTTAGTGAATACTTTTTCGTACTCTGTTTGGTTTTATATGGCTTATTTATGTGCCAATGGGTGAACGTGACAGAATTTTAGGTTTTTCTATCATAATGTGTTGTAACACCGAAAATTACTATAAATAGTATGTAGTATTTTAAATTTTAGCATGGTCATCAATTCTAGTCACATTAAAATTCGAATCAGAGCCCTTCAGAGCGTAACACACTAAACTTTTATTATGTTTAAAAATGCTTCTACTGTACCTACAGTGTGAAAAACGCTATGAATAGAATACTCAAATTAGTCGACTGTTCGCGTGACCAGAGGGCTGGTCTTTTCTTCAGCCAGAGAATCAGCATTGCCATTCAACGTGGCAATGCTGCCAGCGTTCTGGGCACGTTTCCCATTGACATCAATGAGGATGAATTGTTTTATGCGCAATGAGCCCTTTTCCCTCTCCTCTTTGTTTGTTTTGTTATTAGTCATAACTTCTTAAGATTAGAAATGTCAAAATGAATTAAAAAAATGACAAAAATTAAAAAATCACTATTGTCAAAATGAAAGGTATTTATTGCGATCGAATGTTTGAATCTGTCTGTTAGTGTAAGTCAGTTCCTCGCAGTTTTCCAATTCGTGGTAATCTAAAACAACTAAAGTTTCTACAACAGTAACAGTTATATACAGTAGGAAGTTAATCCCCTTAATAAACATAACAACAAATTAATCAATAATGCCTAAAGCTGTTTATCATTAACTACTAATCGCTTAACACAATCATTACAAGATATAAATCACGATTTAAATCTTTGATAAGAAAATACATGACATAGCACACGTAAGTATTTAGGTTGAAACAATTAGGATAAATTGCATTAAATTGTGTCAGAGACTCCTCCATGCCACGGAAAGCATGTTAAAATACTCACAACGGATCTTTGTGTCTCTGAATTAGCTGCAAGACCTTGCGCAGTAGCTATTTATTGGAGGTGAAGATAGCATTGTATAACTGTCTCTTTCACTCGCTTAGGTTTGTCGCATCTTCCTATCTCGCTTACTCTATGCAGTATACTCAATGAAAAACAGTTTCTTGCTCAATGGTTGGCAGAACCAACTTCAGAGACACAAAGATCCGTTGTGACTATTATAAGCCTTTGGTCCCGACTGACTTTTGAAGAAAGTTCTCTTCAAATTTAATTTTATAATGACTGTCGTTACGGATAGTAAAAGTCAGATAATTAAACAACAGTCTTGCCAGGGGGTAGTCGTGTTACCCAGTTACTGGTTTGTGGAGGTTAGATAGGGAGTCGTTCCTTGTAAAATACTGGTCTTTGGTTAGATGATGACGGTAGAATCATTTTCTTTTTTAAAAGAGTAAGTATGGAGTTTCTTGTGCATTCTTCTCCATAACTAGCTACTTTCCGAATGCACGGTAGAATCAACTTGTATTCCATTTAAATTTAAATTGTGACATTCAAAAGTGCCGCTTGGTGGCCCAGTTGAAATAAATATCTTTTGTCTTTGTCTTTGATGGTAAGCCAACCTCAACGTAGTCTTCTCCTTTTCATGTGAGGATGTGGCAACCTCTGGTGTCAGATAATTAAGCCGCCTCTGGGAGCTTCTGGGGGCCTCTGACTTGGCTATTTCAGACTTACAACTATATAAGTCTAGGTTTTCTCACGATGTTTTCCTTCACCGTTGCCTGTAATGTCCAAGATAAACTTAGAAAGTACATATGAATTTAAAAAAGTCACATTGGTACTGCCTGATTTGAACCCACGACCTCAAGCACGAGAGGCGAGGTCTAAGCAATTGGGACACCACGACCTCAACGTAGTTGGGAAAATGCTAGGCAAATTGTTTGCATCAGAAAGCACAACTGCAATTGATTTTAAGTTCTAGTTGCAGAAAAATAGGGTATAAATTCTATCGAAGTCATCTTATGATTCATAGTTGATTCTCGCGCCATGATGATATTTTTTTACTGGGGTATATTCACGTTCTATTGTTCTTTTATAACGATAAGCAGCTCTATGATGATGTTTATAAGTCGTGATTCTTTTAATTCTTAGCAAAAGCGTACGTGATCATAGGCCTAATTAGGTACTAATTCGATGTATAGCTGGATGAAATCATATTACAGCGTCAGTGAAATGTTAACTATTTGAAAACCGATTTGTTTAATTTATCTCATTCAAGCATAGCTGAACAAGGAATACCAATTGCAAAACTTTGAATTACTCATTCTAGGTCAATAGGAAAACACAATTGCTGTGTGGTTACACAAACAGGGTCTGCCCATTGATATCCGTGGTTCATCAAGAAATCAAATCCTAATCTATTATTGTTTGTTCTTTAATAACACAAAATTTACATGGTTTAACAATAATCAATACATTACTCTTGGATTCTTTTACCACACAGCATACTTGTAACTTTTCCATAATTACATTTTCCATTTCTTCATGCATTATACTCAAATTTTCTTTTTTTAATTTACAGAGGCCCCTGGCTTCCTGGACCTGAAGGGCAAGGCCAAATTCGAGGCCTGGAGCAAGCAGCGTGGAGTCTCAAAGGATGCCGCACAGAAGGCCTACATTGCGAAGGTCGAACAACTGGTCGCTTCCATCGGCCTCCAATAAAAAACTTTAGTGTGACTGTAGCATATTTGTAATTTAAAATCAGTGAAATTTTTATATGTAAAAATCAAAAAGCTATATTATTTTTTGTATTAAAATCATGGACCAGACTGGACCAATCTGGTTCATTGGGCTGGTCTGGAATGTGGCGGATAGAGCAGGGTTGAGTTTGTTTCGACGCCATTTTGTTTCGGTAAAAGTTTAGTTCGTACTGTAACGAATAAAATGTTCTTGCATTTAACACGAAATTATCACCATCTTATTTGTAATACTATTCTTTTGTCCAGCCTGTAATTTGACGGTATAAAATGCTGTCAGTTTCAGGGAAACAAACACCACTATCTTTTCAAACTTAAATAGCAGTCACAAAGTATTCCTTGTACATTTATGTATATCATATATGATTGTTACGGCCGTCCGTTTCATGAAATCATTATTTATTACTTCGGTTTAGGCACAACTAGTATATAAGCGTAAACATCACATAATGTAAGGATACAAAATTGAATATATCTCTGTTTGAAATCATTCGTTTCTTCCGTACTTTTTGGTATACGGTGCTGTTTCTGATTCTTGTTTATTACATTTTTTGTTGAAAAAGATTTTTTTATACATGAAATATATCCGTTGGTTACTACATTTTGTATTTTATTTCCTAGTTACATAAGTAAACCTTGTGAAGATTCTTGATGTCATTATTAAGACGGTACCCTGACCAAAAAATCGATATGATGCATGAGATATGAGCATTCCTATTGGTCTAGCGGCACTGGTGGCGCATGAATTACAGTAGTGAATACGCCCAGATTTTAGAATAAAATCTTTATAAAATCGAATTTCGGTCTTTTGAAAAAAAAAACTACAAAAATTTTCGTTATTAAATTGTCTATCCATTAGTGTTAGTACAAAAAATAATTAATAAACACTTTACAAGGAGATGCATAATATCAATAATTATTTCTCAGTTTTATGTTTTTTTGGAAGGAGATTAGTGAAATATATAAAATATTTAAAAAAAACTAAATCTACCATTTTAGAATAAATATTATGTAGAATTTTAATGTATGTTTATTAATTGATATTTCTTTTTAAATAACGAGTAGATAGCTCCTAAAAACAGCACAAAAAACAGCTTGCGCGGCGTTTTTTGCTCGGGGTATCGCCTTAATATATCAAATTTATAACGAATTTGGATGGCTTGAGACGTCAGTATTCGTAATGCATTTTCCACGTGGCAGCGAAGGCACAGATTGCGAAGGGTTGAGTGGAAGAGAGAACAGACTCATTATTACACAGTAGTAGGTAAATATATTTGAAGTGCATTAAAAGGCATGGAATATACCTAGCTAGACCAAGGCATTAAAAGGCATGGAATACACCTAGCCAGATCAAGGCATTAAAAGGCATGGAATACACCTAGCTAGACCAATGCATTAAAAGGCATGGAATACGCCTAGCTAGACCAAGGCATGTAAAACACCTAGCTAGACCAAGACATGGAATACACCTAGCTAGACCAAGGCATGGAATACACCTAGCTATTGACCAAGCTCTGTTTATGTTGGAGATTCACCATGATAAATAATACCTTACCGCCTTTGTAAATAAAGCTGTCCTATTGTATTTGTATCTGCTTGTTTTGTGTACAATAAAAAAACAGCCAAGTGCGAGTGTCGGACTCGCGAACGAAGGGTTCCGTACCATTATCACAAAAAAAAAACACGTTTGTTGTATGGGAGCCACACTTATATATTGATTATATTCTGTTTTTAATATTTGTTGTTATAGCGGCAACAGAAATACATCATCTGTGAAAAATTCAAGAGGAACAAGCTGGTGACAGATGGACAGAGAGACAAATGTCTGTCTGTATCGTGGCGTCATAGTAATAGGGTACAGAACTCTAAAATTAAGAATATGAAAGTGGTTCTGAGTTCGGTTCTTACCAGTTATCTACCCGTTGCGGTAAACAAGTGTTAAAGCATAGGTCAGTACTAAAAAAAATACGAAAACAAGAAGAAAAAATAGTGCTGTGCAGTCGGGGGATATATATAGATTTTCTTCTAGTTTACGTCTTTTTAGTTCGCTTCTTAAGTAGTCAGGTTTTTGTTTTTTTTTTTTAATTAACTTTTATTTTTATTTTTTATTTATAACTTTTTTGTTAACATATATTTTTTTTCGAATTAGGTATATTTAAACATATAAGTGTTATATATTTTTGAAATCACAAATGTTTTTTTTCGTCTATATTTTCTGTAACTTATATGGTGTACATAATAAAGAGTATTCTATTCTATTCTATCACCTCTTAAAACCCTTAATTTGATACGCCACATGATGGGTATGGAAGAAAAAAAATTGGGCCCCCACAATATGGCGCCCAAAAGCCGCCATTTTTCTATTTTCCAATTTTAATGAAGCCAGTGATACTCGCAAGTTTAAGACCAAAACCGCCCAGCGTGTTTGGTCTCTAGAACGCCACATAGGAACAAACATACATTTAATACTGATAGAAACTCTCACTTCTAAACACATTACCCTCCTTCGGCAGTCGGGTAAAAATTGGTTAACCTTAGAAAATATTACCATTCAGTTGATGCGTGATATCAATTTGACTATACCCTACCGTAGAATTTAATTTGTAATATCTTTCAAATCTGATTTGTTTGTTAGTGGTCATGATATCTATCTACCTAATCTTAATCCGCTTTGGATAAGATAACTTGACATAAAAATGTGTAGGTATCTATCATTATCATCTACCATGATTTTCATAATATCGTTTTTGTCATAAAAAAATATTGGGCACTAACTACTACTAGCACTATCCTCAAACAGGGCTACTGTTTGAGGATAGTGCTAATTGAAGTATATGTAGATACCCAATTCTAAGTCATCATCATCATTTTCCTCTGCTGGGACACAGGCATCCTCTCTGTGAGAGGCAATGGGCTCCACGCAGGCCCAGTGCGGCTTGATTATTGTCATGTCTTCGATTTTTTGTTTCTAGGACATGCCGGTTTCCTCACGATTTTTTCCTTCACCGTTTTAAGAGTGAATGTTACCCCAACAGGAAAGTGACTCCTAGAGTGATATGAGTGGAACGTATAGTTAGTGCGTAATCTGCTGTGAATGTGCCCTACATAAAAAATAAGTGCGTGTCGCCGTTTTTGAAAAAAACGAAAAAAATGGTTCCTGCTGGGGTAACGTTGTTCCAGCAGGAAAATTCTAAACGAATGATCGGAATGAGAAATATTGTGCATGGGCAGAGAGCTTATAGTTGTGCAAGAATGTGCGCCGAAAATATAATAAGTGCGTCATCAGGTTTTCGAGATATTGCATTTCCTGCTGGGGTAACGTTTTGCAGAATCGTGTATCTCTAAAACCATTGTATGTGCGCCTGTAGAATAAACATACACGAGTAGCTCTTGATTTGTGCGTATTTGTGCCGGAATTAGATTTAAGAAAATATCTATAATTTTCAAGAAATTGCGCTTTTTTGAAAACCGGAAAAAAAATCACAGCGCCTAAATGAGAAAACGTATAAGCTCGTTGAAAACTGTATTCAGTCCATCTTGACGCTTGTAATAACCATAAAAAGTTTCAAAAGCATACATGTTTGCGTTATCGAATAATATTGCTGAAAGTCAAAACGAGGGTGTCATAACTTTGGCGGCTAAATACAAGAAACCGACTTAACCCAAGATAGGTAGGTGTAAACCACAAGTATGTGCGTTTAGTCAAAAATATATAGTGAAAATATTCAGCTTGGAATGTTTCCCAATACGTAGATTTAAACAAAAAACAAAACATGTAAACAATGGCTGGTTATCCGACCAAATTCAAATGACTACGAAAAAGCGACGGATTAATACATAACTATTACCTTCTTAACTTTACTTACGAACCGGTTGTAGCGTGTTGTGCCTGAGTACACTGAGGTAGAAAAGTTATAAAAAAAATAAGTTGATGGATTATATTCTACTAGCTGTTTCCGTGACTTAGCACTTGATTAGGTAAGTATATTAGAAAAGTGTGCCAAGCTCTAACCTATATTCTTTATTCCAAATTTAATTAAAATACATTCAGTATGTTGTGAACACATCCAGATATTTGCCTTTATAATATTAGTAGAAAAAAGTACTTCAGAGACCAAAATATGATGGCGGCTGTTTTAAATAAAAGTTCAAGATATGTGTGATAAATACCTACTACATAAAAATAACCTACAGATACAGTTTATAAATAAAAAGCCAATTAACACAACAGTAAAAAAACAACGTTTAAACCTTGGGTTAGATAAATTAACATTGAGTTTTTAGGGTTCCGTACCCAAAGGGTAAAAACGGGACCCTATTACTAAGACTCCGTGGTCCGTCTGTCTGTGTCACCAGGCTGTATCTCATGAACCGTGATAGCTAGATAGTTGAAATTTTCACAGATGATGTATTTCTATTGCCTAACAACAAAACTAAAAACAGAATAAAATAAATATTAAAGGGGGACTCCCATACATCAAACGTGTTTTTTTTTCATCATCAGTAGAACATTCCTTTTTTTGCGCCATCCACTGACGTCGCGCCGCAAGGAGTCGCTCATGTGAAGTGCTTTTTTACTAGGAAGTGCGTTTGGGTTATCACTTTGTAAACAGTGACATGCGCAAACCAGTGCGTTCTAAAGTGATGTGATATGACATTACGTTTCATACCGAGGAATATTACATTACACCATGACTCCAAACATGACGCGAAATGAAGCGCTACACGAGGTTATTGTAATTGTAATTACATGCTCGCGTACATACATCATTACATGAGATGAGATAGTGCGATATGGATGTTATATTGTGATGTGACAGACAATCGTCAAAAGTACACTTGCCAGTTGCTTTTGATAGCATGTACTTATAGTCGATTTTCTTTCATAATTATCTTTTCCCCAATCTAGGCATAATTTAACTAAAGTGCGAGAGTCGTGATTTTAAACATCACTAGGCAGTCCGCGGTGTCAGAAAAACAAACCTTATTCCATGAAAAATACGGTTCTAGATAATAGTTCGCAGCCAGCGGACCGACCGGTGCATGCTCCTTCTCGCTTGAACATACGGCGAACGCGCGCCCGCACCGCCGCGCGTACTGTTTGAGTGTTATGTGCCATACTTAATTTGGTCGAGTAATGTGTAATGCTACAGTACGCGGTCGGGATTTCGCAGCCAGCCGACCGACCGGCGCATTACTCATAAGAAATAATAAGAATATAATTTATATGTATATTTAAAATTTTATATCTTTTACACAATAAATAGGTTTAGTTAGTACCAATATTATACTTACAACTGATCTGTGATTTTCTGTGATTATGCAATTTTACTGTTTGTATTTTAGTACATAAGTAAATGAAAAACTGATCTGTGATTTTAAATAATAATGACTACACACGGTTCAAATAATTTGATTGAACTGTGTGTTCTAATATTAAAGAGTTTGTAATTTGATCTGTGATTTCATGCCATAATTACTTTAAGAAACAAAATTAAGAGAATAAAAATAATAATTTCTACATCAACAACCTCTTTCATTTGTTATGGTCACAAGGTGCATTTAATGTATTTTTTAATCAGCCCCCAAAATTTGGTCATACCAACAAACGTTTGAACGCGACTGTACGGACAACAGCTTAGGTTTAATACGTCCAATCAAGAAGGTCATCGATATGTATGAATCCGTCGCTTTTTCTTAGTCATTTGAATTTGGTCGGATAACCAGCCATTGTTTACATGTTTTGTTTTTTGTTTAAATCTACGTATTGGGAAACATTCCAAGCTGAATATTTTCACTATATATTTTTGACTAAACGCACATACTTGTGGTTTACACCTACCTATCTTGGGTTAAGTCGGTTTCTTGTATTTAGCCGCCAAAGTTATGACACCCTCGTTTTGACTTTCAGCAATATTATTCGATAACGCAAACATGTATGCTTTTGAAACTTTTTATGGTTATTACAAGCGTCAAGATGGACTGAATACAGTTTTCAGCGAGCTTATACGTTTTCTCATTTAGGCGCTGTGATTTTTTTTCCGGTTTTCAAAAAAGCGCAATTTCTTGAAAATTATAGATATTTTCTTAAATCTAATTCCGGCACAAATACGCACAAATCAAGAGCTACTCGTGTATGTTTATTCTACAGGCGCACATACAATGGTTTTAGAGATACACGATTCTGCAAAACGTTACCCCAGCAGGAAATGCAATATCTCGAAAACCTGATGACGCACTAATTATATTTTCGGCGCACATTCTTGCACAACTATAAGCTCTCTGCCCATGCACAATATTTCTCATTCCGATCATTCGTTTAGAATTTTCCTGCTGGAACAACGTTACCCCAGCAGGAACCATTTTTTTCGTTTTTTTCAAAAACGGCGACACGCACTTATTTTTTATGTAGGGCACATTCTCAGCAGATTACGCACTAACTATACGTTCCACTCATATCACTCTAGGAGTCACTTTCCTGTTGGGGTAACGTTCACGTTTTAAGAGCAGTGGTGATGAAATAATTGGTTGAGATTTGAACTCATGAGCATGAGTACTAGGTACAGCTTGTAAGTTGCGGCCGTTATCACCGGGCTACCACTGCTCTCTCTTCTTAGTACTTCAAGACTAACGTGTCGTTTTCTTTAATTTTTTTACTTTCAAGCGCCTGTTTTTATCGAACGTAGGCGTTTCTGTTAAATTATAGGTTAAGAGTGCATAGGCGCTTTTTAACCGACTTCAAAAGAAGGTTTCTCAGTTTGACCTGTATGTTTGTCCGCGATTTTAATTTTATTTTTCTTAATTAGTTTTTAATCATGCTCTGGCAGTTTGAGTAGTTAATGCGGCCTACCCGAATGTCCTTTCTTTGGTATTGTTCGTCGAAATCGTTGAGCTCCTTAAATTCTGAGTTGAACTGCTCGGTTATTGACAAATGCGTGCACTGACTGGACATGTCCACTCAATCTGGCTGGTTCTTTCCTCAAAAGACCATTTCTTTCAGACAGTCTACATGGTCTTCACATGATCTAACCAAGATTTTGTCTGGACTTTAAAATAGACTGTGACCTCTGAGTTTATTTCGTTCTTTCTTCTCAGAGTAGTCAGATAGGAAACGCCGACCTCATCTAGTTTAAAAAAAATAAGATCGACGTGTAAAAGTGTTTGTACAAACCAACTTACAGAAATAAAATCATTTATTATTAAGTAGCGGGCAGCGGCTTGCATTTCATTTATCAGTAGGCGCTAAGCTAAATGTTTATATGGAATATTTTTACACGAAAGTTACAAAATAAAACACCACTCATACATACAGATATATTAACACAAGGTACAAAACTAAATATCACAATTTACAGAAGGAAAAAATACGTATACCAAGACATCAATGCAAGTAGCCAATGATTCCACAAGCTATAGCGGGTCCCGAAGTGCCGGTAAGAGCACTGTCCTCCGTACTGGCTCTTCCATAGTCATCTTCGCCTTTAGAGATGGCTAAAGAGCGACCGACTATGGACCTCGGGCCTGCGAGGGAGATGAGGTGGTCGATCAGACGGACTGTCAGGGGTCCTTCCTCTGCTTTTATGTTGCCGAGGTCGCCGACGTGGCGGACGTTGTCGCGAGGACCTCCGTGACGACCCTGGAGTAGAAATGGATATAATGTAAACACTACTATACTTCTTCTATGATAGCTTGATCTCTGCGAAAGCTGTCATTATCAATACAGTAACAATAGCGCTTGACAGGCTAACAATAACTTACCAATAAAGTACCCACACGTCAGTTTGACATATGTCGCAGAGATCAAGCAAATCTTTATGAAGTATAGTGTCATTAAAACAAAATAGGCAGTCATAGGGACAGCCTAGAGAAGTAAAAAAATTGTCAATGACGCGATCCCATAAGTGTTGCCCCTGACAAAAATCTTTCAACGCGGTTAAAGAGGTTTTCACTTCAAAAATATGCCCGAAGCCAAAAAAATAATTTAACTGTTGTAGCAGGCTGCTATTTTGTGTTATTCGTTGAAAGTTGTAAGTGGTTACTAATGCGTTAGCAGCTATCCTCTTAGAGGTAGTTTCATAACAATTAAGCCATTATTTCTAGAACATATACAGCCATCACTGATCTGTCCAATAAGGGGACCGTAACAACATTTATTCTAGCAATAATTATTTGGTTTCCCGCAAACGTGTCTTCGTAATTAAATTGTACAGAAACTGCAGTTTTTTATTAAAACGATGACAGAATGCAGGCTCAGCCATTGCTAATGCATGTTGTGATGTTAACTAAGTCTCTATTAGCGCAAGGACGGACGAAACGTCTCGAAGACACAGTAAATCAGTATTCGGAAAATTTTAACCTACTATAACTACTACTACTAACCGAACAACTAGCAAAAGCCCTTAACAAATATTCATGTATTCGATACTAACATAGAAAGCAAGGAAATGCGGGCCAATCTCCTTGCAGTTATCCTTGACGGCTCCAGTCTGGTGCACATGGATGCCATGCAGTCCAGCCGCCAAGCCGGTGATGTTCCCCTCGATGGTGACGGGCCCGTTCGGCACTAGCTGCGTGAAGATCAGGTCACCTTCCACTCCTGACTCCTCGTCGGCTTGAAGGTGGACTATCGCTTGGAGGCCGGGCGTTCTTTGTGGCTGGGGATAGAAAAAGATTTACTTAGAAACTGGTACATTTTACTTTCTCGTCGGTCTAGGCCACAAGCGCATCTGCTGATGATGAGGTCGGGAAAAGAGTCATGGGATTTATCTTTCAGGATTTTTTCGGTAGCAGCCTGGAGTCTGGCTGAACAGGCTCGCCTCCGATACCTTACTGCAAAAATGTGTGATGATGTGATGTGATGTAGTGTGGTCGACGGTGAAACACGCTTGCCTAGAAGTAACCTATTCACTCTTGACTTAAAGACCTAAACATTGATGTTATGGTAGGAATATTTATTATTTTATTGATTTTGATGCTTCAATCCCACAGTCCTTCCTATAACTATACATTCCGCTTCCGATGATTGACGCATTGCCGTGCGGAATGTCAATGTTTGCTCAGGCATACTCCAAATGAAATAACATTAGAAATTTTTACAACCCTTTTTTACAGTCCGTTCGACCGATTTTGAGTTCTATCCCGTAAGGATAGCATAAAAAGCATAAACTGAAAATGGACGTTCTCGCTGCTAAGCATAGTGTGAAAGACTTCAGTGGTTTTTGGAATAGTACCAATCGTTTGGGGACTCGGCCGGGTCTTCCTGTGAGTGTTGGCGGTTCGAATGATTTAAAAAGCATTGCTGATAAATTTAAAAATAACTTTACTTTAAAGTCTCCGTTAGGACCATAAACGTCGTCTCGAAGAGAGGGTGGGATGAGTTGGAAATATGTTGATACCAGGATCATGGCCAGGGATGTATCAAGGGCGGTGAAATCCATTTCAAAAGGCAAATCACCTGGCCATGACGGCTTAAGACGACGACTAACGCCAACGACCTTGAGGGAACAAAACGCGCCCTCGTTTTTCACCCGCGCGACCCGAAATTTAGTAGTTTTTTGTACTTTTCTTATTATTCTACGACTTAAAAAAAAAAAGCTTCAGATCAAAATGTAGATAATTAAATTGTCTTTGATATGGTGTCGATTTCATTAAAATACGCCCAGCGGTTTTGTTGTGATTGTCGTGTTTTTGTCCGTTTTAGACATAACTTTACAAATTAATTACACTATGTTATACGAATAAAACTAAAAATTTGCTCAGATGAAATTATTAAGAAAATGGTCTAATATAACATATATTTTTTCCAATAAATTACAATTAGCCGTTTAGACGTGATTCTAATTTGAAACTCAGCTACTCAAGGGAATCGGCGCCTTAAGTGTCGAACATGTGCAGCACGCTGGGCCTCATATTTGCAGAGTGCTGGCCATGTTGTACAACCTTTGCATATCTAACTCACACCTACCTAAAGACATGATGAGGACTATCGTAGTACCGGTAGTAAAAAACAGGGCGGGAGATTTGTCAGACATATCTAACTACAGACCTATTTCCTTGGCAACAGTATGTGCAAAAGTGTTTGACAGCATTCTGAATACACAATTAAACAAATACATACAATTGCATGATAATCAGTTCGGATTTCGACCGGGACTGTCCACGGAAACTGCGATATTGTGTCTGAAGAGTGCTGTCAAATATTACACTGAGAGGAAAACATCTGTGTACGCCTGCTTCCTCGACCTTTCCAAGGCTTTTGACCTAGTCTGTTATGATGTACTGTAGGGTAAAATGAAAGCAGCTCGTATACCAAATGAACTTATTACCATCTTTAAGTATTGGTATGGGAACCAGGTGAACCATGTCAAGTGGGCGGGCACATTGTTGGACCCGTAAAGGTTGGAATGTGGGGTGAGACAGGGATGTTTGAGCTCGCCTTCGCGCTCAGCGAGCAGCATATTGGTTGTCATATAGATGGCGTCTGTTTCAATAACATCAGTTACGCGGACGATATGGTGCTGCTGAGTGCCTCGGTTTGCGGACTTAGAAAGCTGATGAGTATCTGTGAGCGTTATGCAACTGATCACGGATTGTTGTATAATGTAAAAAAGAGTCAGTGTATGGTCTTTCAGGGAGGGAAGAGAAAAGCTATTGAAATGCCAGCTATAAAGCTGAATGGCACACCCTTAGAAAGAGTAGATATTTTTAAGTACTTAGGCCACTTAGTTACTCCTGACTTGAAAGATGATGCAGACATTGAACGGGAGCGAAGGGCGCTGTCGGTCAGAGCGAATATGGTGATCCGTAGGTTTGCACGATGCTCAGGCGAAGTCATTATACACATGCAGCTTATGGACTAACTACACGCAGAGGTCGTACAGCGCCCTTCGAATCCAGTTTAACAATGCGTTCAGGATGTTGTTGAGTCTCTCCCGTTACTGCAGCGCCTCGACAATGTTTGCGGAGGCGCGTGTAGATTGTTTTCATTGAACAATGCGCAAGAGAGGCACCTCGCTGGTGCGGCGAGTGCGGGGGAGCTCCAACAGCATGTTGGCCGCGCTCGCGGAAAGGGTCGATTGCGCCTACATTAATCACTGCTGTAGGTTACACATTGAGCGCAGGTAATTAGGCAAAAGTGATACCCATTGATTGCTTGTATGAATAATTTGTTGTTTTAATTATTTCTTAATTTCTATTTATATTTTAATGAATTTGTATTAGATTATTTAATGTGACAGTGTGTATGAATGTTTTAATTTAATGAGTCTGTGTAAATTGAGAATAAATGATTATTATTATTATTATAAAACTGAATTACCAAACAAAGCTAACTGTTTACTACAGGCTATTTGTCATAATTATCACCAACGCCATAGAAGTCAAAATCGTTTAAACTCAAATGGAGTATAGGTAGATACTTTATTTTTCCGATTTTAAATTTCGCATTCAGAATCCAGACCGAAGTGTTGAATGAAGATCGCGCTATAAAAAAATAAAAAACGTACAAAGCACCTTCCATAACATTTCCACAGCTATATTTTTTCTAATAAGCACGTCTTCACGTTGCGTGTCCGTAATAGCTGCCGTGTCGAATCCGGCGACGAACCTCAAGGACTTGTCTAATTACTCACTAATGTCAATGGGTTACGCTTTACCTACATAGGTTCTAAAGATTTTATCTATTTTTAGTTATAATTACTACATATTTAAATTACTATCTTCCGGTATAATTATAGGCTTATTTTTTTAGCTTTGAGTTTGTCCTACAAGGCTACAAACTAGTCAACCGTATTACCTACCTATTCATCTTTCGTCCCTAAATCGATTTCGGACCCAGGTTGGCAGCTGTAGAAACAACCTGGCCAAATGGAATAGTATCACAGACCCATCCAAAAGACAGTACCAGTGTGGGGCCCCTTCGCAAGATATGGCCCACCTCCTTGTCTGCCCTTCATGCCCGACCACCTGCACCTTACGGGATTTGAACGTTACATACTGGTCTACTACTGGCTATATACTGGTCGGACAATATCTGAATGGTTGTATAGTTTGAGTTAATCGACACGAAAGAAGAAGAAGAAGCGAATTATAAGAATTTACAAAAGATTTCTCGCTGGTTTAGTGATAGTAAGTGCTATTGCTGAGCATGTAGTCCCGGAATCAATTGTCGGACTAAGCTTATAAAAGAAAAGAAAGAAGAAAGAAATCAGTTTATTTGGCACACACAGATACACACAATGTACAATAATGTACTTATCGGGTTGTGCCATCTGGAATAGCAGCTTATAGTGGGTGACCTATAGGTGTGCACGCACATATAGGTAGACTTATGTAGTTAGGTAACTTTAGACACACGCCTGTCTACACGTCGGCAAACGAGTCCGCGGGATGGATCACGACGAGCCGACCACACGTCTGAAAGTCGTTCAGTCTGTGTTAATTCCGAACAGACGCAACTCGGACGCACGCTACATTAAAATATCAAGCCATCCATTTATACCACTAAAATTGTGGTAAAATGGATGTTGAGACCGTAGCTGCCGCAGTTATTTATTTTTTCAGCACTTTTAACTGCTACTTGTACTACTAAGAGCAATGGTGGCTCAGTGGTATCGGCCGCGACTTACAAGTTGTAGGTCATGCGTTCGAACCCAGGCAGGCGCTTTACTTTGTGTACTTTATTTCATAACCAATGCTCTCAAAACGGTGAAGGAAAAATCGTGAGGAAACCGGCATGTCCTAGAACCAAAAATTCGAAGACATGTGGCATCCACCAACCCGCACTGGGCCCGCGTGGTGGATTACGGCCCATTCCCTCTCACAGAGAGGAGGCCTGTGTCCCAGCAGTGGGAACCATAAAAGGCTGATCATGATGACCTAATAAGTACTTGAGTGTGAATCGCATTAAAGTCATTAAAAATAAAATGATTCTCTCTATCTCAATTCGCAACTCCGATAATACTGAAGCGTCGTCAAACGCGTGGACAGACGTTGGACGCCTTTGTTGCGTACCACAAAAACCGACAACAAACGGATTAGTGGCAAACGCATCTGCCGTTTTATTTCCCCGTTTACACGTCTGCGGACGCATTCGCAGCTGATATCTGCTGGTGAATCTATCGACGTGAAGAGGAGGCTTAACTGTTCGCAAAGCCTTCGGGGAATACGAGCGCCGCCTCCTTCACGTACCTAATCTTTTGGTGTCCTTCCGCGACAGACCCACTGCATGAGTGATTGTCTTTTCGTTCGTCAAATGTAAGCAGCCAACATTAGCTACCTATCTAGAGATAGCATAGTTATGTGGGACTTAAAACGCCACGGTGTCCTCCTGTGCCGCTTATGACGGGAACACGGGTACGCGTAAGCACTCGTACGTGTACACGCCGCGGCTGTCCTTCACCGGACCTTCCTCTGGGGAATACACCCCATCACCGGCGCACCAGAACACTTTTGCACGCCGTGGCCACCCCAGGTACCAAACCAGCACATGGGTACCCGACGACTCCATATGGCCCTTGGTCCCCCTTTGACGGTTCAGGTCAGGGGCCCCGCCACCTACCACTTTTCGGCCGCAGGGGATAGGGAGAGCGGCCAGCGCTATACCAACACCTCTCCTCGGCCCCACCGCTACCGCCACGATGGCCATGGCTGCGTTTATGATAGGCACATATCATAATTTAATCGCACATAATTGATTGTCAGGCTACGTGGCACTGATTACTTAATACTACGGTATTACGTGTAGGTACATTTCACGGTGAATGCTCAGCTGCTTTGATTGTAACTGCTGATAGGGTTTGACGAGAGCCTCCTCGTATTTACTCGGCAACAGTTAACACAAAATGCCATGTTATGTCCAACCATCCTCCCCACATCGTGGTGTTGCATGTTTTGGGGTCCACTGTGCCCCAAATAGGCAATCCACTTGGGGCACAGTGGACCCCAAAACATGCCAGATGTCGGTATTCGGCACATAACTCAAAATCTCCAGACAAACAAGTTCTCGGAAAGTTCTTCTTTCATATCATTTGTGTTAATTGTGTTATCAATTCCTGTAAGCAATGCTTGCTGTGATAAGATGTTAAGTTTGCTAAATAATTTATATACTAAAGAGAGAAATTGTTTGGCCTTTGATATGCATAAAGCTGAGTTAGTAATTAGACTGAACTTTAAAGTAAATTGTTTGAATTAAAAAAAAAAACGAATACGGTGGACTCAGTAAAGTCCAATGCCAAATACATCTGGCAACCAAAATTAAATGTACTTAAATTAGTTATGATTAAGTGTACTTAAATTAGTTATGTTTCATCCCATCAAGCCTAGATTAGTCTATTAGTTTAAAAAATATAATTTTTATTTTTAATATTTATTACTCCTGACAACAACTTCAAAATTCCGACAATTTCAAATTTTCTGCAGATATGTTCGTCTTCCGATCTGGAAACCCTAGCACCAAAACATGCTGCCAATGTAACATTTGCGGTGCCACCGACGATGCTATTGAAGTGAAGAATTGGGTATATATATAAATTACTATTGTACCAGCAACAGAAAGAAAGAAAGAAAACATTTATTGCCACTAAGGCATGTAACAGCATAAACAAAACACACGATAGTATTTCCAGTATGGCAAAAGGAGCGGGCTCAGCCGATGCTGACCAGTATGCAGCATGGATACTACGCTGGTCAATGCTGATTTTCAGCCCGCCCCCTTTCTTACTGCACTTATCATAACAAATCACTTAAGAACGCTCATTATGCTAAATTTTTTCACCTGTCTCCAAGGCAGTCCTAGGTTTAGCCGACCAGCCTGATATTATGAAAACAGTGTATTGAATTGGTGGTTGGGGGTTGGCCGTCGCACTTTTTCGCATGAGTGTGAAATACACGTGGGATAGGTAGGAGCCAGATTTCGAGTGTTTTAAAAAATAATTGATTGACAAAATACAACAAATTACAAATGACAACAATCCTCATCATAAGTCCAGCAAGCTTGGATCTCATAATAAATCAAATTCCAATTATTCAAATAACTTCCTAATCAAATTATATGTTATTTATAACCAATCAAATCATCGTAATCACTCATCTATTCGAATATAATCATCCAATCCGTCTACTATAAAAAGGAACCTACACGAGTGTTATTCTACAACTTTTTGCAAGCCCCATTTATGTCATGTTCACTTATATATATCTTAATTCACTTCCGCGATATCAGATGATATTGTATGCTATTATCACGAATTTAAAATATGTTTTTGTTTGGTTGTTAAATCAGTACCTACTATTAATGCTCAATGAACAATTTATTGCATATTAATCTGCATAGTTTGCCTAGTGAGAGATCAGTGATCGCAAGCGCACTCATGAGAAATTGAGAATGGAATCTGGTTTAATATAATGAAGGCTTCTGTTTTTGTGGTCACCAGTTGGCGCCACTGGAGAGTAAGGTCCTTAAATATGTTAAACGTTGTTAAATTTATTACGCGCACGAAAGCAAAGTTCGAAAAATAATATATATAATATATCTAATGCCCTGAAAGTGCGTTTAAATATAAAATCGAGTATGCTGCAGTTTCGCGAACCCCATTATTTTCGAAAAAAAAGGAGACTAAGATTTTCCAAAACAAAACTCTATTAAAGCAGTCATTGGTAAAACCCGTACTTACTTAGCTTAATTTTCCTTATTTGGCAAATATTCACAACAATATTTTTTTTTAAATTAACACGCGCTTCAAACTAAAAAACTATGACAGTTGATATTTTCAAGACCTTACCATGTCCTATTATTTATTCTGTGACCTTACTGTACACTAGCGCCCCTAGCGGCAAATTCAAACGCGATACACATTGGTGATAAGCCAGCTTTTGGCCTAGATCTCGCCTGATGAAAAGCGATGGATGAAGTCTCCGATGGAACGAGCGACCACAGAAGATGTTCACTCTTGCGTGCTCTTGATTTAGGTAAAGGTGGTAAGGAATACAGATGCTGCTGGTTGAAAGTTACTAGTCTAAAGTTGAAGAGGTAATTTATTAGTAACACTCCAGAGTCTGATTTTGGTCCATTTTAAGCCTTATAAACGTGTGCATAAACATTTCGGGGAATACATACAGATCTTTTTAGGATTCCGTACCCAAAGGGCAAAAACGGGACCCTATTATTAATAAGGCCAAGTTTCTCACCTCTAAATTATCGCAGAATTATTGTGACAAATTGTCAAACACGCGTTATCTGCTGTGATTGATAATTTAGAGGTGAGAAACTCTGTCTAAGACTCCACTGTCCGTCTGTCTGTCTGTCACCAGGCTGTATCTCACGAACCGTGATAGCTAGACAGTTTAAATTTTCATTTATGATGTATTTCTGTTTCAGCTATAACAACAAATACTAAAAACAGAATAAAATAAATATATAAGTGGGGCTCCCATACAACAAACGTGTTTCTTTGCCGTTTTTTGCGATAATGTTACGGAACCCTTCGTGCGCGAGTCCGACTCGCACTTGGCCGGTTTTTTTTTGGGTGTTGTATGAACAATTTAGAAGATACTCGTGATGTTGTAATTGATGTTAAACCTTTTCAAGTAGTTACTCAGTGAGGCGTTTGATTTGAACAAAAAACTATCGGTACCTACGTATAGTTTCTATTAATTACTTTTGTTTTTACGTGATATATCAATCATTTTATTCCTTATGCTACTTAAACTACCGTTTTTAAACAGGTACCTACTTATTTTTTTTTTTGATGTTTATTAACTACTAACTACGTTATTATTTTTTCTATTATTATTTTGTAGGTACGTAGGTTATTACCGAAACAATTAAAAGCCATTCTGTCTCGCGTGGATCCACGTTTAAGGGACTCAGGGGGTTATTATATAGTCATAAAAGCAAATGAAATCTCTTACTTAAGTTCGTCAGTTTACAATATACCTAATCCCTTGAGTGCTTTTTGGGAACTTTGGTTCCCTTATTAATGGTTTTTCTATTGTATCTGCTAATTAACACTCAAGGGGCTAATTTTAAATAATAATACTAAGGCATAATAACATAAAATACAAACATACTATACTACTAATAAATATCAAATAAATCACAGAGAAAGGAGAAGACTAATTATAGTGAAAGGAAATGCTCCATTTTTTAAAATATTTTAACATATTGAGCACGCCACACTTCAATAGGTAATGCATTCCACAAAAGATCTGCTTGAACCGTGAAAGATTTGTCGAAGAAGGATGTGGAATGAATACGAATACTCTAATTTTTATTCCAAATAAAAAAAAAATTGAAACACTAAACAAAACTAAACTATACTAACTCAAACTAAACCTAACTATGTATTTACATATAGGTACACAAAAGAAAGGTACACCTAGCCGTCGAAGTACTCTTCCACATAGCTGTCATCCGGGAACGTGCCCAGAAGACTGGCAGCATTGCCACGTTGAATGGCAATGCTGATTCTTTGCGCAAAGAACGAGCCAGCACTCTGGTCACGCACAGTGTCGATCAGTCGGCGAGAGATCTCCTTAAAAAGGAGACGTGCACTCGGGTTCCATGACCCAAGCGTTTCGACCCCAAACGGCTCAAAAATTAGGTTACTGTATTTACGCCGCTTGAATGCCTCAGCAGCCGCAGCCGCAACAACGCCAGCACAGCACGCTGTACTATGTACATGAGATGGCGCAAGGGTGTCGACGCAGGTTGTGTTCCATACCAGAGGCACCAACGTCACCAACGTCATGGCAAATAAGAACGAATACTTGATTTTAGATTTTCCGGGTTAATGAGTGTCGACATTTTTTTAGAAAAGCTCGGACAAAGCAACACACACACACTTTCGCTTAGGCTCAGTTTTTTGATCAGTAGTTAACTCAACCACTGGTTAAATATGCTAACCAATGGTTTGAAAAATCGCTAAAACGCGTTTGTCGTCAATTGTTAGCGTAACAAACTGTCAAATAATGAATTCTCCAACTTATTTGACAATTTGAACAACAACTCTTGAGTTGAGTTCTAACAACTGAAAAAAAAAGTTTTTTTTATCGAAATTTGGAACCATTGGTTAGCATATTTTTTAACCTTTGGTTAACATAACTGGGGATTAAAAAACTGTGTTTTTGGCAACCTATATTACGAAATTGTTGTTTTTCATCGAGTTCTGTGGAAAATTAATTTACACCTTTTCTTTTGTTTGATTTGCAAAGTGCAATTTTCTTGCGATCTCAGGAAGTTATTGTAAATAGTTTTTTGCCCATAAGCCTCAGGGACAACATCCTAATTCTCAAGAGCTAGGAAGTATCATGTTAACGGAATCACGATCTTAAACGTTTAAACAAACTTGTTAATTGTTAAACAATTAGTTTTCAGTGACGTCAAGTACAACTTCGTGAAGAGCGCATAGAGTAAAAGAGTTATAGGCCACAGAGCATGGAATCGCCACGCCGGAGACTATAGAGACATGCTTCAGGACGGCTAGATTGACTATTTTAAGGTTTCGTACGTCCGAATGAAAAACGGAACTTATAAAGGATCACTTCGAAAATTCGCAATGATAGACGGACAGTCAGCCAGACACACATCTGGCTGACTGTCCGTCCATCATTGCGAATTTTCTCTGAGTCTGCTGGACTCATTCGTTTTTCTTTGGAGGTAGCTACTTAGAAATAAAGAAAATCTAAAAAGTTGTTAAATTTACTAAAACAGTGAGTGCATTTTTCTTTGAGATTCTTTATGAACTCAGTTTTTAAAGGACAACATCTGTCGAGTTAGCTACTTAATAATATTTATGATCGCGTGATGCGAGCTGTGAACAACTATTACGGTCACTGGCACGAATGGCACGATTCGTTAGGATGCAAAGTTCTTGACAATGCCTTCTCTAGAAGTGACCGCCGAGGAGTTTCGGTACTCTGTGGTATAGATACACAGATTTGGGCTTGTTTACAAGGCGGTAATAAATATAATACACGCTGTTCGTGTATTATATTTATTACCTAATGTTTTAATATGCATATCTGTGTAATTTTAACGAACTGGGAAGTTGGTAGGGCCGTGAACTGTGGCTCGGAGTCTAAATGTTTTTTACTTTGATTGATACAAAGTTTAACTTTGTGCGAATTATCGTAATTGTTCTGTCTAGGAAGACTTTGGTATTCTATAATTTTACAGCATTGAATGCTTCTTTGTTTTATTTTTTTGTAGATGTTTTGTAGATTGCCAGTTTTATGCAAATTATTTGAGTAAATTAGTCAATATGTTGCACTTTTAAAATACAGTTTAAATAAATAGGAACACCGTTGTAGATTGTTGGCCCTGTAACTTAGTTTTGAGTTCTGTGACTGACGACTGTCTTTCAAATGCTTAGTTTTAAGAACGTACCTACCAAATAATGAACTATTTTACATTTTCTTATTCTGACCCTATCAATACGCAATCACAAGCTGGGCGCACGGTTGGCGCAGTGGTTGACCGATTGACAGCTGCGCTGCGAGTCACGGGTTCGATTCCCGCACGGAACAAATGTTTTATGACCTACAGAGAGTTGTTCCGGCTCTGTAAACGCACCCACGATACAGGAAGAAATTCCTAGTGAGGAGCAAAGTTATCTAAAAAAAAAACTCGATTGCTGAGTGAGAGGTCTTGGGTTCGATTCCCATCAATGGGCTTTTCCATAAAGAATTTCTAAGTTGCTCGGAGTTTGTAAGTTGGTGACTTGGTGGTGTGGCACTCTCGTATTTCAGAAAGGACGTAAAGCCGTTGGTCTTGCGCTAGATCTTTGCTCGCTTGTATCTGATGCCGTCCCTTCAGACTAGGAGAGGGAACAAAGAATGCACCTGTATTGCGCATACATTATTTGTGCCCAATATCTCCTGTTTGTACCACTTATGAATAACTCCGTCGAGATTGGCCACCGTGTTCGAAGTTCAGCAGCCTTATTGCGTAAGTGAATTCGGCAACGCAAACGATTTGACCCCATCAACCGACCAATCACATAGACGGAAACAGACACTTACGCTATAAGGCTGAGGGAGGTCTATACACGAAGCAGGTAATTATAAATCTGTACTTTATATATATATTAATTAATATTATAAAGTTGAAGAGTTTGTTTGAACGCGCCAATCTCAGGAACTCCTGGTTGAAATTGAAAAATTATTTTTGTGTTGGATAGTCCATTTATCTAGGAAGGTTATAGGCTAGGACGCTAGGACCAATAGAAAAGGATCATAAATGAAAAATGTTGCAAAAACCGGCAAAAATAATCCTTTTTGAGAGCTTCCGTTGCGTGCGCTGCGTAAGCGGTTTAAGTTACGCAAGAAACATATATGTAGGGCACGTAGGGTAGGGTAGGTAGGTAGACAGTTACTGTTGACGGGAGCGAAGCCGCGTGGGACAGCTAGTCTATACTAATATTATAAAGCTGAAGAGTTTGTATGTTTGTTTGAACGCGCTAATCTCAGGAACTACTGATTGAAATTAAAAAAATATTTTTGTATTGGATAGTCCATTTATCTGGAAAGGTGATAGGCTATATAACATCACGCTACGACCAATAGGAGCTGAGCATAAATGAAAAATGTTGCAAAAACCGGCAAAAATAATCCTTTTTGAGAGCTTCCGTTGCGTGCGTAAGCGGTTAAAGTTACGCAACATTCAGGTATGTAAGGTAGGGTAGCGAAGCCGCGGGGGACAGCTAGTTGTATATAAGATCATATTAAAGGTATGAATAGTACTTACGACAACATATTCTATTTGCTTTTCAGCGCGATTTCCTGGTGGGTACACTTGGTGGCCAAATTCCTGAAATAAGATAAGAAAACAAAATTTTAAGTTTTATCTCAGGATGGACACAGATAATATAATACTAGCATACAGATGCCTCATCCCATACAAAGAAACCGTGCCGACATAACTAGCGTTTTTCATCTGATTAATCTTGTTATTTTTGTAAGTACATCAATCGCATTCGATCCCGTTTCACGGCAATAGATGTTAGCAGCGACTTGCAAGTAAAAGGGTTTACGAGGTTCGTGAATATTTTTTTCTTTAAATACAGTAAAGGTTCGTTTTATAGTATTTTTTGCAAGTTATTACAGATTTTTTTTGCACCAAAATGTGTTACAATGCAAATTTTAACAATCGAGTGGAATGCCTCAGAAAATAAAAAATGCGCCATCTATTGGCATCAATTTTAAATGATCCGTTCAAATAATCTTTGAAATGTGAATTAAGAGCCCAAGATTCCATAATTTTGTACTTAGTAGAGTTGATTAAACAAGAACATACAATTTGTATGTTCAATTTCAGAAAATGTTAATTTTACACACAATACTAATGAATTGAGTGTACATGTCGCGTCATCTAGTGAGATTTATTTGAAACAAATTTTCTTTCTTAGCAATGAGACCCCGTGGGATAGATCTGCTTCGGTTGTTAGCAGACTTGATTCATTAAGTACCTAATTCTGTAGATACTTAGGTTTTCCTTAACTTTAAAATTACATGGGGTTTTACGAATCTAGAGAGAGGACCTAGCAAAGTAGTAACCGTGTGTTTTTCTAGAAATCACTACATATTATAAAACAAAGTACCACGACGCCTTATATGTTCGCGATAAACTCAAAAACTACTAAACGGATTTTCATGCGGATATATATGTATGTATGTTTATATGTTTTTCACCAATAGTGAGAAACGAGCGGGTGAAGCTGGGACGGGTCACTAGTCAAACTCATCATCATCAGCCTTTTTAAAGTTCTCACTGCTGGGACACAGACCTCCTCTCTGTGAGAGGGAATGGCCCGTAATCCAGCACGCGGGCCTAGTGCGGGTTGGTGGATGTCACATGTATTCGAATAACTCCAGACTCCAGTCACATATATATATATATATAATATTATAAAGGCGACAGTTTTGAGTGTGTGTGTGTGTTTGTATGTTTGTTGCTTCTTTACGCTCAAACGGCTGGACGGGTTACCGCCTACGGCTTACTCCCTATTGCAATCGACTTACTCATACCTACCTAACTGGCGAGGGTTTACTCAATCGCACCTCTTCCGTCTAAAGGTTAGGTTCAGAGGTTAGGGCTTGTCCCATCACCACGTCACGACGTCGTCAACGTGAAACGGTGCGATGTCGTGGCGTGTTACGTGTCGTGCTAATGCACGGTACGACAACGTCACCGTAAAACGACGCATCGTACAGTCGTACGACTTCGGGAGCGGTACGTGGCGATACGCTCGCTCAGTTGATGTTTAAATATCTTAGCGATTAGTTGTGCTAAAAAGATGTCAGAAATGCTGTAACTGTCAGAAACTACAAAAAACTAAACTACACGTTGTTTCTTTCCGTCAGAAATGTTGAAAAACGTAACGGCTTTTTTCAAGGCACGACAACGTTCTATGTTGCGGCAACGTGACGTGTGTTTTTACGACAAGTCACCGTAAAGGAGATGTTCCAGAAATGTACGGAGCCTGGACCAGCTCTATGTACACTTTATGTAAAAATTGCTGTATATTATAGTAACTGTTTCTTATTGTTAATTTTCTCTAATTTCACTTCGTTTCAATGTAAACTCAAATTAACTTTGTCAAGTAGAGCAACACAATTTACAATTAAACATGGTGGGTCAGATCAGCTGTAGGCGGAAAAAGTCATTTTGACAATGACAGTATGCGAAGAATGACATTTTGACAATGACAGTATGCGCAGAATGTCATTTTGACAATGACATTTGTTTGACGTGTCATCGTAATATGTGCGTCAAATAAAATAACACTAATTCAATTGCAATAGAGAAGCAATCAATGAATGTCCGTAGTAGTAAAATAATCACTAAAAACTCCGAAACATATCCAATTCAAAGTCAAAGCAAAGAATGACTCAAAGAAGTCACTTCTTAAAACTGTCAAAGTCGTCAGACGTCATGTCAAACACAACTGTCATTGGCTGCCCTAAAAATAGGGTTATCTAATTAAAAAACTATAAATGATCATTTTTGTTACTCCTGTATCCTTCTTCAAATTAATTTGTTAGTATTTTTATGGAATTCCCCTATTTTTTTACTATTTATCTATGTAGTGTACATAGTGATGGCCCAAAATCGAACATCTCCTTTGTACGTAACGTCAACGTGCCACTACGCCGCGACATCGCTCTGTTCCTCGTTGACGACGTCGTGTCGTGGTTAAGGGGGCAAGCCCTTACGTAATACGCTTGATTTAATTATGTTTTGTTTGATTTCGATATTACGTAAGTCTTGTAATACAATTTGTATATGCAGTAACAACACCACTGATTGTTGAGGTTTAACAAATTGCTTCATATTGTTGTATTTGATAATGTTGACTTAGTTCCTTTGTTGTGTTGTTTACACATTTGTTCAGTTTTCTGTGTAATTTCAAAATCACTGAAGAAGCAGCTGTTTTGTGAGTGTATACTGTAAATGCTACAACTACTATTACTATTTATCGACAGTATTGTTGTGAAAATTTATAAAACAAAAAACAACCTGAAGTAATAAATAGGTATTTTGGTCACAGCGGATCTTTGTGTCTCTGAAGTTGGCTCTGCGGACCATTGCGCAAGAAACAGTTTGTCATTGAGTAACGCGACAAACGTAAGCGAGTGAAAGAGGCAGTTATACAATGCTATCTTCATCTTCAACATTGACACAGTCAAAAAACTTTTTACAAAAAAATACTACCGACTTCCAAATAAAAAAAACCTACAAAGTGTAAAATAACTTTATTTTTGGAAGTCGGTGTCTATCATTCGTAGGTAATATTTTTTTTGCGTTATGGACTTCGACTTCCAAATATGTACCTAGTTATTTTTTACTTTGTAGTTTTTTATTTGGAAGTCGGTAGTAGCACGGGGTCTCATTGCTAAGAAAAAATATTTGGTTCAAATAAACTGGTAAAATTGGTACACACAATTCAATAGAATTGTGTTAAAAATTAACACTATCTGGAATTGAACATAAACATTGTCCCTCTAACAAATAAACGCGGAATAAAGTTATACCAGGTATAAACCTATGAAAATGTATGGGTATACCTTAGTTATACCTGGTATAACTTTATTCCGCGTTTATTTGTTAGACGGTAAATGTTCTTGTTTAATTAACTCTCCTAAGTACAAAATTATGGAATATTGGGCTCTTAATTCACATTTCAAAGATTATTTGAACGGATCATTTAAAATTGATGCCATAGACGGCGCATTTTTAAATTTCTGAGGCATTCAACTCGATTGTTAAAATTTGCATTTTAACACATATTGGTGCAAAAAAACTGTAACAACGTGCAAAAAAATACTATAAAACGAACCTTCACTGTATTTAAAGAAAAAAATATTCACGAACCAACTAAACCGGTGAAATGAGTGATCTGCTAACCCCTTAAGAGCGTACTGGCGTGATGTTAGAAATGGTATAAACAATAAACAGACATGCGATTGCAGCAATCCTGAGAGATTTGCCGTTATTTATTGAAGAGTTCTGTTGTATATCTTCGAAGTTCTTCATCAGATCTTCACCAAATTAAAATGGACCAATTTCGAAACATACTCTTTCAAACAAAAAAAGAATTTTGATTTTTAGAAATCGGTCCACAACAAAAAAAAAACCGTAATGTCGAACATAGAACCTCCTCCTTTTTGGGAGTCGGTTAAAAATAGACACAAGGATCCGCTGTGAGTATTATATCTATAGTAGTAGGTATCTATACTGTTTCATTATTAGATATGCAAAGGAGAATGCTCATAGATGTATGGAATCCCGTACCATGATGCATCAAAATCAATCTTTGTATTTTATAGACTACACAGACAATGTAATCTCCTACAAAAGATCTTTTTGAAAACAAAACCCGGGCTTCGGAATTATTTTATAAAATCTAAAATAACCTAAAAACTAGGTCTATTTTGTTCGACGCTACCAACGAAGTAATTTATATAGACACGTTATACACGTACGTTATAGTTATATATTACACAAAAGAAACGATTACTGGTTAGTCTTTTCATCAAATATCGATTATATTTCATTCTACATCTTTATAACAGGCTGTGAACGGCCAATTAACCATACATAAAATAATGATAATCTTTTAAATAAAGGTTCTATTCTATACAATTTTTTTTTTAATTTATGTTGAATCGGATAATTATATTTTTTATATCAGTGATCATGACACTTTCCAAAAATCAAGGTTATGTTAGTCTTATCAGGTAAAATGGAACATCATTTATATGGAGTAAAACAATATCCATACTTTTATACTCAAAATAAATTCCCTATTCAAAAATCAATTCCCCGACGCGTATTGTCGTCAAAAATTATGAAACTAATTACTATACAATTTTGTTTTTGATGCGTGAGACTTTGGTATCACTGTTGGTCATTCTCCTTTGCAATGGTTTAAACTTGTGGATGCAGTATGTTAATTCGATTTTTTACATAAAAATATTAGGTATAATTTGATAACAAAATTAATCCCGATACCTTCCACTAATGAACCCACAGACAAAAATAAACCAACAAGAAATAAAAAGGAGTTCAACAAACTTTGTCTTAGTAAAAAAACTATTTATCAAATCAATAATATTGATTGAGTCACATTGAAGTTGAAACACCTCGATATATTCAGTAGCTTCGTAATTTAAAATCTACATTGTCATCACATAAAGAATTGCTTTTGACAAAAAATAAATTCAAGAGCGAATAGAGTCGTCGGGTATGATAATTTCTATGAATGTAATAACCTGCAAGACTGCAGCTTTTTGTCATCAAATGTTTTTTGGTATCATCAATCATATTTATTTGTTGCCGGTGTCAGTAGATAGCGCATATTGATCATAAAACATTCTACTTATCTCTGATTTGTATTTCAAGACTGTTTGACGAAGTACGTATAAAATTAAAAATGATATCAATTTGTTTCATCATTATCTAGTCTTGTATGGAAACAAAAAAGAAAAAACCGGCCAAGTGCGAGTCGGACTCGCGCACGAAGGGTTCCGTACCATTATCGCAAAAAACGGCAAAAAAAACACGTTTGTTGTTGTAGCCCCCCTTAAATATTAATTTTATTCTGTTTTCAGTATTTGTTGTCATAGCGGCAACAGAAATACATCATCTGTGTAAATTTCAACTGTCTAGCTATTACGGTTCATGAGATACAGCCTGGTGACAGACAGACAGATAGACGGACCGCGGAGTCTTAGTAATAGGGTCCCGTTTTTACTCTTTGGGTACGGAACCCTAAAAACAAAAAAAAATTAAGTTATGGACGTCGAAAGTTCCATATTTCAACACTAATTTTAACGCATGTTTCGGCGGATATAAATACCATAAGAAGAAGAAAAATTTCAAAACGGCCTCCATTGAGGGATAGTAAGTTCAACAATGCAAATAATTTTATTTTGAAAATATACATTTAGTATTTTTTTCATAATATCTAGACTTCCAAAGGTCTGTTTATAAAATTTCTCGCGCTTGTTTTCGTCCTAAATCATTATCAATTTCGCTACAAACTTGCAAAAGTGCTAATTCGTACGCGAACTAGCTTCTTACTGCTCATCACAGAATCTATCTCTTTCGCACGTGTTGTCGGATGAGATAGCATGCATTTTAACCTCGCGCACAAAATAGTTCGTGGCGTCGACTAGGGCAACTTTAATGCTTTGATTAACAAGTTAGGTTAACAATAGATATTTTTGTAAATAGTATTATAATAGTAGTATTCTCTATTTTTATGGAACTATCAAATTGATTTCCATAGTGGGTTTTTTACTGAAGTTAATGAGTAACTCCGGTGGAAAATAATATTTTCACGACTATGCATAAGTCCACCCTCCCCCTAACTAATTCACATTATGATCAAACAATAAAATTCCAAGGTAAATGTAGACTTTCTTTTGTTTGTGATTGTTTGTATACTAATATAATAATTATCATATTTTTAATTTAATTCATTAATCTTGATTTGTTTGTTAAATTCCTCGATTTATGCTTAATCATAAACTATTTTTTTTATCATAAATAGTAAATAGTAGCTTGTAAATAATTGTTGCACTTATAAATGTATATCGAGTATTTTTAAGAAATGTAATGTGTAAACAATTGTAAGCTAATCTGAAATAAATAAATAAAATAAATTCTCAAAGCCTGTTAGTTTTAAATCATAGAAGATATGCATTATGACATCAACCAATCAGCACCGGATAAGCATGGTGGTTTATGGTCCACTCCCTCTTTCTGAGACGAGACCTGGGGGGTGACAATAAGCTATTAAAGTAAGGTTATTTTGAGTGTGTATAAGGGACAGGTCAGGTTTTTATGTCTTGTATACATCTGTCCCTTATGCACACACAAAATAACCTTACTCTAAGACCTTATGGTCACCCCCCTGAGTCCCAACACATTGGAACCATTACAGGCAGATTATAAATATTAGTGTTTAGTGAATATCATTTCCTGATTCACTGAGCACATCTACAATTAACGACTTCCTGTCACGACACCGTAAAAAAATGTCACTCTTTCATCAAATCTACTCATTAACCCTGACCCTGAAAAGTATCATGACATAACTCATACATAAGCCTTCCTAGTTACATCACAAAAATATGCCCTTGAGAGAGAATTTTCATACATTGTCGTGACAAAGAAAAATTTTACTCACATATAAATAAGGTTCCATGAACACTTCGTAAATGTTACTCTGGTAGTCTTCAATCGCTGGTAAAGTCTTGATGAGCAGGTTCCGTCCATACCCTGGAATCCCCTGAATCGTTTTCCCGTTCAAAGCTGCCAGTAACCAGAGGAACTGGCCGAAAAACACATGGAGCCTCAAATTCATTTTTGATATTTAAAAAAAACTAGTTATAAGAAAAACGTGTTGGTTTCCTTAGATTACGCGTGTGAACTTCGCAAGCGGCTAGGTATCAATGATATAACTTCTTAGTGTTGGGCTGCAAATGATGCTCTTTTTCGGGGTTCCGTGAGTTTCTTTTGTATGTGGGAGCTTTACAACTTGGAAGTCGAAGTTTGGTAAAAATAATCAATGAAGTTATCTACATTGTTTTAGTATTGTTGATTACAAAAACCCGTGTTAAGGTAGATACTATTGAAAAAAATGTCTCACCTCACCATAATCGCCGAGATCAGCTGGATAGGAGAAAGCAGCATCAGTTGTTGAGGTGAAACCAGGAGAAGGCCTTCGTACAGCACAGCCTGCCACTGATTTCAGTACTTGTTTACTGATGAAAAACGTTGTAAAATCTGGTGCACCATCTCATACAGTTAGATCGGTTGTTCGCTATTCCAGAGAGGGAGGCCTCTTGCTTGACGAATGTAAATAATGATTCTGGGTTGTTGGGGTTGGCGTGGACTTAAAAATAACCGTAACACATCAGCTGCCTAACAGGCTTTTGTTTGATCCAGCCGGGCCTACTGTGACAGGCTTGAGTCACACATTTTTATCAAAGTCTGGGAGCAAAAGCCGTGATAAAAGGCGTGACTCCAAGCCTATAACAGAGGTCTTACTGGCCCGGCAAGACTGATTGTAAGCTTCTGAAATTCTTAAGTGCAGAATTGATTCTAAAAATGTTTTCTATATGATTTTCACGTACGGAACCATGCCGCCCAAAAACCGCTATACCAGCTGATTTTCCTAATAAATAGCTTTAGACGAAGATACAGCGAATCGTAGTTAGTGGTGTTAACCAAGGCTTTATGATATAACCGTGTGTTAATGGTCGGTTAGCTACGGCATTGTCCCGCCTGGAAGCGGGTTCGTGTCTCGTGTGATGAACGCTCATTAACTCGAAGGTTGATGATGAATGGCATATTAACTTGTTTTAATACTTTAATGCTAAGATCGTTAATTAAAATTGTTTCGATGTAATTTTACGTTGTTCTTGAATTGTTGAGATTGTGTACGTGGGCTTGATTGTCACGATATTGTGGTTGTCAGTTATTTTTGTGACAAAAAACGGTATGCGAGACTTGTGATTTTTGATAAAAAAGTGAGTCTTGTGGCCCCGCTATTTAGCTTCAACTGGATTTTTGGGCAATACTTACGTCGAGATTTTATCGTGGTTACGGTTGACAGGACGGAAGGTTAGAAGAAAACCTGTTGCACCAACACTAAGTAACTTGGGACAAGGGCAGGAAGATAATGATGGCGTTGGCATTTGTAAGATCGTCATCACTACTTAGATAAGGTCATTCTGCTGCTGAATTTTTTTCATAAAGGTTTCAAGTAAAATACCAGGCCCCTCAGAAAGTATTGCGAAAAAAAGTTTTTATATATGGGAGACTGGCCAGTTATAATGTTTTTCGAAAATATGATTATTTATAAGTAAAATAAGTAAGTTCCAATTTCAAAATTTCCCTCCACATTTTTTGCGAGTTAATTCAAAGTATTGTGTCTCACTGAAATATGGATCTGCGCCGGGAACATTTTAGAGCTATGATTTTATACGATTTCAAGTGTCGCCTGAAACCGGATGAATCGTACGATAGACTTCAAATGGCATTCATGGATGAAGGCCCTTCCAAGGCAACCGTGTATCGTTGGTATAACGAATTCAAGCGCGGTCGACCAACTTTGGGGGATGACGAAAGAAGCGGTCGCCCTTTGACGGCTGTTACCGAAGAAAACGTGCTAGCAGTGAAAAATTTAATCCAAGAAAATAGGCGAATTACATATCAGGAGATTCAACACATATTGAAGATTGGATCGGGAAGCGTTCACGAGATTCTACACAGCCATCTTCGCGTGAGGAGGATAGTATCACGCTGGGTGCCGCACAACCTCACCGATGCTCAGAAGCAGGCCCGGGTGGAATGGTGCCGTGATATGCTTAACAAATTTGAAGCAGGCTCGTCTCGGCGTGTTTACGACATCGTTACAGGTGATGAGTCCTGGATTTATCAATACGACCCAGAAACCAAGCGCCAGTCGACTGTTTGGGTGTTTCAAAATGAGCCAACGCCTACCAAAGTGAAGCGATCTAGAAGCGGGGGTAAGATTTTGATCGCTAGCTTTTTTAATTTGACTGGCCACTTGGTATCAATTCCCTTACGGGATCAAAGAAGCATTAATGCCGAATGGTATACTACCAAATGCTTGCCAGAAGTTTTCTCTGTTATAAGCAACAAGCGACCAAACACAGGGCTCCGCGGGCTACTGCTCCACCACGACAATGCACCTGCGCACACCGCACTCAAAACGAGGGACTTCCTGGACAGCACGCCAGTCAAACTCCTGGGTCACCCTCCTTACAGCCCTGATCTAGCACCGTGTGACTTCTTTTTATTCCCAAAAATAAAAAATCAGCTCAAAGGGATACAATTTTCGTCGCCGGAAGATGCGCTGGCTGCGTTCGAGCAGGCTGTAAACGAGGTGTCTGCGGCGGACTGGAAAAAGTGTTTTGAAAACTGGTTTAGGCGCATGAATCTTTGTATAGAGGCTGGTGGAAAGTACTTTGAAAAGATTTAATAAAAATATATGTACGTATAGAACAATTTTTTTTAGTTTCGCAAAACTTTCTGAGTGTCCCACGTACAGATTACGTCATCAGCTAATAGCAATCGGGCTCCATCTTCAGGACAGTTGCATAACCCACCATTCGGGAATTATACCGTGGTCGGCTGGTCAGTCAGCTCTCCCTGCAGACCCTCCGCGGCCTGCACGGGGTCGCCACCGTCTGATGGTGGACGCGGTGGGGCCGCAGGGGAGGAGGAGTGTCGGTATAGCGCTGGCCGCTCTCCCTATCCCCTGCAGCCGAAAAGTAGTAGGTGGCGGGGCCACTGTCCTGACCCGTCACAGGGGGACCAAGGGTGCCATACACGGGGTTGTCTGGTACCCATGTGCTGGTTTGGTCCCCGGGGTGGTCACGGCGTTCTGTGTGTTCTGGTGCGCCGGTGTCCGGAGACGGACAGCCGCGGTGGGTTCGCGAATGTATGCTAACGCGTTCCCGTGTTCCCGCCATTATAAGCGGCACAGGAGGACACCGTGGAGTTTTAGTGGGTTAGAGTCCCACATAACTGCGCTATCTCCCCGTGGTAGCGCAGTATGCATGAGCATTTCTCCACGCAAAAAAAAAGGCATAGTCAGTTATAATGCAGACATAGTCGATTATATTGCATCTGTCGATTCTCTTATTAGGAAGTTCCATTAGCCTTATCTCATTTTTGGGTTCGGGTCTTCTTGTCATTCTTCGCAGGGTCTTTGCTGGGTTTTGCGGTACTAGTAGCTAGTTGCTACAATCATTAAATGATGATGATGTTTCGCAAAACTGGGTATATGATAAGAATGAATGGAAATCCAGTTCATCTCCTGCAAACAATGCAGTTGTCTATCTCTCTCTGGTCGGTCCCTCATGTTTTTAGGTTGCACCTGGATGATCTGCCTCCACCGGTTTCTATCCAGCGCGTCCCTTACGACCGTATAGAATTTGAAAAGTCCATATACCTATTTAAAAAGTTAAAATTTATAAATTACATCTATATCAAACCAATATTTTAATGAGGCAAGATTTTTTTGTTAGTTTGTGTGTTTGTTTGTATCGAATAGGCTCCGAAACTACAGGACCGATTTAAGAAATTCTTTCACTTATGGTAAGCTACATTAGTCCCGAGTAACATAGGCTATAAATAATTATCAAAAAAATTAGAGATCCTTATGAAAATTCCCAAAATATAACCCAAAGTAGCAAAATTTTGTCTAAACAATTCATTATTTCGCGTGCGCTGCGAAAACTATTGAGGATACATAAAAAATATGTACTACATGATTAAAGTATTACCTACAAAAAAGTCTCGGAGAGAATATATCTCACTATCATATTTAAAACACAATAGCAGCTTTTGTGTTCTAAAATTTAATTAGATCGCTGGTAGAAAACTTTCGTATTGTAGTATTTTTTTGTTTTGGCTTCGCACGTTTTGTGCATTTAGCCAGTGTCAAGTTTAGAAGTTCTAGTTTCTTTAGTTTTTAGTCCAATGTCCTAGTCATAGACTAATATATAATAGTTAGGCCCCAGTAAAATGGCGGTAACAACATGAACAAACTCATGTTCTACCGCTGTGTTTCACTTACCCACACTTGTGCACGTTCTCTAATATTATTAGAACAAAACTCCACCATTTTTACACTATTAATATTCAGTTAAACACAATTTTAGGAAAATTAAACAGAGAAGCGACATAGACGCCATCACAGACGCCATCACGTTCCCGCCAAAACTCCGTAGTATTATTTCTTATTCAATAAATAGTTTACTTTTTTTCTTTCTTTTTTTCTAGATAGCCAGTTGACGGGAGCGGAGCCGCGGGGTTCAGCTAGTATTTTATAACACCATAAAGTATGAAATGTTTTAAACTGACTTTTATAACTGTCCCAGAGAACTGTCCACTTATACGGCACGACAATAAAAAAGTTAATCCCCATCCGTCATGGTGACAGTGTCAGTCCTCACGAAACATCTTTTCGTTAGGTACGTTTCGTATGTTCTATCGACTTCTAAGAATCGTGGTGACTTATCCACAGAAGCCACTTGCCAAGAGTTGGTGTGGTACGACGGAGAGAGCTCAGCAACGATGAATTTGGGATGAATCGGAATTTTGTGTTCGATCACCAACAGGTAATGAACTAGATTTACCCTAGTCTTTATTATTATGTCCTTGTCGTGCAATAGACCATTGACCATTGCAGGGCAAAGCACACTAAGGTTTCTTTCAGTTTCTCAGTCTATTGAAATCAAGCCAGCCCTTTAACTAGGAGTCCAGCTTGTCCTTTACTGCGTGGACCATTGTGTGGCTACTTTCCATATAAAATACTAATTTCTGAAGGTATAGGTATTGTCTGGTGTTAAATCAATTTAAAATTTTGAAAATTAGGCGTGCAATTGTAAAAACTTTTGGGAAATCACAAAATGTTTTCTAATTTGGGCATTAGAATAAAAGTTATCATATTTATTTTTACTCTTTTACATCGTGTGTTGCTTAAATTAATAGTCTGCAATACCTTTTTTGATCAATTTGTGTCCAACAGAGAGAGAGAGTCCAATGAGTGATCAGTTTTTGAGAGTAATACCAATCGTCATTTGGTTAATTTCTTGCCAATAATTTATGAAGTTTGTAGGTATATGGTACAAGATTGCTATCCAAAAGATTTACACAAAAATATTCATTTTGTTTTGAAAATCACCCGAAACGTCAAAATCAGCACATCTTTTATCAAAAAAAAAAAAAGCTATTCTGATCTGAACCAAATGTTTTTATTATCAGTGCCTTTTCAGCCAGAATTTGCAACAAGGTTTCGTTCTAGGATAATTTTATTTTGAAGATTGATTGAGCCTGTGTTGAACCGTGAAGGGTAATCTTCTATGCTTAGGCGCCTTGGTCCAAGTTCAGTCGGAATAGATGGCTGGTATGATGTTTACAGGACAGGCCGAGTGGATGGTCAAGGACTGCCAGCACCCTGAACAAGTGGCTGTGGGGAGCTCTGTGCTGCGGCGTACCCGGCGTGCCCTGCCAGTACTGCACCTGCTGCGAGAGGCTCGAGGATGGAGGGCCTGAAAGGGAGAGGACGAGAGTTAATCGTGAGTTCCTATCACCTGTAGCAGTCCTAACTCCTAGGTCACTGCAACCGCTACAGCCTTGCTATAGCCAACAGAAGATTTGCCAGATACCTTAATTCCTTTGCAGTCTGACAACATATAATTATGTAGCTCAAACCCCACATTAGTAGGAGAAGAACTCCTGAAGTCGCATTTCCCACCCAGTCCTACCTAGCTATGATAACCAAAATATAGAGAGGGTTTAATACTGAAGAATGTGTTAAAAACAAGTAAAATTTCACAATTTCAAAAACCCCCGACGCATTTATCTTGCGAAAACACCCCGATTCAAACAGTAAAATGCCCATAACTTTTGAACGGCTGAACCAATTTTATTCAAACATAGCTAAGAACACTCTCGACAAAATTACCTTTCAAACAAAAACTAAATCGAAATCGGTTCATCCGTTTAGGCGCTATGATGCCACAGACAGACACACAGATACACAGATACACAGCAACACACGTGAAACTTATAACACCCCTTCTTTTTCCGGCGGGGGTTAAAAACTATCAGCATGGCTCAGATATCGTTTATGATTTATCAACCTTTATCCCAATTGCCCAAGGAGTAGTATAAAACAGCGGAGTAGTAGTCTAGCGTACCTAAATATAGAAACGTTTATGGACGTTTTTCTACAAACAATGAGTCAGATGTTATCGTGAGTTGTGCATCATTGAACTATAACATTGATAAATTGCTAACAAAGAACCTGACTGGTTTCACGTTTTACTAAATGATTTCCTGACAGTTATGTGAAAAGCCGGTCCTTGTAATTACTGTGTTTGCTTAAAGGTTTTCACTAATGTAGGAAAATCCTCCTTTTTTGTCTTATCCAGAAATACCGGCATGGTCCCAATTAGGTACTGTTTTATGATCTAATAAGTAATATAAAACTTCACATGCTTCGATCACTCTATAGTTCACATAATATAATTATTGCTGGCTTGGCGCTCTTTAGCTGTAACATACCCACGGTTGGACAAAGACCACCACCAAGCGAGCACGCATCGACTGCACCTAAGGTTCTCGCATTTTTAGTGGATTCGCGTGGCCTTTACCAGGTCTGTGCCCTTGGTGTTGATATTGCAATGTTACGCATTCTGGCATGCGTTCACTATTTCACAACAACAAAAACAGCATAATACAGCTTATTCTTATCCGAACAGGATCCACAGCGACCGTTGAGCGAATGGGGCGTCCACATCATCGGCCTCACGCTCCGACGGGTCGCAAGCATACGCCAGAAACACTATCAGCCGTGCGATGTGCGCTGACGCAGCTTCAAGGCGACCCGGCGGTAGAGGCCGCTCCGCCGGAATACCGCCAACAATCCCCCGAACCTGGTTGAAAGGATTCGTAAAGTGTTTAATCATAAGCCGGTCTAAACTGTGCGAAAATTATCTACGTTCTCAACCTGGCTTTGTAAGGATCTGTCTGAAAAATATTGTCGTGCTATCGATCTTAGTAATTAGGTCTATCAATTTAGATCTTCGAGTGTAAACTATATTGGCATTGTGCTGTAGCTCCAGACATCTTCATCTGTTTAAATGGGTCTGTGTCTTAATTAGACTTTATCCCATTCCTATTAATACATTCCTATGCTTATGGGACTAAGGGCAAAACCCTGCTAAGGACCCAGACCCAATACGAATATTTATTTGCCTGCGGCACTGGTTACTGTGTTGAGGCTTAGATGATGATGCTGTATTGTTTATAAAACATCTTGGGGAGATGGATGTGGGTATGGCCTAGAACCATAGATGTGTTTCATATTTCTATGCCTAGAACCAAAATCCCGAAGACATAATTATGTGTGAAATTTACCATTCCGCACAACTGCGCCCGTGAGGTGGATTATAAAGCCCACTCCCGTTCACAGACAGGAGGCCTCAGTTCCATTTCCAGCAATGGATTCAGATTCAGGAGGCCTCAGGTATTTTTTTCACGTAATGTAGTTTTTACACTCGATTTTAAATGCCTTAGAGAATCAAGCTCTTCCTGTGAGCTGTCAATCTGTCATACGCGTTCATCTAGCTTCATTACTTCATTAGTTTATTGTATAAAAGTTGCACACGCAATTCCTAAATGTTATTTGTATTCAAATAAGTTTATTGAGTTAATTGTATCGTGTATGTTTTAAAAGAACTTAACAATCATTTCATTCGAGAGATCTATCGTAAGGCGATATTTTAGTTTTTCGGCAACGTTAAACCAGGTGAATACAGATACGGTAGTGTTTAATCTGAAATTTATGAATTTATTAGTTATGTATTTTTATAATAACTGTGTAGATTTAATAAACACAATTCTGGGACGTTGGCAGGGTCTTCGGGCTATTGCAGCCGGGGCTGAGTATGAACGCTCAGGAACATAAAAAAATAATTCAGCCTCTGATAAAAGGCGTCAGAGGTCAGCAAGGCCCAGGAATCCTGACCCATGCGTGGATAGACATTTTGTGTCACAGCACATTGTGACATAGTCGAAGCGAAGCCGCGACAGCCTAAGAATTTACATAGCATATTGACCCCTATCTCAACGACGGACGTTAAGTCGAGTCCGATGTGCTTTATTAGGATATTCGCGAAGTCGCGACTTCGCGTGCTTTCGACCGAATGCAATGCGTGCAATACTTGGTGGAAATAGAGGGTCAATATGCTATGCTATGTATATTTTGAGACAGACGCGTCTCTTTGCTTTGACTCTGTCTTGAGTGTGCTTTGGCCCTTACCTTTGCTTGAAAACGAAAAGATTTGAGCAATTCAAGTGTGTCATTTATTTTATACGTCAATCATTGTACAGTGTTTTATATTATATTTTGTATTATTGTATAAATAAAGTTATTTTTAACCGAAATCTTAATTTTTCCTTTGATATCAATAACAATTGGGTGCGGTAGGTTGCTGACATCTATCCGTAAATCATGTAACTAACACCTAAGATACATTCTTGCCACACTGTTCGTGACGTGTTTGATCATTTTATAATGTAAATTACGTTGTAGTTCTACACCACGTGCATAGATGGCGTTAAAATAAATTATTGCGTTGATTTGATGCCAATTAGAGTTGTCTCTTGGAAGGGCTGCCTTCTTTGAGAATATTGAAAAGAAAAAGATGTTGCAAATTAGAAATAAAAGATGAAAATTACTTTATTAGTGTTTTGAACCGAACTAAACAAATTACACTTTTGAATACTTACACAAGCCAAAACAAAACAAATTTCTTCAAACAAAACAAATGCGTTCAATGCCACTAACTCAATTACCATCCTAATAAGATTTTCTTGTCATTTTCTTATCTTGTGATTTTTAGTTCCGTACTATCTCTCTCACGAGAGCTCTATTGCATCTTTAAACTAGGTCATCTGTTGTATTTGAAAGTAATTGCTATTAATTAAGTTACGGTGGCATTGACGAGTTCTGTCTCCATAATATCTTCACGGTCAGATCGTGATTGTAGGTCATCAGACTTGTCATGTCTTAGTACTGTACTTAGATATTTAGTACAGTGAGTTAGTTAGTCGAGATCAGCTGTTAGCAGTGTTTGATTTTTTTAAAGTGAGACTGATTTTTATCTTTGGTGCATAGCTTTTTTTTTGGCTTGGTGTGCTTGCCATAGATAATATTGTTCTTAGGTCTATTGTTTATAAGGATTTGCTTGGATATCGGTGAGTCGTTTTTAATCAAAGACCTTATACTTCTTACTACTAGACTGTGCACTATGGCACAAAAAACGGTCCGAGCGAGAGGGCTCCCGTTGGTAGTGTGTCACTTTCTAATGAGGTGACCATGACCAAACATAACACGGGACAAATTAATTGTAAAAACAATAGTGTAAGTATCACGATATATGTATATCCTACCTAACTACGCCTACCAAATTCAAGGGAAAAAAGAAACGTGTGTATATCTTTTGGAATCTACATCACTTACCGTATGGTGTCGGGCGTAAAGAATTTCAACATCCCATGTTTTTCCATTGGTGTCATAAGAGGCGACTAAGGGACAAACCAGAGAATGTGCAGCAGCGTTCTCTGTGCATTTGTAACAACCATACTGGGATCGCCAACACGCCTGCAAAGCACTCCCCATGAATAGCACAAATAAAACATAGCCCTTAGTGCCCGGCAGCCTGCCTACCCTCGACTACGGTAGCGATCTAGGTTAAGGTATGGCAAGGGGTGCAAAGAATCCCGGACGAGATCCGGCTACCCCAACAAATACCGACGACAGGACCTGGCAACGTACAACACGCGCACACTCCGGACTCCGGACCGACGATAAGATCACCGAACTCGAAGAGGAATTGAGCAGTTTACGATGGAATATTATAGGGTTATCTGAAGTTCGAAGAGAGGAGGGGAGGGACTCGATAACCCTCAAATCCCAAGTCTGGATATGTCTTGTTCTTCAAGACCCATCGTATAGATAGGAACAAAAAGCTCTCTGATCTTACTCTCAAGCTCATGAAGGAGAGGCGTGAGATGATTCTGCAGTCTTCAGACGATGGCTTGAAATTCCCCAAAGGATCTCAATTATTTCACTTAATGTCCAGTTGCGTAGGCAGTTGAGAAACTTAACTTCACCAATTTTATTCCACTAGGAAGCAATTTGCGAATAATATTAACAGCCTCTGAATTTTACTCGAACAAAACCCTACAAAAACTCCACAAACCTGGTGGTCCTACATTTAGTATTACCAGGCCCAAACATTTAAAAGTACTACTCTTACTCAGTATTAATGAATTATTTTTTAAATACAATGAATTGATTAATTAAATGAACTGTAAAAATATTTAAATACGCTTCAAAGTTTCATAGACTTTGAAACGTATTTAAATATACTTTTTATTCGTTCGTTTTGGTATTACATAAAAAAGAAAATATAAATTTTTCTACCAAAGCCAATGATTAGTTGAGCTGGCAAGATGTCAGACAAGGACACACTACCAGCGGGCACCCTCTCGCTCAGGACCGCTTTTGGTTAGCTACCGCTTATAAGGGAATAGCTAACCTAGTTGTATGGTCATAGATTTCATTTTAGCTATACAAAAATTTTTGGTGCACAGTCTAGTAGTAAGAAGTATAAGGTCTTTGTTTTTAATCTAATCAAGTTGTTTTTCAAATTTTTTATTCTGTATTAGTAAGAGGTTTTTATCCACATGGATACAACGACCCCATTGTACCTTATTTTATTTGCATAATACGTTGATGATGTATTTTATGCGGAAGGAAGATTGTTTAAGGAAATCTGTAAGGTTTATAAAAAGTAAGTTATTTGCTGCCTTACCTGCTTGCAAGTTAATGGTAGCACGTTCAGTTCGCCACTGTATATTCCGCCTTTGTACCTTTGTGCATGAAGTCTAAATAAATAAATAAATATATTGACGCATTTTATATTGACGCATTTTATATTGACGCATTTTATACTGACGCATTTTATATTGACGCATTTTATACTGACGCATTTTATATTGACGCATTTTATACTGACGCATTTTATATTGACGCATTTTAAGTGCAATATTTTTACCCGAGGGTAATGTGTTTATCAGTGTATGTATGCATGTATATTCGTTTCTATGTGGCGTTCTAGAGACCAAACGCGTTTTCCGATTTCGATGATTCTTACGTCAATCGATTCGTCTTACCCTCAGTTTCCCAGCTTAAAATTATCGGAGAATTAATGTGACAAATTGTCAAACACGCGTTATCTGCTGTGATTGGTTGAATGACTTTTCAACGGCCAATCACAGCAGGTAACGCGTGCTTGACAATTTGTCATAATTTTGAGCTGGGAAACTGAGGGATAATCTTGCGAGTGTCACTGCCTACATTAAAATTGGAAAATAATGGCGGCTTTTGGGCGCCATAATGTAATATAGTAATTTTTTTTCTTCCAAACCCATCGTGTGGGGTATCCAAAATAAAGGGTCAAAATAAGAGGTGATTTCAAAAATATACTAAAAAGTTATAAATAACAAAAGGTTAATTTAAAAAAAAACAAAAAACCAGACTGCTTAAAAAGCGAACTAAAAAGACGTAAACAAGAAGAAAATCATGCTGTGCAGTCGGAGGATACATCTAGTTTTGGTCAGCCAACTCGCGAATATGTATCCTATTTATGTATCCGTTTCGAGTCGGGTTTTTTGATTTTATTAAATAACTTTCTTTTAGGTCAGCGAGTAGCTATCATTAAGGCAACCATAAGCAAAAGACTCAAGTGCGTTGCACTTTCAAAGACAATTATTAACTAAGTTTTTACCTATCCTCCATTTTACTGATAAATTTCGTAGCGGGATCCAAGACTGTTGAAACTTGAAGTGTTTCTTTGGGAGTCGAGCTTTACTGAATCGTTGCTTTTCTGGTGGTCGCCACAGTTCATTCTCGTTTTCAGGAGTTACATTGTTTGGAATAGTGTGGCGGGCAAGATGAGCTCGTGGCTAAATAATAACAGCCGCACGGGTCGATCGTCAAGGTTACGCTTGACGAGGTTGGTCCGTGGATGGGTGACCATTTTCAACATACCGAATTTCCTCCGTGCCTCGGAAAGCACGTTAAGCCGTTGGTCCCGGCTGTCATTTGAAGATCTTTGACAGTCGTTACGAGTAGTCAGAAGCTTGATCTGACACCAGTCTAGCCAAGCGGTACCGTGTTACCCAGTTACTGCAGGGTTGTGGAGGTCAGATAGGCAGTCGCTCCATGTAAAACACTGGTACTCAGCTGAATCCGGTTAGACTCGAAGCCGACCCCAACATAGTTGGGAAAAGGCTAGACAGATTGATTCAGTGTGGCGGGCTAAATAAAAAATAATCGAGGGACAAAAGCGGACATATCTCAAGTCCCTTGCACCAACACTACGGGTGTTGTCTTATAAAACTGGAGCACAGCAAACAACGAAGCTTTATAACTCATTTGTCTATGTAAACTGGGTGTAAAATTTTAATTTATGTGACGTTCAAAAGTGCCATTTATTGGCCTAATTGAATAAATATATTTGACTTTGACTCACACAAACGTACGCACCGACGAGACCTCTCGGGCACTTTCGAGGTAATGTAGTACCTACTAAGTGCCGCGTCGCGACGAGTGGTCATGTATGTTTGTGTTAGTTTGCCGTGACGAGCGTTTGTAGGTAGTTTCCATACTGTTTGTATTATTTTTACTGTGCCTTGCATTTGTTAGAAATCTGTGATCGCTATAGATAGATAGATCAGGCAGGCGGTATGCGATAAGGCCGCCCGTTGTATGTATTTTAGTTTCAAGTTTCCTTTTCTATGTTTGAACATGGTGTACCTACAATAAAGTATATATAAATTACTTACCTAACAGGATAAAACAACAAGTCGAGCAAACAAAGGCACAGCCGTACCATCCTTTTCTCGAAGCCATTCAGGACATTTTCGGCCCATTTGGTTTAACCGACTTTGTTATACCTACGTTAGAAGAACACAATCCTCCTCCTCCTTATGGAAAAGTACAACCAAGTTGGTTATTTGTTCGTTTGTAGTCTAATTAATAAGGTACCTACTGAATAAATTATACGACATGGTTTTACATTCGATCTCACTACTTTTTGAGGTAGGTAGAAGAACTGCGCCGCGAGACTTTTATTTTAAGGTGTTTTTTTTTTTTTTTTTAAAGGGTAAAAACGGGACCTTATTACTAAGACTCCACTGTCCGTCTGTCTGTCTGTCAACATGCTGTATCTCATGAACCGTGATAGCTAGACAGTTAAAGTTGTCACATTGTACTCATTTCTGTTGTCCTATAACAACAAATACTAAAAACAATAAAATAAATATTTAAGTGGGGCGATACAACAAAGTTGTTTTTTTTCGCTTTTTTGTGATAATGGTACGGAGCCCGTCGCGCGTGAGTCCGTCTCGCACTTGGCTGGTTTTTACTTGTAATGTTTTTGATGGGATTGTGTTTATTATGATGCACTGTTTGATTTAAAGAGTTTCCCACAACGATGCGTGCTCTTAACCTGGCTTATCTGTGACCTGGCTACATCTGTTTTACCAATCTGGCGCTTACAATATCTACCTAACTTTTAAAGCTAGTTCCAAGGCCAGGGAAAAACATCTATGAAACTTGATAATCCGAAATCGCCACAATATACTTTCTGAAAAAGCGTGTTAAGCTCGTTTCTTCTCTGTTTGAGAAGATGCCTGATTTTTTATTAACAAGGCGATATCGTTTAAATAAAATACATTAATTAGGACCGCAAATTTCAATCACCTGCTGGTTTTCGGCCGATTTTAATAGGTTTTAATTTTAGTTTGAGTAATGTGTTTCAATATACCTTTCTGCCCATATGTGTAATGAGTTTAATGTTACCTTTATACAAGTGTCTAATCTTAACCGAAAATAATAAAACCATGATTAATGGGCATGTGAATCCTGACTCGAAAATTGTTATGCTGTTGAATTCTTTTTAACCGACTTACCAAAAAGGAGGAAGTTCTATGTTCGACTTCATGTATGTTTTTTTTATGTATGTTCACCGATATCTCCGTCAATTGTGGACCGATTTTGAAAATTCTTTTTTTGTTTGAAATAGTATGTTTCGAAATTGATTCCATTTTAATTTGGTGAAGATCTGATGAAGAACTTCGGAGATATACAACAGAACTCTTCAATAAATAACGGCAATTCATTTGGGATTGCTGCAATTGCATGTCTGTTTATTGTTTATACCATTTCATAACATAACATCACGCCAGTACGCTCTATAGGGGTACGCAGATCTCTCATTTCACCGGTTATGTTCAAGTTTCATGTTATTCGAGTAATCTATTCTGGCGTTATAGGTACCTTACTAAAACATGCCTATTTTAGGTAGGTACAACTAAAAAGGGAAAAATAAAAAAAACTTTTTGCAAAAAAAATCTACCGACATCCAGATAAAAACTACAAAGTGAACAATAACTTTATTTTTGGAAGTCGGTGTCCATATTGCAAAAAAAATAGGTAAAAAGAAACACACTGACTACTTATACTTTATAGTTTTTTATTTATTTTGAAGTCGGTAGTATTTTATTTCTAAAAAAGTTTTTTTGAGTTCTGTTTTCGTAACTAAAATTCATATTTTTAATCCTAGATCAAATTAATCCTGACTGCTGGATTTAGACTTTTAGGTCATAATATGTGTGTGATCTTATTTTGTGGTGTCATAATCTGGTGGATAACCAGGTGTGGAAAACAATATCAAGCATAATTTCTTCTTTTTTTTGCAACTCGGTCCAATCTTGTGTCACTTCTCCTATCTTATCAGGGAAAATCCCAAATTAAGTGAATGTAAGTGGGTATCGATTTTATCTGGTTATCTTGTTTGGTGGATTTTAACTCAGTCATATAGTTAGTAGGTAGGTGAAGTAATTCGAAATAGAAAAATATATACAAGCTTTTATTTAACGTGCAATGTAAGTATGTGTGTCAAATATTGCAACAACATTTTAAAGCTTTATGATGAAATTTTGCAAACACGTTCAGTTTGGATGACAATGCATGGTTAGCTAAATGACGTCATTCTAAATCCAATATGGCGGACGGCCCAAGTTGGAGGACTGGTTATTTTTTGGGTACTTTCATGTGGCTACGATATGGGTATCAAATGGAAGGGTTTGCTGAGAATGTCTGGTTTTAAACCTATTCGAATTTTCAGTATAAACCTCAGTCACCTAGTTTATAGTGAAAATTCGAATAGGTTTAAAACCAGACATGCTTCTGTTATTGTATTGTCATACGTTCATTTCTAAACAGTTTGTTTTTGCATAAATATTAATTGTGTCTTTGATTGATACCTAGTTCTTGAAAATTGGGTGATATTAATAAATATCAGGCATGTTAGAAAAACAAATAAAGTTTATTTTTTTAAACAAGCTTTTTTCGTATTTTTCTCAGCAAACCCTTTCATTTGATACCCATATCATAACCACATGGCAGTGCCCAAAAAATAACCAGTCCGCCAACTTGGGCCGTCCGCCATATTGGATTTAGAATGACGTCATTTAGCTAACCATGCTTGTCATCCAAACTGAACGTGTTTGCAAAATTACCGTAGTCAACGGCACGAACTATTTTGTGCGCGGGGTTAAAATGCATGCTGTCTCATCCGACAACACGTGCGAAAGAGATTGATGCTGTGATGAGCAGTAAGAAGCTGCTAGTTCGCATACGAATTAGCACTTTTGCAAATTTGTATCGAAATGGATGATGATTTAGGATGAAAACGAGCGCGCGAAATTTTATAAACAGACCTTTGGGAGTCTAGATATGATGAAAAAACAACTAAATGTATATTTATAAAATAACATTATTTGTATTGTTGAATTACTAATCTATGCCTGTATGGAGGCCGTTTTGCAATTTTTCTTCTTCCTATGGTATTTATCGCCGCCCAAAGATGCGTTAAAATTAGTTTTGAAATATGGAACTTTCGACACTCACAACTTTCAAATATATTATTTTTTTACATCTTTGTTTCCATACAGGACTAGATAGTGATGGGACAAATTGATATCATTTTTTATTATGAACGTACATCGTCAAACAGTGGAGTTATCTCTAGACTACGTTTGCATGGAAGAATTTTCGACTAGTGTAACTTAAAGGTGCTACTTTAAAATGTTGTTGCAATATTTGACACATACATACATTGAAATTTAAATAAACGTTTTAAAAAGACTAGGTATCCCTGTTTAGGTAGTTCCTTCCTATGCCTAAATTATAATGGACATGATTGTCAAGGACAATGATGTCAGACGCTTTTATTATTGTACACAATGTGAACATGACTTGTTTACTAATCAAAAGTTTTAAAATAAGATGAGGCACTTGGAACCTTGAATCTAGTAATAAGTCCATGTAAGTTTATTGTTTATTATAATTCTGCTTTAAGGCATTAGACGATTTCGACAACACCCCACCCCCTGCACACCCTGTGCTGTTTGTAATAACAATTATAAATATAAAACCGGCCAAGTGCGAGTCGGAGTCACGCACAAAGGGTTCCGTACCATTATCACATAAAAATCACGTTTGTTGTATAAAAAAATAACAACAGGCCGGTTATCCCGACGGATTTTAAGAAAATAGGGAATCAATATTTACTTAATTTTATTTGACACAGACCAAAGTGAATTTGACATGATGAGCAGAGACGTAGATACCGCAGCTTTAGCCGCATCACAGAATAAATAATAGTATGGCCGCATCAATGATTGGGACTCCCGAACTTCATGGGCCCCGACGTGTGGAATCAAATTACGTATTTTTGGTTAGAGGTCTGTGAGAAATTGTGGTACTCAGCTGAATCCGGTTAGACTGGAAGCCGACCCCAATATAGTTGGGAAAAGGCTAGGCAGACAGACAGATCTGTGAGAAATTATCTTTTCGATATAATAATCATATTTTCAATCACAATGAAAACTTCGTTCCTCGCGACTGTAAGTTATCCAAGTCATTAATTCGGACACCATTTTATTAATAAAAAAAGAAACAATTTGGTTTCTTTTTTGTTTTTTTCTGCAGTCGGGTAAAAGGGTCGAAAATGTGTAAAGCAGAGGTTTAACCAATCAAAATTGATTTATTGATTATACGACTAAGTTGGGTTCGGCTTCCAGCCAAACTGGATGCAGCTGACACCAGTATTTTTAAAATAGCGACCACCTATCTGACTTTCACAAACCAGTAACTGGGCAACACGATCCTTTGTCGCCGTGTTACTACCAATCTTACTACCAGTAGTAATACTGGTAATTTGATTCCCTTTCTTACTACTACAGTAGTAAGTTGTTACAAGGGTAATTACAATTTTTAAAACAGCGACCACCTATCAGACTTTCACAAACCAGTAACTGGGCAACACGATACCCACTGACGAGACTGATGCCAGTTTCTACACATGACAACTGGGATCAACGGCTTAACGTGCTTTTTGAGGCACGAAATAGTCTCGGTATGTTGTTGGTGTTTGTCGCTGTTGATGCACTACTTCTTTGTGCTGAACAATAGGATTGACGACTCATCCACGCTGGCTCGCTGTTCACGGTTTGCTCCAGACCGAGTACAGGTGTCGCGTGCCTGAGCCCCGCGATGCCTGTTCTTTTCTCCTCCCTCGCGTACCCTGATAGCTCGATAAGCCCCTACAACCCAGGCTCTCTATCTGCTGAACGCCCTAATTGCTCAGGAACCTGGAGTCGACATATTTATGTACAAGAATAAATCTATGTTAAATATTTGTGTAAAGTTCTTTAGTCTATAATGTTTAGGTTTTGGTTTGCTGTACGCTTTGGTGCATACTGTTAGTACAGCAAGCAATTGTTATTAAATAAATAAATTACACCTATGGGACCGAAACGTGGTCGCTCACAATGGGCCTTATCAGAAAGCTTAAAGTCACCCAAAGGGCAATGGAGAGGGCTATGCTCGGAATTTCCTTGCGTGATCACGTCAGAAATGATGATATCCGCAGGAGAACCAAAGTTACCGACATAGCCCGAAGAAAAAATAAAGACGATACGTTGAGAGGCCTCCCACTAGGTGGACCGATGACCTGGTTAAGGTTGCGTGAAGACGCTGGATGCGAGACGCACGGGATCGGTCAATGTGGCGACGCCTGGGGGAGGCCCATGTCCAGCAGTGGACGTCTTTCGGCTGAAATGATGATGATGAAATAAATTAAATAAATGCAATTTTTGGTCACCCACCCACGGAGCGACTTCGGCAAGCGTTGCTTAACCTTGAAGATCGACCCGGGCGGATGTCATTACTCCACGAGCTCCACCAATACATCCACAACAACCAAGACAAGAAATTAATCTATCTAAGTATTGCGAAGGACCTCAACGCAATAGATATGGATTAATTGCGCAAGAGTGTATTCGTACTAGGTCAAGTTTATCAAGTGTAGCATTGGTATTGCTGCTAGATCTGTTTGTACATAGAAAGGGCAATGTACGCCGCGGGCTAATGCGACGTTCATGCGCTAGCATTCAACAGAAGATATCACGCGCTAGCAATTAAGGTATGTCCTCACTGAGAGCATTCACGTGTAATGAGCATTCGACGTCGAATATTCGAGTGGTGTAGAAGTTGAGCCGAGTGTTACAAAGCTTACACGCAAGCGCCCGGTGTGGACGTCGCATCGCTTTTCGCGGAATAGGCTAGCATTCGAATGTTCACGCAAATAAAACGCTCGAAATAGTATTCAGATAATGAAATGAATGAGTATGTAGGAATATTACTGGCCACTTGTAAAGCAAGGAACAGTTCCTTGATCTTAAGTGTTTGTGACCTTCCAAAAAATAATGCTGTGCAGTCGGAGGATACATATTCGCGGGCTGGCTGACCAAAATCTGGTGTATCCTCCGCCTACGCAGTATGATTTTTACCTTGTTTACGACTTTTTAGTTCGCTTTTGAAGCAGTTGGGTTTTTTGATTTTTTGATTTTACTTTTTTTTAAATATAGAGGTTTATTCCAGATTTTGTTATTGATACATCATTTCAAATACTTAATTAAAAATAACTACCTATATATACACTTAAATAAAAATAAAATAAAACAACGAATAAAAGGGCGGCGGTCATAGGGCGTCATAAAATTCGTCCACATCGCTGTCAACGTGAAAAGTGCCCAGAACGCTGGCAGCATTGCCACGTTGGATGGCAATGCTGATTCTCTGGCCAAGGAAAAGCCTCTGGTCACGTGAAGAGTCGCCTAACCGTTTGCTTACGTCTCGAAATACTCGAAGAGCACTCGGACCCCATGGACCTAATGTTTCAACCCCAAACGGCTCAAATATATAACTTCCAATAAGGTTGTTGTATTTGCGCCGTTTGAGGTTTTCTGCACCAGCAGCAGCTGCCCCAGCACAGCCCGCCGTGCTAAGAAGATGGGATGGCGCAAGGGTGTCGACACATGTTGCATCCCACACCAAAGGCCTACCCACCTTCCAAGGCATTATGGTCATCCCGTCTGGTCTCTTCCCATCGTCGCGTGCCAAGCCATTGGGTTCTAAAACAGCTGGCACCCCGGCGGTGACAAGAGCCCGACGTATGATGTCATTAATGCTGGCGTGCCGTGCCAACCGACCAGCGCTTCTACTGCAGGCTATGGTTTCCGAGGCGGTCGACTGCTTCACCACATTGACAACGATGTGGAGCTCCGCTAGGAGCACCCAAACGCAGACATGTAGCGATCCGGAAGGTGTTGTCACTCAACATAGTACCTATGTTGGGTGACGGTAGTGCCTGTAGCCAGAGGCCCGACTCCCATTCTCCCACAGTCAGCAGGCGGGCACGCTCAGCAGTATTGGTGGACGTATCTATAAGTTTATTCCGTACCAACCTGCAGAGCGGCTCATCCCACTGTCTCTGGGAAAAAGGGCTGTCGGGCAACGCTGTATTCGGCCAAGCCACTTTCCAGGCATTCACTGCATCAGTCGAGAACGGCACTTCACAGTTGATGGCAACAAGATTTTTCTGGTTAACTTTTCAGTGCTGTGGACTGAAGACAGGAATGCCGGTAGGCTTAAACTAGAAATTTAATTAATTTTTATTTTTTTTTACTTTTTTTTATTTATGTCATTTTTTTTTCGAATTAGATACATTTATACATATAAGTGTTATATATTTTTGAACTCACCTCTTAAAAGCCTTTATTTTGATATCCCACATGATGGGTTTGGAGAAAAAAAAAATTGGGCCCCCACAATATGGCACCCAAAATCCGCCATTTTTCTATTGTCGAATTTTAATGTAGCCTATGACACTCGCAGGGTTAAGACGAATCGATTGATGTATGCATCATCAAAATCGGCCAACGCGTTTGGTCTCTGGAACGCCATATAGGAACAAACATACATACATACATAGACTGATAAACACATTACCTTCCTTCGGCAGTCGGGTAAAAAAACAGTGCAGAAGCATTTTGCATCAATTATTGTCTAGGGCCTTAAATCGAAAACTCAGTCTGGTTTGAGATACGTCGTTTTAACAAATATTTTCTTACTGACTGACTGGAATGGTCCATTCAAATCTCTGCGCTTCTTTCCTCATTTATAAGAAATTCTCAGACACTAATTTGTTCGGTCCTCCAATAAAATTCATGGACATAAAAACCGGCTGTGACCCCGGAGTTTGTTTCGGTGTTTCTCCTCAGTGTGATTTGAAAATAAAATATATAAGGTTTAAAAATGTTTGTGTAAACCAATTAACAAAACTAAATACTATCCGAGGAAATACTACCACCAAACCTATTTCTGCTGCAAGGCAACGTTATATGTTTTAATTTGGGTGGTCTGAATCAGAATTATTTACTGCCAATAATGCAGATAAGATGGTTATTTTTGTAAGTAGTCCCTCTAAATTTTTTTAGGTGTCGGACTAAATACAATTAATTTGAAATTGCAGCTTTGTTTCTAGAACTTCTACCCTCCTGTGTTGTCTGTAGTATTACAGAAGATAACTTCAATTTTAATACAAAAAAGGTCAGTCAACCTGAGTGCCCAATGGTATCCTAAGCCGTCCAGCCGTTATAAGACTAATAAACTTTCAAATTTTATTATTATTTTCGACCAGGATTTAGTTTGGTTTCAAGGCTCTTTTGAAAACCAAAAATATTACCAATGCGCACATGATTACTCGTGAAATTAATGACGAACCCTGTACTAGAAAATAGCGTCAAGGTCTGCCGACCTGAATGACGAGTGACAATGTCCTGATAACCTTGGCGACGGAGCAACGAGCTCGACCGAGTACCTTTTATAGAGTTCGTGAGGTAATTGGTGTCCGGTGTATTGGGAAGTACGAGTTTGGATGACTGATTTAAATTGTGTAACGCAAAGTTGAGATAATAAAGCGATATTATCTTTGTTGTACGCTGTTTAAGCAGCGTTTATCCTTGCACTGGAACGCCTTGCGGCAATTACACCAGTGGAGTTCAAACTTATAATCAAGTAACTATAAGTCCAGGTTTCCTCATGATGTTTTCCTACACCGTTGTCGCGCGATTTACAAGATAGACTAAGAAAGTAAGTAAGTGTGAATGTAGTGCTGTTAGATTAGGAGAAGACCAAAGAAACCATGCATGGTCTGTATGGATGGACTGTCTAGGGAGTGACTTTAGCGCTTTTGCACGGCATTCGATCCGAGTCCGAAAAAATTCGGTCCGAAGTAGCCCTAGTACAACTTGTAAGAGGTGTTACGCACTAGATCCGAACTTCGTCCGACCGAATTCAGAACATTTATAATTCGGATAAAACTCGGCACTCAAACTCGCGAAACCGCTATTATAGATAACAAGGCAATACATGTTGCGCTGACCCCTAATAAATTGTAATAAGGTCAAGATAATGATGATGCATGCATCTTAGAGTAAATGTATGCACATTGAAGACAGGAAATCATACAAACAAGTTTTATATTGGCTAAAACCCCCTGAAATCGGGTTCCAATAAACCTTACACGACAGCGTGGCAAACCGAGGCGAAGATGTTGGGACGAAATTGACTTCTACCGAAAAGACTGAACCTCGCTAGCGGAGAACAGGATTGAACTAAAAGTGAGAAGGGGCCTTTGCTCTATAGTGGGTCATTATAGGCTAGTTGATGAAAAGTTTTATCCTAATGATGATGCAAGGGTCGTCCTATCACTAGCAGGAATTGGTCATAAGCGGGCTTATGATAGACAGAACAAGCAAGTTTGTAAGAGACTAAAGGCGAAATTAAGACAAAATTAATTTAGCGATTGTTTCCGACACTATCGACTCTCATCGTGCACTACAAGTGACAGCGTGACTTCCATCTCTTATCACAAACGCAAACAATGATATCAATGTTTGCGTGACGATATCATTAGGTATATCACTGGTTGTTTTTTAATATTATTTATTTTAATTTGACAATCTCGGGACCCTGGGGTCTCAGTCCTTTGCAAGGCGAGTGAGGGCCAAAGCCAACTCCCAGAGGCCTTGTTAGGCATGTATAATATGACACTAACTGATGATTATCCCTGGACTACGCTTCCTCTTGCGAATCTCCACTCAAGCCAGCCAATTAAGCAAAGAACTGCTCTGCTAAAATTTCCATTATGGGCCGTTGATTTGGAAGTTCATTTTTTTTTGTTGGTAGTACTCATAAATAGAAAGCTTTTTACAATTTTTCAAGACTCGGAAATTTTATGTTTTTTTGTATGTTTTTCGTGAGGTAAAAAATGAGAATTAGTCCAAGAGCGAGCGGAGCGAGCTCGGGAACTTAGTGCATCCCGACACGGATACGTTAGGTTACTTTAGACCCTGCAGACAGAAATAGGAGACCCGCGCAGTGGAGCTCCGTCGACTTTGTTGCTTAAATAGTAATCTTAAACTTTAACCATTGATATCTCCATAACCATGGGGTTCCGTGGGATGGATGGTACAGTGAGGTAGCCCCTCTTTCCCTTCCCCCGTCCGCGCCCCTTAAATTGATGGTCATTTATGGCATTTTTTATTCTAACCTGAAAACTTTAACCATGGATATCTCCATAACCATAGGGCTCCGAGTGGTGGGGATGGTACTGGGGGGTTGCCAAACCTCACCCCTCTCCCCCTCAACCCTCTCCGCGCACAAACCTCAACGGCCCATAATCTAAATTTTAATCCTCTGGTCTCCGTCTGTTACACTCCGACCGGCCAATAATGGCAAGCCAAAGACGAGGGACAAGACTTCTCCCTGTAGATCAAGTCCGTGGGGTCGCCACTGCCCACCAGCTCGCCATAAAGCTGCCCTGCCGATTGTATCTCTCTTAGTCTGGCCCCTCACCCTAGGCATGTTACGGCAAAGTAAAATCTACCGGCACAGATCTAGGGGTCATTGAAACGCACAAGCCCCACCACGACGTCAACGTAGAGATATTATTATTTTTATATTTAATCTTAGTTAAATACCAATAAAAATTCTCGTTCATCAGAAAGACAATTTCAAGAGACAGACATGTTTTTTATTGATTTTTTGATTCTTTAGAATTGGCCTTGTTTTATTTTGCAATAAAAACTGAACTGACTCGTATTTCTTGTTTTTTTTTTGTTTTAATTTGGCAGACACGTAATGCAGTAAAAGTAATTAAAAATGAGAGAGAGAGTTGAAGGATGAAGATGGTGAAAGATGAAGTAGGATGTAATTAATTAGTTTTCAACACGGAAAACAAATAGACAGTACATATAGATAGGAATTTATTCCACAAATTTAATGACTATAGTAAACGGAACAGTAAATGGAGCTCAGTGTCTAGCAAGCTTATGCAAATAAAGTCTTTTATAACAAATACTGGGTTGTAGGTTAGGTACCTTCTTTTTTGTTACGGGGGGTAACCTTCATAAGGCGCCTGGACTTTTGGGGAATAGGCCAGGGATTGTGGGAATTTTATCTCACTAAAACTACACACACCATCAGCACGTAGAAGAGGCCCCGCAACCTCTCAAAAGACCACCTCGGAATCCCCTCTGTACAATGCCAGGGCACATCCCTGGGGAGAATGAAAAAGCGCCTTCCCTGAGCCTCGCTATGCACGGCAGCACGTGAGCACTGTGCCACCGTCTTTCCTGGATTCACTTGATGGGCGGTCAGAGTGCCCAATCTGACCGTCCGCAACCTCGGAGGGTTTCAGCGTTTTGTGGTTTTAGTCATCGAGGCGGTTGCCTTCTCCGAGCGAAATTGGCTCGCTCGCGTTCCCGCTATAGGAGAAAAATGCGAAAAGCAGACAGGCTTTAGGATTGAATCAGATAAACATAAGACCAAAGGCAGAAATCCGCAAGCAGGGTGGGCAGAGTTAACTTAAGAATATGCTCCACATGTACTCCACACCAACAAAAAATTCTGATTAAGGATAGACAAGATTAATTTATTAGAACATATAGCAAACATTTATGGCAATGATGCAAACACAGACATCACACAACAATTTGAGAAATGCCCAGCCTGCAACTAGATACACCGAATTATTACTGGATATGTCACTCATCTGCATACGACCCGTATGGCAGGCGATGCAGGTATCTAGTGCATATATACAGTAATTATCTGAAGCTTGCATATATAATCACCGGTATGCAGGATTCCCCGCGATATTTCCTTTTAGATGAAAATAACTTTATTGAGATGTGAAATCCCAAGAAGTTGCTTCGTTGATGCTTGGTAACTGAACCAGTTTAGATAGTAAATTATAACAAAATATTCTGTTTTTTTTACCTTGATTTTATTGAAATTTTGATCTTCAAATTCAGGATGATGAAAAGTTATCTTTAGGATTTTGTTTATCTCCTCGGTTCATGTGTGGCAACTGCTTGCGTTCTCCTCTGATATTCCTATCTTATGTTTTATCGGGTTCCATGCAGAACGATACCTACGTAAACCTACGTATACCTACGTCTTTTTCCTTACATTAATCGTCATCTCAGTGTTACTTGGCTCATACCCAAACCACCTTCCCAATAACTACAGCTACATAATATCCTTGTCCTAATTTGTTTCTTGAAGCTCTTTCTTGTTGATTCTTTGCGTTTTTACCCGCCTGCCGAAGGAGGGTAATGTGTTTATCAGTCTATGTATGTATGTATGTATGTATGTCTGTTCCTATATGGCGTTCTGGAGACCAAACGCGTTGGCCAATTTTGATGATTCTTACGTCAATCCATTTGTCTAAACCATGCGAGTGTCACTGGCTACATTAAAATTGGAAATGAAAAAATTGCCGATTTTGGGCGCCATTTTGTGGGAGAAAAGATTTTTTTGCTTCTTCTAAACCCATCGTATGGGGTATCAAAATAAAGGGTTTTAAGATGTGATTTCAAAAATATATAACACTTATATGTTTAAATGTACCAAATTCGAAAATAAAAATAAGTAAAAAGTTGTAAATAATACAACATCTCGGTTTTGGTCAGCCAACTCGCGAATATGTATCCTCCGACTTCACAGCATGATTTTCTTCTTGTTTACGTCTTTTTAGTTCGCTTTTTAAGCAGTCGGGTTTTTAGATGTTTTAAATTAACTTTTTAACGTCTTTTTTCTCTTGCTCTTCATTCCTTTGCAACACATGCCCCGAATATGGCAATTGAATAGTCTTAAGTTTTCTGTCGCCATCATTGGTGCCAGTTTAAAGGTCCCTCTACGCCCAAAGGATGACCAACCAGATTTTTTTCTATTATAACGGCTAACGAACGAAACTGGGCAACAGAATTTCGTTTGTTGAAATTAATTGCCTGTACGAGTAAGACCCTTCTGCCAATCATACTACTTATCGCAACGCCATTACCAACACATTACCCCAATCTCCCATAAAATATGGGAGACTGGGGTAACTTGTTTCTAGAGCAGTGGTGGCCCAGTGGTATCGGCCGCGACTTACAAGTTGTAGGTCGTGGGTTCGAGCCCAGGCAGGCGCTTTACTTTGTGTAAATTATTTCTTCACCACTGCTCTCAAAACGGTGAAGGAAAACATCGTGACGAAACCGGCATGTCCTAGAACCAAAAATTCGAAGACATGTGACATCTACCAACCCGCACTGGGCCCGCGTGGTGGATTACGGCCCATTCCCTCTCACAGAGAGGAGGCCTGTGTCCCTGCAGTGGGAACATTAATAGGCTGATGATGTGATGTCGGAAGACTTGGCATATACAAATTATCAAACCTTCGGTTGATTTAAAAGTCAAACCTAACTCTACTATTAGTTCTACTTCTGCGGCTTTATTACTTTAGAAGATTTGGAATTAACATTTTAAAACAATTTGAGAAGCTAAGTAGCATTAGGTATTATTTTTATGAACCAAAGCTCGAAAAAAACTTCCCAGACCAATTCTTATTCAAATAGACCATTATGATTTTCATTTAGATACTTTTTGTTGTCATAATTGATGGTACCTACCTATAGATAATATGCAGTTTTCCTGGTGTTATTGTTACATTATACAAGGAAAACGAATACATATACGACATAATAGTTTTAGGGATCTCTAACGTATTGTCACGAATATATTCAAGTCGATGTCTCCAGAGGCTCGACTCGCTGTTCACAACAGCGTGCTGGTGCCTACACTTATATATGGAAGTGAAGGTTGGGTATGGCAAAAAAGACATGAAAGTAGGATTCATCCAGTAGAAATGCGTTCCTTGCGAAGTATGTGTGGTGTAACTTTAAATGATAGATGGAGGAATGAGAAAACGTTGTGGTTTAAAAGAAGATGTAGTGACTAAAATTGAAAAAAGTATGTTAAGATGGTTTGGCCATGTTGAGAGGATTGGGATGAATGAAAGGCGACTAACGAAAGGTATTTACAAGGCAGACGTGAATGGAAACGCCGGCAGGGGACGCCCTAGAAAGACATTCATAGACCTTATAGGTGATGTTCTTCAGAAAGGCCAAGTGCGCAGTACACATAACCGGCGTGTTTGTATGACTAGATGTATAAATGCGTGTGAAGCAAAAGAAGTATGTAAGGATCGTAGCAGGTGGCGTTCTGTAGTTTCTGCCTAGTAAAACGTAAATACAAACTGCTGCACGAGCCAATCCTAGAGATAAAGCATACCTTGCCGATATCGGTCCCTTGATGAGTAAAGATTCTTTAGATACTGACTTCTTCGGGCCTCGGAAAACACGTTTAGCCGCTTGTCAATGATAGCAAACCTGGGTTATGGAGACAGTTGCTACGTATAAAAAACCGGCCAAGTGCGAGTTGGACTCGCGCACGAAGGGTTCCGTACCATTATTACAAAAATACATTTGTTGTATGGGAGCCCTACTTAAATATCTTTTTTTCTGTTTTTCGTATTTGTTGTTATAGCGGCAACAGAAATTCATCATCTGTGAAAATTTCAACTGTCTAGCTATCACGGTTCATGAGATACAGCCTGGTGACAGACAGACAGACAGACGGACCGCGGAGTCTTAGTAATAGGGTCCGTTTTTACCGTTAGCGTACGGAACCCTAAAAATACAGGTAAGCAGACTCGTAGTTCGATGAAAAGCTAGGCAGAATGTTTGGAATGGCTGATGAAAAACTAAAAAACACTGATGAGTTTTGAATTATGAACTTATTTTTTTCTGGATATTCAGGGATTCATGTCCAGTAGCCCTCTTATATCTCAGAAGTATTCAGGAACCAATTTCTTTACGATTTTCCTCATACAACATTTTTAGCACAATATGCAAATAATTTATCGTTTAACATTTTTTCCTCACTTTCAAGACCTTCGATTGATGAATGAAATGGTATAGTCTGCAGTTTTGATTGCCAAAATAATAAAAATTTAATAAATAATAATAAAACTGGTTCTTCTCTTTGATTTTTATACAATTTTCCTTGTTACCTTTCATACATTGTGCTGGTGGCACATGATAGAAGGGATGAGCAGAAGTTTAGGTCATATGGGAATTCCGTTGCACATACGGCAAGCAGGAAAAAATAAATCATTTTGTTTATCTTTAACTAGCGTCCACGGCTCCGCCCAAGTGAAAGTCGAAATTATTTCTAAGCAATCTATTACCTGGATACAAACTGGAAATAAACTATCTGTGTGCCGATTTTAATCCAATATCGTTGATTCGTTTTTCGCGAAAGAGTAACAACATCCATCCATGCTCACAAACTTTATTTATAACACAATTATTTATAACAAGAGAGTAAGATAATTTTGATTTTATTCTGCACCAACTATATTATACTATATACTAACTAATAACTATATCAATATTGTAAAGAGAACTGAACATTTTTTGATTTTGTGAAGGTTATTCTCCGGGACCACTGAACCTGTTTGAAAAATTCTTTCACCGTTTGAAATGTACATTATTCCCGGCAGAAATCGCTTTTGACATATATAGAAATTAAAATATTTGGTTATATAAACTCTCGCTGAAACGGTATGTTCAAAGCTATTAATAATTATATTCGGTAACATATAACGTACCTTTCATATGAATTCAGTAAAAAAAAAAACTGAAAATTCTACCTCTAAGGCCCACTTGCACGAAACCCTTATCTCAGAGTAGGTTGCTAACACTAGGTTAAACTGACAATATTGTATGACAGTCTGTCAAATTAACCTCGTGTTAGCAACTAACTTTGGCTTAAGTTTTCCATGCAAGTGGGCCTAAGGGTATTAAATAGGGATTGAAAGTTTGTGTGGGAAAGCCAAAATCAACGCAAACGAAATTGATTACAAAGTGCGAGTAGAATCATACACGAAGACGGTTTGAAATGGATCTTCTGCTCATTTCCCTGCCCTAGTGGCTGAGCCAGTAGAGTATATATCGAGTATGGATGTGTCTCAACACTATAGTCCCCTGCACCGAGCTAGTTGCTCCATTCACCGCTTCTCTCCGCCCAGGTAAGTCGTTTGTTTGTAAATTTACTTGCCTCTGCAATAATAATAATATTATTTTTATTTAGTTCAACATTATCAGCAGTTTTAATTTGTTATTGTATAGTTGCACGTATCTTGTGGTACGTGACTTCTCGATATCTTTAATTATTGTGATTCTGCGTAAAAAAATCAGATTGTTCTAGAAAGAAGTAACTACCTTTATCATCGTCAAGAGTAAATTGAAAGGTTTTATGATGTTTTCAACACTAAAGTTACTTAACATCAGCAGTTTTTTATCAAAATATAGGAAATTTCTAGTTTAGTAAGCTGTGTTTTGTTTAAAGTAAATAACGTTTTAAACCGGCTTTCTGCGTAGGCGCATTTGTGACCAAGGGTTAGAGTGGGGATAACGACGCCGACTCGTCGCTTGAGGCTAGCTGAGGCAATAATGTTGTTTACCAACAAAACAAGACAATTACGTCTGTGGGTAATCGTTGTAATTAATCGATGAATGTTATCGTAAGTAGTACTTTGTTGTGCTGCTTTTTAATGACAAGCATCATTTTCCTGCCCTTCTTCTTTTGATTTATTTTTCGTGTAAGTATTTGGCCGTACCTCTGGTGTCAGGGTTAATTAAGCCACCTCTGGGAACCCACAGGCCTCTGACTTGGCTATTTCAGACTTACATTAACTATATAAGTCCAGGTTGCCTCACGATGTTTTCCTTCACCGTTGCCTGTGATGTCTAAGATAAACTTAGAAACTACTTACTATTAGTACTTGCCTGTATTTGAACCCACGACCTCACGCACGAGAGGTGAGGCCTTTGCCACTAGACCACCATAGCCTGCCCATCTGCCCCTGTTCCCATGTTACTTGGGGTCGGTGCAAAAAGTTTTCTTCTTACCATTCTCCCTTGTCAACTATTAAATAAATAGCAATTGTCGTGAAATTAAAACTCTAGGTACCTACCTAAGTTTTTATGTACCAAAGATGTATGTATTAGAAATCTTCTTATCTCGGTTATCGAGACATTCGATCATGATATCAAGATACGTGACATAATAAAATAATTCCAACGTTTTATCTTGCAAAAATGCAATATTGTCACGATCAGATAAATCCTTCTGATCTGATATCCCAGTAGTCTTACAATATATTAGATATATTCTAGAACCTTTAACAAATTTAATTTGAGAACCTAAATGGAGATCATCACGTCATATGGAGACCTCTCGTGTCTCAGAGAACACGTTGACCTGTTGCTCGCGGTTGTCACTTGTAAATCTTTGGTTGTTACGGATAATTATTTATTTATTTAAAACTTCACGCAATATACAGGCACATAGAAGGAGTATAGTCTGAAACTCTGCAGCCAGTTTTTTATCCAGGGTTAATACAGCTCTGCCTTGGCCAGTAGCAGCCGGTTCAGGCCCCACATTAGTTAAATCAAATCTACCGGTATTCAAATGGGGACTAATTTTAGCCTGAGCGATTTTTGTTTACTGGCTTACGAGTTACGAAATATGTTGTAATCTTGTTAGGTACATAGACCTTGCGTATTAAAATAATATCAGTTAGCTACGCTTTGATTGCTTGTCAAACATGATTGATTGGTACGTACACCCATATTAAACCGGTTATGTGTGTTAAATGTATCGAAAACATCGTTGATGATCTTATGTAAGCCTCAAACAAGATGTGATGGTACCTTATCAATGGGAATTATTTCGTAAATACGTCTACTTCTTGGTGCACCTATCTATACTATATCTATACTAATATTATAAAGAGGAAATATTAGTATTTTAGTTTTTTTTTTGTATGTAACTTAAAAACGAATGGACCGATTTCAAAAATTATTTCACTGTTGGGAAGCTACACTATCCCCGGGTGACATAAGCTACTTTTTATCTCTGTATTCCCACGGGAACGGACACTACGGACGCGGACGCTACTAATAATATTTTACAGAGGGAAACTTTGTGATATTTTTTGTAGGATCTAATTCTTTCACCAGTAGAAAGCTACATAATTCCTGAGTTTAATAGGGTACTTTTTTGGCGAAAAAATTAACGGGTCCCGCGGGGTGGGCCAAGGGAGCGGAGCCGCGGGAAAATAGCTAGTATCTCATAAAATAATATACACACTCTACAATATATACGTCTATTTAGTGCATCGTGCATCCGACGGTACGGACAATTTTCTTGGTCCAATACTTTTATTTTCTCTTCCACGGCATCATCGCACGATAAGAACGCATATGTCGTCAAAGTGACCTATGCATTCTTATCGCGGGACTGTTACCTTGTCCTTCTTGTTAGTTTCATTTAAAAACTGTATAAATTACTCCAGTCGTTCTTCGAGCTTGGTGCATGACACCGGCAGGTCTGTTTTTTCATTTTGTATCTGTCTTCTTCGTCAGTACGCTCTTGGCAGAACGGTCATGGTCATCATGTTGCGTCCAGTGACCAGGTCTCGGCTGCCTACAGGAGTATGGGGAATACAAGTGCCAATATGAGCCGGGTTTTCGTGACTTTGGGGATGTTGCAGTTCCTCCATATTTTCTTTAGCCTATCCATGGTAGACCTGGACATTGCCATGCGTCTCTTGATGTCATCCTCGCAATTACCGTGGATCGATACTAGAGCGCCTAGGTAGATGCATAACTGTCCGACGTCGCAATTCGATATTTGTGTGACCTCGGGCGAGTTTTCATTGGCGTTATCGACAATCAACTTCTTCATCGTATTTCTATCTGTATCTGCCCCTAAAAATATTAGAGACGTCACACCAGACGGGTGCTTTTTTTGGTCTGTTCAGGTGCACAACGGTGGTTGTCAGACTGTTGTATATGATCAAATCGCGCCGAAAACTCTGCTGACGCGATTCAGGGTTTGTTATTTAGTTCGTTCGTATGTGGCGTCATTTGTGTCGCTACTATATAGTCTGCCTTGCAGTTCTTCAATCGTTTTCTCACTAACGAATTGGAGCTACATGTCCACACTTGGGTTCACCTTTGCAGTCGGTTCCCTACTTTATGTGTATAGAAGAAACTCTGCAGTCCTTCTTAGCTTCATCACCTTGCTCACATGCCAATATTAATACCATAGAAAGACCTATTCTCGATGAACAATATTGGTAACTTCAACTTTAATTGCACGCATTTAATTCGAGAGTGCTCTCGACTTTACACTCGAGGGAAAACTAATAATTTGAGTAAAATACCGTGTCTAATTCATTGTTTAGTCAATTTAGATATTACTAAGTGCACCTACATGTGTACTTCTCTTCATGCAATCAATTTTTCATATTGTTTGTTATTTGTTATGAATAAAAACATTTTGATAGATTTATTATATTGCCGTGACCGATTCAATATACATTGCGTATTCTATAAATAAAACATTGTTCGTTGTATAATTCTTCGTGCGCATAACCTTAATTGTGATAACATCAAGTTTTTGTATTCTAATTCTTATTGTAGGATCGTTAGGATATTTTTTGCCTTTAACCTTTGTTACATTGTTAAGAGCCAAGATAAAAACTGTCTCAATAGTAGTAGGTACGTCTTGTTTGTGTTCGAGTATATTAAATTAAATACCTAAGTAAAATATTAATAAAAGTATTAGTAGATAAATAAACAAATTTTCTTTCAAGAAGTTCAGTAGGTAAAAGTCAAATCAAATCAAATAATGCATTTAAATAAAACGGAGATTGTAATACATGGGCATAAACAAACTACAAAGTTGAATAAGAAGTTTTTTTTTTTTTTTTTTTTTTTTTTTTTTTGGGACAATCCCACCGAAGAAAAATAAATAAGAATAAGAAGAATAAAATAAGAAGTTATATATATACATATATAAATACAAGCACATATCAATTACAATAAGTTGGGTGAAGTTCTGCTTTCCTAGCTAGGTTGCAGAGTAACCTGTATTAAGGAAAGAGTGATATTTTTGAAAAGCAATTTTATAGCAAAACTTAATAAAAAACAAACTGTATTAGCCGTTTTACACAACAAGAGTGAATGGGATAAAAACATGGTATGAAATAATAATATTATGCAATATGTAAAAATCTTGATATTCTAAATTTCATAATAAAATTCTCAATTTTATTGACCTTTTGGTTTTCGGAAACATTTTTCCTGTTCATGACTTTTTGTATTTTGAGGATAACGTATGCTCAAGAATGTTTTGTTCCTTTTTCAGACAATTTGAAGATGTTCAAGACTTTGCTATTTGTGGCTGCGGCCGTAGCGTTGAGTTCAGCCGCTCCCGCTGGTGAAGAACAGGTAGGCTTCTTTCAAAACAAGTTTTTTTTTCGAAACTTTATAGAAAACGAAATGATCCTTCAGTAGGTGAGCTACTGCTAGCCTGAATACTTTAACGTTTTCGGTAGGTTTACCTTAATAGACATAACTTTATCATAACACCATTCAACCAATAATGAAAACACCTCAAGCTGAAACACTGATTAAGTTCAAAATTGCTTTTAAAATTTCACTTCTGGAAGTCTTTGAGCTGTAGTTAGTTCTTGGGGTGTTCCCTCCTTCCACTTAGCCACATCAGTCCACGTTTAAGGCTAATCACCCCTTCTGGTTAGGTAATGTTGTCATTATCTGCTTACCCGCTGTGCTATAACTTCTTCCAGAAATATTATCGGCATCATTCCACTCTTTTAGCTAACTTGTACCATTGCTGTGAAAAGGCTCTCCATTCTTTTCATTATTCCTAATTCGACGCCACTTCTTGCCAATTCCTAAGGTAGGTAGCCAAGTCATCCCACCATCTCCTTCGTGATCCTCCTTTTCCCGTCTTCATCATCAGCCTATTAATGTTCCCACTGCTGGGACACAGGCCTCCTCTCTGTGAGAGGGAATGGGCCGTAATCCACCACGCGGGCCCAGTGCGTGTTGGTGGATGTCACATGTCTTCGAATTTTTGGTTCTGGACATGCCGGTTTCCTCACGATGTTTTCCTTCACCGTTTTGAGAGCAGTGGTGAAGAAATAATTTACACAAAGTAAAGCGCCTGCCTGGGCTCGAACCCACGACCTACAACTTGTAAGTCACGGCCGATACCACTGGGCCACCACTGCTCCTCCCTCTTTTCCCGTCTTACGATTCCAATATTATGTTTTACTAACCATTGTTGGTATTCTGTATTTCAGTTAGTAAAGCAAGCGATCGTCAAACTGGTCGGTGATGGCGTGACCGGTAGCGTGACCTTCACCAGTCAAGACGACGGCCAGGTCCGCGTCACCGGTACCATTACCGGTATGCCCGCCGGTAAATACGGCTTCCACATCCATGAGACCGGAGACATCACTAACGGCTGCAGTGGAACCGGCAGTCACTACAACCCCAACAATGTAAGTGTTTCATTCTTCTGTTTTCGTTTTGTCATGAGTCAAATTGTCCACCAAAAAAGGATGGAATCCGATTATAGAGTTTTCTACAATGTTTCACAATTTAGAGCGTTGTATGTCTCCGTCATAAACTCCATTTGCCTTATCAACAGCTACATTCGGCAAAACATTAAAACAAGTCACTGTTTTAAAGTTTTGACGATTATTATTTGCATTAATTACAAAACGTATGAGGACGACAATCTCTTAAGGAAGACTGGACTGCAATATAGAAATGATATATTAGATGATTCCTTTGCTTAATAACAATAATAGAAGAGATCTTTGCCCTGTAGTAACAGGCTGGCTGTTACTGCATGGCAAATATCACTTCTCATACAGAGAAGACAAGATTATTAGGTAATAACCACGTTTCATTAACTTGCATTAGAATATTAATAAAAGGGTTTCTATCAATATTCTCCGTTACAACTACCTACCACTAATGTCAAACCTTTTTCTCTACAGAAGGACCACGGCCATCCCAAAGATGAGAACCGTCACGTCGGAGACCTCGGCAATCAAGTATCTGACGTCACCAAAACCATCAATATCGACTTTGTTGACCATTTAATCAAGCTTAACGGCAACCACAGCATCCTCGGCAGAGGTTTGGTTCTCCACGGCGGCGAGGATGACTACGGCAGGACTGATCACCCCGACTCCAAGAAGACAGGAAACGCGGGAGCTCGCGTGGCCTGCGGAGTCATTGGAATCAAGCAGTAGGGAGCCTTTTATCAAGTTATGTCTACTGTGTTCTCGAGAAATAATGGCGGCTGAGGAATGCTGATTCCAGTCACTGGATATTCAATCTACTTTTTAACATCTTGGCTTTATATAGCGGTGCTTCCATAGGTTCATAGGTTTCATCACCTGAAAGCTCTATTTTATTAAGATCTAAGTCACTATTTCTCGGGCTACATTGTTAAGACTGTAAATATGTTTCTGAGGACTAATCCTATCACTTCCAAGTTACTAACAGGCTTTGAGATTTCGTTACTTGCGATTGGAGCAATCAATATAAAATAATAACCAGCTAACATCTGTATGCTCTTCTCCGTACTATTATAACAACTATTATTATACCTTATGGTATTATTAGGTACAAACTATTTTGTAGGAAGGACTTCAAATAAGTTCTTATTAAGAATCTCAGTAGACATTGTTAATTAGAATAATACCTTCGTTTTCTACTTTTATATGTTCTCGTGTTGTGGCATTGACTATGGTATCCGCCATATTCTCTTCCTGTATTGCCAAATTGAATAAATTTTCTTTAAAAATGTTGTTTTTTATTATAGGTGTTGTTGAACTTTTAAAACAGTATGAGTAATATTTACGAAAAAAATAAACAGCTACAAAAACTGCATTTACGATGCTTGAATCCTCATATCGTACGTATTTAGGAAAAACTTTACATCAATATTGGAAGATAGAAAATCAATTTGTTAAATGTAGATCATAAAAATATCGATCACGAAGATACCTTTTATTAAACATTAACTTTTTTTCTGTTTATTGATTTTCTTGGGCTGACATGGTATAAGCATTATGACGCGACGGATAAAGGAAGAGAGGATTGTGAAGTAAAGTTTTTACCACGGATACCAGGATTGTGTTAAGACAATGAAAAAAAGATGTTAAGGACAGAAAGGGGGATGGATATTGAGATGAGAACTGTGACGATCGCAAAGACCCTAACTTCTCTTTCTCTTATCCCAAGGTAAGATCAATAAAAAATACATCTTTGTACAGACCTATTAACAGCAGTAGCAATGTAGGGAGACTTGGAAATGATAACGATGATGAATATGAAAAAATAAATTGCAACATGATTGCCAGTTGTCGAATTGTATGAGTTGGATTTTAATGATTTTACTTGATACAAAGTGGACGATGCTATATCCAGACTCCAGACATTATTATTTAATATACCTAAGTGAGGTCATACTGGTTGAACCATTGTAGTTAGGTACGTTTATGCAATTAACGATTGTAGCTCTGAGCTCTGAGAAGAATGGATGCAAATTTAAAATTATAGCATTTGGAAATGGCTACGCAGTATATAATACGTGAATTCAGGTCAACCACGTACCAACTTATAAAGTCTACAACCAACTATGCCTCACAAGGCCATTACAAAAAAGAATGCTGTTCTAAATAAATTCAATGCGTTCTACGACATTAAAAACTTTTTTGAAATATGTGTAATCGTTTGAAAAAAACTTAATTCAAAAAATCAATAAACCCGACTGCTTCAAAAGCGAACTAAAAAGTCGTAAACAAGGAAAACATCATGCTGTGCAGTCGGAGGATACATATTCGCGGGCTGGCTGACAATAATCTGGTGTATCCTCCGACTGCACAGCATGATTTTTTCCTTGTTTACGACTTTTAGTTCGCTTTTGAAGCAGTCGGGTTTTTTGATTTTTTGAATTAAGTTTATTTTATTTATAACTTTTTAGTTAGTTTTTTCGAATTAGATACATTTAAACATATAAGTGTTATATATTTTTGAAATCACCTCTTGAAACCCTTTATACCAACCCACCCAAAATCCGCCATTTTTCTATTATCCAATTTTAGACACTCGCAGGGTTAAGACGCATCGATTGACGTATGAATCATCAAAATCGGCTAACGCGTTTGGTCTCTGGAACGCCATATAGGAACAAACAAACATACATACATATATACTTACATATATACATAGACTGATAAACACATTACCTTCCTTCGGCAGTCGGGTAACCATTTCTTGCCAGAATATTAAAGTTCGGCATTTCAACCTCTTAAACAGTGCTTTATGCTACGTAATTATGATTGAGACCCATTTCCCAATTTCCAAATTTCGCCAATAATCATCCAAATAATTTAAACGGGATTTATCAGGAAAGACTGAAAAATCTAGCCTTTGTCGAATATCGCAAAAGTGGGCCAATAAATCAATAACGTCTGACTATCGCAGTCTGCTGGGAACAAATTATCGGACGCGGCTGACGGACGCGACTCACAGCCGCGACTGATATGTGTGCACAGTCGTATGGGACGCGGCTGCCAGATCTCTATCTGACGTCCGAACGCCCAAGGTCACGTCCGCGACTTACGTCTGATAGTTTGCACAATGTAATGTACATTCATTACCTAGATACTCTATAAGCCGCGGCTGGACATTTACCTCTTTCAAACTGCGTCACAATGCCCGGCCAATCAGCCTTCCGCATCCAGTCTGTTCCAGACTTCCAGTGACTTTTAATAGTGGGTGCCTCTAATTAGGTACAATTCTTATTGCTGAGAAAATTGTTGCGTTACCTACTTCAAAACTATTATTGTTTTAAATAAATGGATTTTATGACTAGTTTTTAGGGTTCCGTAGCCAAATGGCAAAAAACGGAACCCTTATAGATTCGTCATGTCTGTCTGTCTGTCTGTCTGTCTGTCTGTCTGTCTGTCCGTCCGTATGTCACAGCCACTTTTTTCCGAAACTATAAGAACTATGCTGTTGAAACTTGGTAAGTAGATGTATTCTGTGAACCGCATTAAGATTTTCACACAAAAATAAAAATAAAACAATAAATTTTGGGGTGCCCATACTTGAAACTAAAACCAAAAATATTTTTTTTCAACAAACCCATACGTGTGGGGTATCTATGGATAGGTCTTCAAAAATGATATGGAGGTTTCTAAAATATTTTTTTTCTAAACTGAATAGTTTGCGCGAGAGACTCTTCCAAAGTGGTAAAATGTGTGTCCCCCCCCCTGTAACTTCTAAAATAAGAAAATGATAAAACTGAAAAAAATATATGAAGTACATTCCTATGTAAACTGCCAGCGAAAATTGGTTTGAACGAGATCTAGTCAGTAGTTTTTTTTGAATACGTCATAAATCGTAAACTGCAATTTACCAAGTACGGAACCCTTCGTGCGCGAGTCCGACTCGCACTTGGCCGGTTTTTTTTTATTACTATTCCTTACAAATATAAGCGTGGCGGGTAGATATATATAGAATAGGTAAGCCCTAGTCATGATTACATCCACTATAAAGGTTTACCTACTCTTCAGTTTATTTGTGGACAGTTGATTAGCGTACATCATTAGGGCATTAAATGTTTGAGCTGTTAATACAATAAAAAAACTTAATTCAAAAAATCAAAAAACCCGACTACTTCAAAAGCGAACTTAAAAGTCGTATACAAGGAAAAAATCATGCTGTGCAGGCGGAGGATACACCAGATTTTGGTCAGCCAGCCCGTGAATATGTATCCTCCGACTGCACAGCATGATTTTTTCCTTGTTTACGACTTTTTAGTTCGCTTTTGAAGTAGTCGTAAGTTAAGTTTTTTTTAATTTTAACTTTTTAGTTAGTTTTTTTTCGAATTAGATACATTTAAACATATTAGTGTTATATATTTTTGCAATCACCTCTTAAAACCCTTTATTTTGATACCCCACACGATGGGTTTGGAAGAAAAAAAAAAATTGGGCCCCCACAATATGGCACCCAAAATCCGCCATTTTTCTATTGTCCAATTTTAATGTAGCCTATGACACTCGCAGGGTTAAGACGCATCGATTGACGTATGAATAATCAAAATCGGCCAACGCGTTTGGTCTCTGGAACGCCATATAGGAACAAACATACATACATACATACATACATACTTACATACATACGTACATAGACTGATAAACACATTAGCCTCCTTCGGCAGTCGGGTAAAAATGCTTCCCAAGAGGTCATCATACTCATTTTTTTGAGGTTTACACTTACTAATTATACTAATTATCATACGAGTATATTCATATTTTTTTGTTTCTTCAACATGTCTTCATCTTCCAATCGACTCTAATCGTCCTGTCATCATACAGAATTGTTACAGGAAGCGAAAAGCCTTTGCCTACTTATTGGTGTACCTACCTGCTTATAATTCCCCTGAATTGCTTCCATTACTTTTAATTTATAATTTCTTCAATCTGTTTTTCTTAAACCAGTGCAATTTTTACTTCTTTACCTAGTCAGATATTATTCCGTGGTTGCTCCTTTACTTTCCTTTTTTTATAGAGTTATGGGAATCCCATGACGATTTTACTTTGATCAACTTTCTTATACCTAGGTGACTAGTTTTCCTGATGTGAATAGGTGTCATCAAGCGGTAAACAAGTTGTTATTACATATACAGAATGATTCATCATCATCGACAGTAATTATTTTGACTTATCCCATTTATTTAAGGGGTTGATGCAACATGTCTTCTTGTTCCACTATCTCAGTAACTAATCAGAATTACCATTCTACGTCGCAATATGCAAATAAAAAACACTAATTTTCAGATGACTTAAAAAAGGATGAGGTTTTCAATTCTACTGTATGTTTTTAGGGTTCCGTACCCAAAGGGTAAAAACGGGACCCTATTACTAAGACTCCGCGGGCCGTCTGTCTGTCTGTCACCAGGCTGTATCTCATGAACCATGATAGCTAGACAGTTGAAATTTTCACAGATGATGTATTTCTGTTGCCGCTATAACAACAAATACTGAAAACAGAATAAAATAAATATTTAAGGGGGCTCCCATACAAAATGTGATTTTATTGCCGTTTTTTGCGATAATGGTACGGAACCCTTCATGCGCGAGTCCGACTCGCACTTGGCCGGTTTTGTATGTTTGGTACGCGGTTACTTCGCCATTTATTTTATGATCCGATTTTTAATCAAGATCTGACGAGTTGGTTACAAGTTATCCTTGATAATGCGTTTTTTCATGGTAATTTATGGAACCAAATCGAAAAAGAGGAAAATAAAAAAAACTTTTACAAAAAAAAAAACTGACTCGACTTCCAAAACTTAGCACTACAAAGCGAAAAATAACTTTATTTTCGGTAGTCGGTGGCTATAACAAAAAAAAAATAGGTACAAAGGACACCAACTTCCGAAAAGAAAGTAATTTTTCACTTTGTAGTGTTTTGTTTTGAAAGTCTGTTTAATTTTATTGTTAAAAAGTTTTTATTTGTAATAATTTGCATTAACCTTGGAAAATGGGCTTGATATGAAAATACAAATGCATATAATCCGGTTCTAAGTAATCACCACCTTTTAATATGAACAAATTTATGAAATGAAGCAAAAGAAGTATGTAAGGATCGTAGCAGGTGGCGTTCTGTAGTTTCTGCCTACCCCCATGGGAAAAAGGCGTGAGTTTATGTATGTATGTATGTAAATTTATTATTAGATTCTAATTTATCGTTTTGTTTCTATTTCAGGGAAGAGGCCCCTTCAAAGCCAAATTCAGCTTCAGTGTCCACCAGTAATGTTTTAATAGCGATTTCTATGTATTCTTTAATCGCAGTTATTTTGAATTAAATTAAGTAAAAATCAAGATATATTAACATTTGTTATTGTTGCTATATATGTATGTAAATTAATACGATATACATCTGATTTTTTAAGTATTACGAAAATCTGAAACTTAGTTTTGCTCATCAGTGATTAATTGATTGTCATTCGAGATTGGAGGGACTTGGTTCTACAAGAGACTTGGTACATAAAAATTATAAACATCTTCGGTTGATTTAAAAACCGGCCAAGTGCGAGTCGGACTCGCGCACGAAGGGTTCCGTACCATTATCGCAAAAAACGGCAAAAAATCACGTTTGTTGTATGGGAGCCCCATTTAAAAAATCATTTTATTCTGTTTTTAGTATGTGTTGTTATAGCGGCAATAGAAATACATCATCTGTTAAAATTTCAACTGTCTAGCTATCACGGTTCATGAGATACAGCCTGGTGACCGACAGACAGACAGACAGACGGACCGCGGAGTACTTAGTAATAGGGTCCCGTTCTTACCCCTTGGGTACGGAACCCTAAAAAACTGGCCAAGTGCGAGTCGGAGTCACGCACTGAGGGTACCGCACAAATAGCTACATTCACCAAAAGAATTAAATAACATTCCTGACGTTCATAAACTATAAAGGCAACATTTCTCTAACAATAATGGAGGGACAAAGTAAACTTTGCCGTTGGAAAACTGTCGTCTCCATACATCGACTTACGTTGCGGTCGGTTTACCAACTGCAAATAAGTTATATCTTTTTTTTAAACAAATTTACGGTTTCCGGATTTTTTTCCTTTACTTGTGCTAGCAAGACATTGCTGCTTGCCTTGATTTCATGTGTCTAGGTCAACCTGCAAGTGTAATGCATGCGTCATTAACGGCCGTATCTCTTGACTGCGTTAATCTAGAAGTTTGATTTTTTCACAGCTGCAAGGAGGCATTAATTTCAACGCGATACCTCCACGCTTTCCCAAGATAAAGGCTCTTGACAGGCAGACGGACGGACAGACATTTTTTCTTTTGAGGTACGGAACCCTAAAAGTCAAACCTAACTCTACTGTTAGTTAATTTGATTGTTTTTGCTACAACTCCGTTATTATTTTCTGATTAATTTCGTTGCGGGATCCAAGACAGTTAAATTCATTCTCCGGGACTTCGTCGAGCTTCATTGCCTCGGCGCTTTTCTGGTGGTCGCCACTGTTAATTCTGCCTTTCAGCAGTTGCAGTGGTTTGGGAATAGTGGGGTGAGATTGTCTACTATTAGATCTACATCTCCGGGCTTTACTACTTTGGCAGACTTGGATTTTTTTTTTTAAACAATTTGAGATGCTAAGTAGCTTTATTAGTCTTCCGTAGGATTAAATCTCTCCAGTCTCCCTAGTGTTAGATTAAGTTAATAATTACTTACGTCTACTTATTACTGTAAGCTTACATTGTCCAATTGCTTGGCCTTAAACTTAGTTTTGCTCAAGTGTTATCCTAGGCTAAATTTATTATTTCTTAAGTATAATGGTATAATTAAGGATAAATTCAGTGTGTTTAACTGATGTTAATAGGTAGGTGCTTAAATATGGAAATGTTAGGAGTTACGTCATAACATCTCTCAATAATGGTACATAGATGTCACTTAACGCATCGGTTTACCAACCTCTTCAAAAGAAACGAGTAATATTGTTACAAAAACATAATTTTTGTCTTTTCCTTGTTCCGGTTGAGTAATAAAACTATTTATAAACATTTTAAATTTGTTTATTTCATTTTGTCCTTGATGTAAATAAACCATTGTTTTTTGTAGATGACGCACTTATTTGATGCATTATGACCTTATATAAAGTACCTATAGATTTAGCAATAAAATGAGCTTGATTGATAGAGCGAGATCGCTAATTGGCAGCCCCATGTAAATAATAAGGACAAAAGATTATTTTTGTCTTTGTCACCATGGCCGGCTTTTGTTGTTTGTCAAACGCTAATGTCATGGCAGGTTTGACAAACTAACTCGGTCGTGTTTGATTTTTTTGTGATTTCGCGGGATTAAGTGTTTATTGAGACAAGGAATTGGGTAATTTATAGATAATAAGTGTCAGTGCGATGGTGGGTTGAAGTGTTCTAGGCTGTAAAAGCCAAAGTGTTATTGTTATTGTTGTTTCATGTGCGGCCACGCCATGGCTCCATCTATAGGTACTTTATCTAAGATTATGACCTACATAGGTACTCGTATTTTTAAGGACTCGAAAGACGTAAAAAAATATGTAAAGATATTTCATGACGCCTTCAAACGGGTAGGCAGTGCTTATAGTAGGTTGCTACACTATCACTGGGCCTTACATAATACTTTTAGTCTCGGAAATATGCAGTGTTCCTTTGGGGTATGCCACGGGAGCGAAGTCAAAAAAAAATAGTTTAATGTCCTATGTCCCCAAGATGAAGCAGAGGCCGTCCGCATAAGTTATCCAACGCGAGCGGTCTTGAACTTCAGGCTTCGCCTCACTCCACGTCTTGCCGATGATCGCCGCTTCCACCAACAAAGTTGTCGCTAGGTTTGACGGGGACGGCCACTCTTTCTTTATTCTCGGGGATGCCAGTCCACAGCTGGTTTTGGTATGTGATCGGTCCCCTTTGGAGCATGTGGACACTCCATCTCCTCTTGCGACGCTTGATCTGGCGACCGATCTGGCTGTCGTAGTATTTCTCCAACAGCTCTACGTTGTAGATGGTTTTGGGCCGGTAGATTCCGAGGATGCGGTGTAGACAGCGGTTGACGAAGACATGCACTTGGCGTAAGAAATGCCACGTTTTGCACCCACAGAGCAGCACGGATTTGGCGTTGTAGCAGAAGATTTTGTGTTCAATCCTTCGGGTGAGTATCCGCGATTACCAAACCGGTCTCAGATGCGCGATGGTAACTCGGAATTTGGCAACAGTGAAGTCTATGATGTCGCTAAATGCTAGTGTTTTAAATAACATTTTGGTTCACTCACATAATTATGTAGAGGACATGCGCCGTGGCTGTGAGTCATAATAAAAATTACGACACTCACAAACAAAAATAAAGATTTATTACTAGTTTTACACACGCTACAAATGAACTCCTTACATTTTTTTACTATAATTAGATAGATAATACATAATATTTAAAGCATTTACTGCAACAAAAAACATAACACACAAAACACTATACACAAAAAAGAACAGAAAACTATTAATAATGTATCTTGTTTTAGCACATCCATTAGAAGCACAACATCTTTTTAATCAAGGAGATTTAGCCTATAAACTAGTACTTATATAGGTACCAGTCTAACTGCCTCAATCGTCTTTAAATCCACATCGGCTCGGCGACCCATCACAAAAACATACTGAGCCACTGCGAGTGCCATGAGAGTTAAGGCACGTTCCTCCGAAACGGGTGTAACAAAGGTTCATAGAGCAACCATTTGCATGTCCTCTGGCACAGGCGTCGTAGCATTGTCCGTTACAATGGTTGCTGGTTCCAAAATCAAAGCCATTACACGATACTTGTAATGATGGTGCGATGAATAACCCGCATAGAATAAAAACGAGGACACACATGTTAGCCATGTTGAAGCGACTGCAACTCTACGGGAGCCTGTCGATGACTGAGTATGGAACTGCATACCCCACTAATTATATTCACAGGGAAAAACAGGTTAGCTTAGCGATTTGATCGTTGGGTTTCTCCTTACGTCATTGAAACGTGATTTCCTTAAGGTTTTTTCTGTATTTTAAATGATTGATGTAAAAAAGTTAACAAAAAGTATCAAAAAACCCGTCTGCTTAAAAAGCGAACTAAAAAAAAGACGTAAACAAGAAGAAAATCTTGCTGTGCAGTCGGAGGATACATGCTCGCGAGCTGGCTGACCAAAGCCAGATCCTTCGACTGCACAGCAAGATTTTCTTCTTGTTTACGTCTTTTTAGTTCGCTTTTTAAGCAATCGGGTTTCTGTATTTTATTTTTTATTTATAACTTTTTAGTTAATTTTTTTAGAATTAGGTACATTTAAACATATAAGTATCTTAAATTTTTGAAACCAACTCTTAAAACTCTTTATTTTGATACGCCACACGATTGGTTGGAAGAAAATAAAAAAATTGGGCCCCCTCAATATGCCCGCCAAAATCCGCCATTTTTCTATTTTAAAATTTTTGTTTAGGCAATGACACGATTGACGTAATGGTGGCACTTCACATCGCTATTCGGTGTTCGCGTTTTTTTTTCGACTTTGTTCGCTATATTCGTGTTGAATTCCGAATACACAGCACACACACATCGTTCATGAATAGCAAATATGCCAAATATTTACGAATATTTTTGCTATAGTTTACGATGGACGTGTTAACTGCAGCAGCGGCTTATTATTTCCATTGTGCTAATTACCAGTACATGTTAATGCGTACGTAAAAACAAAGTCGTTAAAAGAAGGATAAGAAGACGCTGGTGGATGTTAAAAATTCACAAAGATCGTACTAAGTACTACTGAGCCAGCGATGTGGGGCCGGTAAACGAACATATTCGCTATATTCGCAATACTTTGATATGTTGCAAAAAACCGACAGCCGGGCGGATATGGGTGTTCGGGTATTTGGCGTATTCGTCTTGTTCGTGAGAATAGGCAAATATAGACGAATAGAGCTACTTCACATCGTCCTATTTGGGCGAATAAGACAAATACGCGAACGCGAATAGCGATGTGAAGTGCCACCATAAGAATCATCAAAATCGGTCAACGCGTTTGGTCTCTGGAACGCCACATAGGAAAAAACTCACATAGACTGATGAACACATTAACCTCCTTTGGCAGTAGGGTAAAAAAACAAAGTTGTGGTTTATAAGAAGATGTAGTGACAGAAATTGAAAAATGTATGCTAAGATAGTTTGGCCAAGTTGAGAGGATGAATGAAAGGCGACTAACAAAAGGTATTTACAAGGCAGACGTGAATGAAAGCGACGGCAGGGGACGCCCTAGAAAAACATACATAGACCTTATTGGTGATGTTCTTCAGAAAGGTCAGGTGCGCAGTACTCATAACCGGCGTAGCAAAAGAAGTATGTAAGGATCGTAGGATGCGTTCTGTAGTTTCTGCCTACCCTCAAGGGAAAACGGCGTGAGTTTATGTATTTATGATCTATTCTTGGTACAACCTATATTTAAATTCCTTGACGTAAAACTTGACGGAAATAATATTTAAATTCGTTGCAATTTAATTATCTAATTTTGGTACTCCAACAAGTATACACGTACAATTTGGTATATTTAATCGCATCCCTTCACCTGTTGTAATTAGGGAAACAATCGAGCGGCATCAAAATCTGATACCGCCACAGATGAGCGTTATAAGTAGTTTAAAAATATTCCTATTAAATGTTTATATTCACAGTTGCAAAAAAAATACTACAGTGAAAGTTATAATTTACATGGCGGGATTACTGCAACACCATACCGATAAAAGACATCGCTAACACAGTATTAATTGTTAATACGCCACTTGCATGTTTTCACAACTGATATAGAGTTTTTAGCATAGCTGTTACCTAGACTTGCGGTACCTTGAAATACAGGGCATGGCTAAGTAATCGGCGGAAGGTTCTGGATAAAATGATATTCTGTCAACGATAACGAATGTCGAAAATTCCAAAATGTTAAGAGGGGACTCTAGTGAGACTTTCTCCATACAAACTTTTTTACCGCCATGTTCAGAAGACTTTCAGACAACATTTATAAGTTTTTAACCAAAAAAGGAAATGATAGGAGCATAGATATACTTTTCCTCAAAATTTTGATATAAGAATTTTTTAGATCAGACAAGCTTTCATGAAGAAAACAGCAGAATACGAAACGTCTTTTAGTCAAAGTTTTTGTAGGTAAAATCAGCCTGAGCTGCAGTTGTCCCTTTTGCACTGTTGTGTGTAGAACTATTATAATCTATGGTTAATGTTAATAGAGTCTGTGATAGGAAAATGGAGATTACTCTATGGTAACATGTACGTGAGGAATAACCAAAAATACAAGTACTTTTTAATAATGAATATTCTTTTATTGTAATACATAACACGCACTTTACGGGATGAGGTTGGAGGTGACGCGACGGCAATAGTTTCTTCAAATACCTATTTTTCAAATTCCTGTTGACTAGAGTCCGCTCTTAAGGTCGGTTGTTCACGAGGCATCGGACGACAAGACTTGCGGTCCCGATTTGTAACACACTTCATACTGCAGACGATCTGTCGTCCGTTCCTTTGTTGACTAGACACGATTCTGTAACGACACTGTAGTGCACTTGTATTGTTCTATAAGTAAATAGAACCACACGTGAGCCGTTTGGTGCGGTGTGTCGTGTCGTCAACAATCGCATACTTTTTTCGTACACCCACTAAAACTTCACCGCAAATAAGTCGCGATCACTTATCGGCTTCGACGAAAAACCGTTAGTAAATCGTGTCGGTGTCGTGCGATAAATAAACGGTCCATACAAACGGACGAATTGGCTATGCGCTTCTTAACTATCACGTGGTCCATCTATCATTGTCAACTTTTGACAAAATGTTATTGCTGATATAATTGTCACTTTGCCTAAGGCCTCGAGATACGAACGCACGACGTACACACGCCCCGGTTTCCGGCTAGGTGACTTTAGCCGGTGCCGGGTAACCTGCAAACCGGAGCGTGTGAAAAGGGACTTAGGATCGGAATGCAAGAGAAGAGATGAGGTTGTCAAAATGGACTAAAAAAATATATATAGGGATAAATTAGGAAATTAATATATTAGCAGAAGTTTAAAAAAATGTGTTGAGGAGGGATGAAACGCACAAGACTAAAAGAGTGATGGGTACGTACTGCGATACCTGTTCCAAAGTGTACCGATTCAGAAAAAGGTTGTTATGAGATAATTAGAAAATTATACGACTAGTGATACTTTTACCAGTGTATTTTTAAACTTTAGTTGTAACTGTATGAAATGAAAATATTCTAGACTTATGAAAAAATATTGGGTGCAACAACTAAACTGCATTCACTTATCGACTTGTTTTTCTTTGGAAATGGTGGGTAATCGTTTAAGGAAGAATTTCTCATACTTATCATAAACTTACTGAATTTCAGACCTTTTACACTTAGGAACTAAGGTATCGATATGTTACAATTAAAACCAGTTTTTAGATTGAACGCGTTTTCCCTAGTTAGAACTAGTTTTTACTAAATGCCTTTGTTAAAACTAACAAGAACTAATGCTCAAAATTTAATACCTATCAGTTAAATGCCCAATATGAGTAGACAATGTGATAACATTATTTTATATTCTATTATTAGTGACATTATTTTATATTCTATTATTAGTGACATTTCTTTATATTCTATTATTAGTGACATTATTTTATATTCTATTATTAGTGTCATTTTTTTAAATTCTATTATTAGTGACATTCTTATAATATAAAAATCTAATTGTTTTATTAGTGACATATTTTTAATTTTATTGTGAGTTATTTTGTATGCCTTTTGGCGGAACGCAGCTCGGATCTTATGTATTATAACACCTTCTGTATGTACCCTGTGTTCACGAAATAAATGAATTCGAATTTGAACTATTACAATGTTATATTTTAATGTTTACATTGGTTTTAATATAGAATAGGTAAGTACAATTACTATTGCCGTCTGCAGGGTCTAAAGTAACCTAACATGAAGGAGATGACGGGAGCTGAGATCTCCTTCGAACCCAACCAATCCGTGTCGGGGTGCCCTAAGCTCCCGAGCTCGCTTCGCTCACTCTTGGACTTATTCATTGACCATAATAATTATCAAATAGCCCAACCGTTAAATAGCAATATTCATAATGACCAGACAATGTGATAAATATAGAAGTTTAAATCAGTATTCATTACATTTCCCGATTTGACTTGCCTAGATTCATAATGCGTACCTACAACAAGGCTCAAGAAGATAGGTGGCTCGTTAAGATGTCAATGTGTGCGCTTTTATAATAACCTTCCAAGCCACGTACAAGATCTAAGTCTTAATAAATTCGAATAATTCATTAAACGTAAGTTGTGCTCAAAAGCGTTTTATAGCATTAAAGATTACGTCGAGGATAAAACGGCTTGGGAGTGAGCTGCTCCAATTAATTTAGTTTTTGTTTTAATATTTTGCTCCATGAATTTTGTTATTTTTTATACATTTTTTTTTTCTTTTTATTTGTTTTCTTGCAATGAAAAGAATATTTACTTTTTTGTATTATATTATTTTATTTTAGTTATTGTGAATGTGAAGACTATGTGGAACATTTTTTTTTAAATTTATTTAGTTTTTAATCATGGTCTGGCAGTTTCAGTAGTTTATGCGGCCTACCCGAATGTCCTTTCTTTGGTATTGTTCGTCGAATCGTTGAGCTCCTTAAATTCTTAGTTGAGCTGCTCGGTTATTGACAAACGCGTGCCATGACTGGACAGGTCCACTCAATCTGGCTGGTTCTTTCCTCAAAAGACCATTTCAGACATCAGTCTACATGGTCTTCACATGATCTAACCAAGATTTTGTCAGAACTTTAAAAGAGACTGTGACCTCTGAGTTTGTTTCGGCCTTTCTTCTCAGAGTATGTCAGATAGGAAACGCCGACCTCATCAAGTTTAAAAAAAAAATAGTTAGACATGTAAAAGCGTTTGTACAAACCAACTTACAGAAATAAAATCATTTATCATTTATCATAATGCACGGGCATTATACATAGTGTCCTGATTAACCACTTGGTCCATGATTAGTTTCTCTAATGCTAGTTTTAGTTAAAGCTCGGAGTGACAACTAGTTTTATCTGAAAATCAAAGATATCAGTGGTAAATTCTAGTTTTGACTAGATATTTCTAGTTTTAACAAAGGCAGTTAGTAAAAACTAGTTTTAACTAGGGAAAACGAGTTTTAATTAAACAGACACATATAATAAACAAGTTTTTTTATATTTCTATGGATGAGTACAAATGTGATGTAGAGGGTGAAGTTGGCCAAAAAAGTGGATGGATCACATGAGGAATGATTTGAAAGAAAAGGAAGTCGTTAATACATATTTTATTATTTTATCGACTTCAGTAAGTTTACGATTTGAGTCCGTATTGTTTTTAGTGGATTTCACCTAAAACCGTCTTTATATTTTGTTTCTCAATTATCTATACAGAAAACCATTTTAATTTGACTTGATGTTTTAGAAAAATAGTTGGACAAACATTTCACAACATTTCACAACATTTTACATAATATACTCCTTTCTATGAGATATAAGATTATGAATCGGTTGTCCTAGTTTGCAAGTAGTGACAAAGAAGTATCGATCTCGTATGCTAAAACATTTATGGAATATTGCATTACCAACCGTGGCTTGTGTCTGTATCGTAACGTATGTCGTATAATGACCCGAATATTAAATGCATCGTTGAACTATGTTTAAATGGCAGTATTTAACCCCCGCCGGAAAAAGAGGGGTGTTATAAGTTTCACGTGTGTTGCTGTGTATCTGTGTGTCTGTCTGTGGCGTCATAGCGCCAAAACAGATGTACCGATTTTGATTCAGTTATTTTTTTTGAAAGGTGATTTTCTCGAGAGTGTTCTGAGCTATGTTTGAATAAAATCGGATCAGCCGTTCAAAAGTTATGGGCGTTTTACTGTTTGAAGCTATTTCGGGCTATTTTCGCAAAATATCGTGTCATAATTACGTGTTCAATAGATTGCCGAACGAAGCGTATCTACTATGTACTAGATAAATTATGTAGCATAAAATAAAAATGCGTCGGGGGTTTTTTAAATTATGAAATTTTACTTGTTTGTACGACAACTTGCAACATTGTCTTGAATAATAAATAAAAGTTTGCACAAAGTTGTAAAAATATTGTAAAATTGATAAAAAAATAAGCTCTAAAATTTTTGTATTAGTTCAGTTATCTTGGGTCGGGTTCCAGTCCAACCGGATACATCTGAAGACCAGTATTTTTCTAGGAGTCACTGCCAGCCTATCTATTTTGTCTTAATATTGAACAACAAATACGAGAAATAGCAAGTAAATAAAAGTTCAGAATTAAACATACAAATTGATAAGTTTAAGGCCAATGTCGACGTGATATTTAAGCAGATACAGCATATTATGTTAGAGCTACTTTAAAATGCTGCTCAGCACTCTGAATTATGAATGCACCGTGTAACGTGCTGACGTGCACGTCTGCTACGGAAGACGGACATGAGGCTTTCCTAATTTCAGTTTAGTCGAATCACAGAATTATTTTGCTTTTAAATTCAGTCTAACTACTTACAAAATGCTTTTTTTTACAAGCTTTTATTTAACCTGCAATGTATGTAACTGGATCGGGTCAAATCTTGCAACTGCATTTTATCCTCCACTGATTAAGATGAAATTTGGCATACACTTTTAGTATGGATGACAATGGAAAGGAAAGGAAGGATATCACTGCTTACTCTGTTGATCGCTTATGTGAGGTAGCATGTGCAGAGGTCGAGGGGCATACTATCTTATGTGTTTACAGACCACCAGCATCAAACTTGTCATTGTTATTAATTACAATGGAAGAGTTGTTAAGTAAACTTTTCAGGGATAATAAATTAGTTTTTGTTTGTGGTGACTTAAATATAGATCTATTAGTAAATTCACCTGGAGCTCGTGGCTAAATAATAACAGCCGCATGGGTCGATCTTCAAGGTTAAGCTACGCTTGACGAGGTCGGTCCGTGGATGGGTGACCATTTCAACATACCGAGTTTCCTCCGTGCCTCGGAAAGCACGTTAAGCCGTTGGTCCCGGCTGTCATATGAAGATCTTTGACAGTCGTTACGAGTAGTCAGAAGCTTGAGATCTGACACCAGTCTAGCCACGGGGTACCGTGTTACCCAGTTACTGGGTTGTGGAGGTCAGATAGGCAGTCGCTCCATGTAAAACCCTGGTACTCAGCTGAATCTGGTTAGACTGGAAGCCGACCCCAACATAGTTGGGAAAAGGCTAGGCAGATGATGATGATGATGAGTAAATTCACCTGAAAAATGTAAGCTCATATCATTGTTTAAATCATTTAACTTAAAATATTTATTTAATGAACCGACAAGAATAACAGCAACTTCAGCTTCGTGCATTGATAATGTTTTCACTAATTGTAAAGTAAAAAATTCGTTTTTAATTAGTGGCGTTAGGTCAGACAATACTGATCAACTAGTATCTTTTGAGTCAGATAAAAACAATAATAACCTAGCTAAATCAATTCGATTAAGACCTCTTACAAAAAAATAATTAAATTCTTTAAATAATAATGTTTTTAGCAACCTATGTAACGCCAGTTTTGATTCAAAAGACCCCAATATAAACTACGGCACGTTGTTTTCTACAGTTTGCCAAGAATTCAATAAAACGTGTCCTGTAAAAACAGTTAACGTCAACAATTACAAATCAAAATGTATTGAATGGGCCACTGTGGGCATAAGAAAAAGCCGAGATATCTTATATAATTTATATTACGAAAAGTCTTTGACTTCCGATCAAGTTTTCCACACTTATGTTAGAAACTATTCCAAAATATTCAAAAGAGTCTGCGCTCAAGCAAAATCTCAAATAATAATTATCAAAATTGGTGTTTCTAATAATAAAATAAAAACTGTGTGGCAAGTAATTAATAGAGAAACCGGAAAGACACAACTACGCGATCAGAATGAGTTGTCTTTGAAAATAACTAATCAAACCATTTCTGATAAGCAAGAAGTCGCTGAGACATTAGAAAATTTCTTTACCAACATTCCGTTAGAGGTTACGAAGTCTCTTCCCTCCTCATCTAAATTAGCTGAAGCTCTTCTTAAGGAAAACTTTACTAAAGACTTACCAACCTTTAGATTTAAACCAATATGTATTGATACAATTAAAAACGCGTTCAAAAGTCTCAATAAAAAAATACTGAAGACTTATGGTGGATATCCGTTAGGGTTCATGGATATATTATTGACTCAACTGCTCCTGTCCTAACAGGCATATTCAATCAATGTTTGGACAGCGGCACGTTTCCTGACTTAATGAAACACAGTAAAGTAGTACCAATTTTCAAATCAGGCTGTAAGAGTGATCCCTCTAATTATAGACCTATATCTGTGCTTCCAGCATTTAGTAAAATCTATGAAAAAATCATGCTGGACCAGATGTTGTCTCACTTCAATTCAAATGGGATCCTGCATAGTCAGCAGTTTGGTTTCACGAAAGTTAGGTCGACAACGGACGTGGGAGTAAAACTCATCAGTCACATTTTGGAATCTTGGGAGAAGTCCCAGGATGCCATTGGCATTTTCTGTGATCTCTCAAAAGCGTTCGACTGCGTCGACCACAACACACTGATCTGTAAATTACACCACTACGGAATTCGAGGACAAGCTGCTGATCTTGTGCTTTCCTATTTATCAAACAGACAGCAAAAAGTAAATGTTAATGGGGCGACGTCCTCCGGGTCTCTAGTCAAGATGGGCGTGCCTCAAGGTTCAATTCTCGGCCCATTCCTCTTCCTTGTTTACATTAATGACCTCCCTTTTATGATGGCCAAATTATCGGATATAATTCTATTTGCTGATGATACTTCGCTAATTTTTAAAATAGATAGGAAAGATACGGATGTCTTACAGGTCAACGAAAGTCTAATTATTCTCTCAAAATGGTTCGCAGCTAATAATCTTTTACTGAATGCGAAAAAAACTAAATGTCTTAAGTTCTCTTTACCAAATGTACCACAACGTGACCTTAATTTAAATCTTGACGGCAAAAATGTTGAAGTTTTAGCTGAAACTGTATTCTTAGGGATTACTATCGGATCAAAACTGCAGTGGGGCGCGCACATTAGAACTCTTTCGGGTAGGTTAAGTTCAGCTGCATATGCAGTAAGGAAAATAAGGCAGTTAACCGATGTAGCCACAGCTAGGCTGGTATACTATGCTTATTTCCACAGTATTATGTCTTATGGCATTCTGCTGTGGGGATCAGCAGCAGACGTTGACTCAATTTTTATATTACAAAAGAGGGCAATCCGCGCGATCTATAAAATGGGTCCTCGCGAGACCCTCAGAGAAAAATTTAAAGAGATCGATATACTGACTCTACCTTCACTTTATATTTTAGAATGTATTTTGTATGTCCGCAAAAATCGAGGGCTTTTCAAAACTAAAAACGACTTCCATAATTTAAATACACGCAGTAAACACGAAATTGTATTACCCGAATTCAGATTAACGAAAACTAGCAAGTCTTTTCTTATAAACAGTATACGCTTTTATAACAAGTTATCAAAGTCAGTTATAGAACTGACCGATGGAAAGTTCAAAAATCACATCAAACGTGCCCCTTATTAAAAAAGCATATTATAAAATCAAGGATTACGTTAAAGATAAAAATATTTGGTTTTAGCTACCTCTGCACATGCGGCTTCCCTGGTAACTCATAAACGGCACAAATATGTGGATGTCTCTAACTATTCTCAATCTCATTTTTCTTCATTTAATAAGACTTTTTACAATGGTTTTCAATTATTTTTATAGCCCTTTGCTAAGAATAGTTACAGCACTGATAACAACATTTGTGCCACATGTTAAATTTAGTCTTGTTATACTTTGTATAGATTATTTTACCGATTGGTTTGTAAATGTGTGAACATTGTAGGCCTTCTAGATTTCTAGATTGTTAACATTTTATCTCGTTTTACTTTTTTTTATCTTTTGTTTATTTAATACATAATCATTTCTTGTTTTAGTTTCTTACGACTTATTATCGGGCCTGCGTTGTCCCCCCATCTAAGTACTGCTGTAACATGGAAATATTGTAAAACCAAACAATTTTTTTAAAAGAGTAACCATGGAGTTTCTTGCCGGGTCTTCTCCATAGGAATCGACCAACCCGAACCGTGCACATTGTCGACGTTTTATAAGTGCCCATGTAGGCCTATGTGAAATAAAAATTATTGATTTTGATTTTGATTTTGAATGCATAGTTAGCTAATTGACGTCATTCTAAATTTAATATGGCGGACGGTCCAAGATGGCGGACAGCCCAAGATGGCGGAGTAGTTATTTTTTGTGCACTGCCATGCCAGTATCAAATGAAAGAGTTTGCTGAGAAGAATACGAAAAAAGCTTGATTAAAAAAAAAAAGAATTATTTTATTTGTTCTTAACCGCACTCATAGTCGACAACTGTTAACTGCAAAAAAAGTGGTGTAATCTATAATAACAGAATAATTACTAATACTAATAAATTACAATTGTGAAATTAACTCAGTCTGTTGGTTTGTTACCTTTTAACGTCTTAACGGATTTGGATGAAACTTAGAACTCGAGTAGACCATGTCCTAGATTAGGTCATTGGTTTAATTATCCCGGGCGATTATATTTCGCTTGGGTATAATTCCGACCATCAATTGGTTGGAGGTGCTGGGAAGTCAGTATTAATATAATATATATTTTATCACATTATATCACATCACACTAATATTATAAAGGCGACAGTTCGTGAGTGTGATGTGTGTTTTCGTATGTTTAATACTTCTTCACGCTCAAACGGCTTGACGGATCTGGATGAAATTTGGCACAGATTTCGATTATAGTTAGAAATAGCGCATAGGATACTTTTTATCTTGGGAGTATGTGTCCCCGAGGGCACATATTCCCAGATTTTTTGAAGCTAGAAGTAGCTAGTAAACACAGTCTTCAAAAATATTGACAAATGATTCTTAAAAAATGTATTTAAGACTCATTTGTCAATATTTTTGAAGACTGTGCCCACTATGACTAATACAAAAAAAAAACGGAGAGTCAGTCATTTCCGTCCATCCGAACGAATTATCCAAGTTACTCCTCTAGAGAAACGATTCAGTGTAAACGTAGGTGGACTTTTATAAAAGTACGCAAATACCAGAGGAATGATGAATCTATATGGCCGTGTCATCTTTCACGGAATCCTTTTAGTCTTCCCTATTCTAAAGGGAAAAAAACAATTATAGGGAAACTGAGATGACAGATGTATGAATGAAGAATACAAATGTCGTTTGTAATTACACGAGACCTCATTGAATTATGTCACAGGCAGAGATGATGAGTAATACACAGTAATACAAAACTTTAAATATTAAAAATATTCACTAAAAAGTTGTAAATAAAAAAAGCTAATTTAGAAATCAAAAACCCGACTGCTTAAGAAGCGAACTAAACAGCTGTAAGCAAGAAAAATTATGCTGTGCAGTCGGAGGATCAGGCAGTTCGCGAATATGTATCCCCTTGCCTTGCAGCCGGGTAAAAAGAGGTAAATTTGTTTTTTGGAGATTTTCTCTGGAGGTACTGAATCGATTTAAAATAGTATATTATGCAACTAGTGAATTAAGGGCGGCTTTAAAGCAAGGGCCATAGATGAATCACGAGTAAAAGATTCTAACGAATGAATCTTCATAATGGTGTTTGAATCTTTTACTCGTGATTCATCTATGGCCCTTGCTTTAAAGCCGCCCTTAATTCACTAGTTGCATAATATACTATTTTAAATCGATTCAGTACCTCCAGAGAAAATCTCCAAAAAACAAATTTACCTCTTTTTACCCGGCTGCAAGGCAAGGGGATACATATTCGCGAACTGCCTGATCCTCCGACTGCACAGCATAATTTTTCTTGCTTACAGCTGTTTAGTTCGCTTCTTAAGCAGTCGGGTTTTTGATTTCTAAATTAGCTTTTTTTATTTACAACTTTTTAGTGAATATTTTTAATATTTAAAGTTTTGTATTACTGTGTATTACTCATCATCTCTGCCTGTGACATAATTCAATGAGGTCTCGTGTAATTACAAACGACATTTGTATTCTTCATTCATACATCTGTCATCTCAGTTTCCCTATAATTGTTTTTTTCCCTTTAGAATAGGGAAGACTAAAAGGATTCCGTGAAAGATGACACGGCCATATAGATTCATCATTCCTCTGGTATTTGCGTACTTTTATAAAAGTCCACCTACGTTTACACTGAATCGTTTCTCTAGAGGAGTAACTTGGATAATTCGTTCGGATGGACGGAAATGACTGACTCTCCGTTTTTTTTTGTATTAGTCATAGTGGGCACAGTCTTCAAAAATATTGACAAATGAGTCTTAAATACATTTTTTAAGAATCATTTGTCAATATTTTTGAAGACTGTGTTTACTAGCTACTTCTAGCTTCAAAAATTCTGGGAATATGTGCCCTCGGGGACACATACTCCCAAGATAAAAAGTATCCTATGCGCTATTTCTAACTATAATCGAACTCTGTGCCAAATTTCATCCAGATCCGTCAAGCCGTTTGAGCGTGAAGAAGTATTAAACATACGAAAACACACATCACACTCACGAACTGTCGCCTTTATAATATTAGTGTGATGTGATATAATGTGATAAAATATATATTATATTAATACTGACTTCCCAGCACCTCCAACCAATTGATGGTCGGAATTATACCCAAGCGAAATATAATCGCCCGGGATAATTAAACCAATGACCTAATCTAGGACATGGTCTACTCGAGTTCTAAGTTTCATCCAAATCCGTTAAGACGTTAAAAGGTAACAAACCAACAGACTGAGTTAATTTCACAATTGTAATTTATTAGTATTAGTAATTATTCTGTTATTATAGATTACACCACATTTTTTGCAGTTAACAGTTGTCGACTATGAGTGCGGTTAAGAACAAATAAAATAATTCATTTTTTTTTTAATCAAGCTTTTTTCGTATTCTTCTCAGCAAACTCTTTCATTTGATACTGGCATGGCAGTGCACAAAAAATAACTACTCCGCCATCTTGGGCTGTCCGCCATCTTGGACCGTCCGCCATATTAAATTTAGAATGACGTCAATTAGCTAACTATGCATTCAAAATCAAAATCAAAATCAATAATTTTTATTTCACATAGGCCTACATGGGCACTTATAAAACGTCGACAATGTGCACGGTTCGGGTTGGTCGATTCCTATGGAGAAGACCCGGCAAGAAACTCCATGGTTACTCTTTTAAAAAAATTGTTTGGTTTTACAATATTTCCATGTTACAGCAGTACTTAGATGGGGGGACAACGCAGGCCCGATAATAAGTCGTAAGAAACTAAAACAAGAAATGATTATGTATTAAATAAACAAAAGATAAAAAAAAGTAAAACGAGATAAAATGTTAACAATCTAGAAATCTAGAAGGCCTACAATGTTCACACATTTACAAACCAATCGGTAAAATAATCTATACAAAGTATAACAAGACTAAATTTAACATGTGGCACAAATGTTGTTATCAGTGCTGTAACTATTCTTAGCAAAGGGCTATAAAAATAATTGAAAACCATTGTAAAAAGTCTTATTAAATGAAGAAAAAATGAGATTGAGAATAGTTAGAGACATCCACATATTTGTGCCGTTTATGAGTTACCAGGGAAGCCGCATGTGCAGAGGGAGCTAAAACCAAATATTTTTATCTTCAACGTAATCCTTGATTTTATAATATGCTTTTTTAATAAGGGCAATAAGGGTGTTTGAATCCTGAGTGACGCGAGTGATTCATGGCCCTCGATATAAATTCGTTTTATTCAAGAGTTGCATACTATACTTTATACCTTGACTACGAGAAAATGAAAGATTGAAGCGAAAAGCACAATGAGTTTGTAAGTCGAGTATTCTTTGCACAAGGAGTTTGTATCGAGGATTTTTTGCGCAAGGAGGTTGTATAGCATTCAGATGGAGGTCGAATATATTGGTGTTTTCACTGTTTTCAGTGAGTAATATAAGCTTTTTAAAAGGGGAATGGTATGAAATTCTTTCACTGTTATAAATTTACCGGGAAATAGTCGGTTAAATATACCTGAGGCTCAAGCTAGAAAGTATCATTGTATCAGTGATGGCAATGGTTTAAACTTCCAAAATGTAAGGGTATTGACCACGTTACATTTCGATGGCTATTTATGATATGAATGTCAATTGTCTCTAGACAATCGCAAGGGTCTTCTTCTTGTCTTTCCTAGAGGATCAGACCGCGATAGCGAAGACCCTGGTCACAAGCACCCAACGCGAAAAAGAAAATTTGGTTCAAATTAATTGCACTAGATGGCGTGATAAGCTTCGCTTTGTTATTATGTTTTGCGAAATATTTATTTTTCTTAGAGACGATCATTAGTTAATTGTTTAATTAACTCGTCTAAGCACAAAATTAAGGAAATTTGGGCTCTTTTTTCACATAACAAAGATTATTTGAATGGATCATTTCAAATTGATTCTAGTAGATGGCGCGGTTTTAAATTTCTGAGGCATAAATATTTTGTGACATATTTTGGTAAAATGAAACTGTGAAAACGTGCAAAAAAATACAATAAAATTAATTGTCACTGTATTTAAAACAAAAGTATTCACCAACCGAGTAAACCCTACTTGCAAGTCGCTGCTAACACCATCTTATCCGCGGAACGGAACCGAACGCGATTTATGTTCTTAGAAAAATAATCAGAGAAAAACGCTAGTTACATCGGCACGGTTTCTTCGTATGGGATGAGGCATCTGTGTGCTAGAATAATATTATCTGTGCCCTGGAAAACATAGTAGGTACTTAATAAAATTAGCGTCATTATCAATCCATATTCCAAGTCGCAAACTTAGTTAATGGACGTTAATTGTCGTCTATGAGTGCGGGCGAAAAGGGGTGGTCGTTAAAAATGGAACGTCCTATTGATTAGTGGTAGCTACCTCCTGACTGTGGGTACGAGGGCACCTGAAGCATGACCTGCAGCTGTACGGACACACGCTTACTGGCTAATTATATGCAATTATTCAATTGAATATGCACCGATAGCCGTTTTATTTATTTTTACTGGCTTCTTTTACCCGACTGACGAAGAAGGGTAATGTTTATCAGTCTATAAATGTATGTAGGTATGCAAGTTTGGAACTATGTGGCGTTCTAGAGATCAAACGCGTTAGCCGATTTTGATGATTCTTACGTCAATCGATTCGTCTTAATCTTGGCTACATTAAAATTGGCAAATAGAAAAATGGCTGTTAACTATTTGCTGCTTTGTTGTCCAGAAGGTATGGCGGGCATTGATGGGAATGTTTATTTGAGAATGTCATAATTAATATTTGAAAAGCTCTCAATGTTTATTAGACTTAGGTATCCTTCCTACTTACACTACATTTTGTGAGGATGGATGGATGGATGAGAGCTGCCGAATATCGTGACAAATGGATTGCGATTGGAAAGATCTATGTACAGAAGTGGACTGCTATAGGCTGATGATGAATGGATTTGGAACTGCAAGAGAATTACACGAAGATAAAAATTTGGGTATTTTAATGACATACCGAGCCGTGAAACAATGAACAAGAAAATAAAATAACTAAATACAGGATATTGGTCGTTTAATTTATTTGACATTGAAATTGAAACTACGTTTGTAAGTTAATCAGTCTATAGTAATATTTCACTAGTTTGAAATACCAGCCATCCCGTCTAATTTCAAGTGCAGAATTTGGGAATTGTTATGAAATCAGCTTGAATCTTTGTCTTCTCAAAATAATATCACAGAATTAGGACTCGGGAGTGTTACTTTGATATGTATCTGCATTTTAGCTTCAACAGTGTATACATTGTTGTAGAACACTAAAATATTTATAACCAAGAACAAAGGATATGTACGTCTATCGATTTTATTGGAAATAGTAAACCCTAACAAAGAACAGAATGCTGCATTTGCCAAGCTTTTGAATACGTAAAGCGGTTCTGTCAAGACTGGGGGCTGATACCCTGTTATTAACTAAAGATAGTCTACGACACTACCTTTCGATTTAATATTATCGATCGAAGCAGAAATAGGCAACCAATCACGCACGTCCAAGTCTTCATGAAGTAATAAACTGACCTATTTGAAAAAGTGCATTTAAGTATATTTGCAGGGGCCGGTCGATATGTCATGTCATTTAATAACTATTGAACGATATAACGCAAAACTAAAAATAAAATATTTGAGACAAAGCAATATGAACCGAGCCACCAACAGAAAAAAGTTCAAAGTTACTTTGTTTAAAATGACAAAGAATCAACTAGCAAGCATAGAGCAATAGTTGAATTAAAGGAATATAGTCGGTAGATCGAAACAATAAGAATCAAGAGAAATGCGTGGATAAGTTTGTAAAGAAACAAAGACTGGTACTGAAGATGAACCCTGAAGTGTGGGTAAGTGTACACATGGGTTCCCACATTCTAAATAATGCGACGTTGGCATAAGCGGAGAGGTAAGCGGAGCGGAGCAAGAGAAAGAAAAGAAACTTGTAAAGTAAATCATAAGTCTATATGAAAGGGCAAGAAATAAATGGGAACTTACATCTGATACGTCTTTTGGCTAAAATGATGATGATGATGAAGAAGTCGCCGTGAGATTTTGCTCTGATAGAGACACTTAGATATATGCGGAAGAGTTACTTAGAATTTTTTCGCCGGCCACAAATACAGAGGGTGATAATTAAATACAAAGCTTTCAAACTGAATGTGTTTGTGTACAAAGTTAAAATTGAAACAGATATCGAATTTCTTTCCAAGCAAGCAAATAGGAAGTCTAAATATCAAAGAAACTTACAAAAATAAACTACCAACATAACACCCTAAAGGGAAAACCTTGTACATGCATCTTTAATGAGCTTTCCAATCGCTCCGCTCGCCAATGAGCGCCGAGTAATCACCGGTATAGGTCGTCAAATGCTTTGATCGATATTATAGCCCTAAGCCTTCATTTCTAATGTCCACCCCGAGCATACAGGACATACTACAGCTCGAAGTCGGTTTTAACAACAACATGAAGTCAAGACGCGTTCGCTGTATGAAGTTCTTCATCACTCTCTTTAATATCTTTTGCATTGTAAGTTTTTCTATCGGTATTAGTATTTCTTTAACTCCACAATTTTGATTGTCTTCTGTCAGTGTCTTTTCGGTTGCTTTTACGGCAATTAAGTCTTAACTTTCTCGGTAACGCTATTATGAAAGAAAGTGTTTTGATGACAGTGCATATTTACTAATTAAAGTTTTTAATAATTTAAAATCAGCGCGTTAGTTTTGTTGTCCTTTTTGTTAGAATCAAATATTTCAAGGTGTTTAATATGTATTAACAACAAACCAGCCAAGTGCGAGTCTGTCTCGCGCACAGTGGGTTCCATATAAACAGCTACATTTACCAAGATAAATAGGTATAATTATTAACGTTCATAAACAATGAAAGCACCGAACATTGCTCTAACGAAGGGACAAAATTAACTTTGCCATTCAAAAACTGTTGTCCCTATGCATCAATATACAATGTTTTTACTTTTCCTAGTACATTTTATAAGTTGGTCGACTTTTACTCGTAAATTTGTACTATTACTCTTTACTCGTAAACTTGTAAAGCCTACTTACTTGTGACAGTTTTCCTTTTAATTTCGTTACAGCCGTGAATTTTTCACATATCCCTAAAAATTGTCCTTTTGCGACTGTGACCCATAAAAACGTAACTACCATAGAGGTTCTTACAAAATGTTTTCACTGTTCTGATTTTTTTTATCTCGTTTTATAAGCTCAATAAATATATTAAAATAACAGTTCAAGTTACTCCAAAAATCTGAGTAGTTTAACAAAAAAAAATATAATGAAGTGTTGTTGTCAACCAGTTGTTCGGCCTGATCCTGATGGCAATATGCGTGATCAACATGAGAGACAAGAAATCGCAGCCGGAGCAGCAGTCAGCCTTGTCCCGGGGGGTGCTTTCGTTCCTCCTAACCCTGGGCATTGCGCTAGTGGTGACAGCTGTCCTGGGATGCATCGGAGCCTTGAGGGAGAACGTCCGGATCCTCTATGTGGTAAGTGTCCGCCATTTTTGTTTTCGGGAGCTTTGAAAAGCGCGCGTAATTTTTCAGAGTTGGGAGTGTTGCAAAATTTGAGAAATAGGATCGGGAATAATATTGTAGTTTATATTTATAAAATTGCAAAGGTGCAAAAAGTGAAAAGTGTTTTATTAGTTAGCAGCCCAGTCTGAACTTATACCCGGTTGATGGAATAAAGTCGTGATGTTTAAGAAATATATTGCACTTGCGAGTTTTTGTTGCACAGTTGATGAGAAGTGGCAAATGAGCAAAATTATATTTGAAAGTGTTCGCGAATTTTAAAATGCCAAGAATAATTGCAATGTATTTTGCTATTAACACCTATTAAGAATTGACCAAGAAGGACCTAGGAAGGAGTTGGGCATAAAACTCAATAAATGTTTAAAACTGCGAGCTGCCCGTAGTTTTTTTGTTTGAATATAATTTTACGACGCTTTTGACTGGTTTCTGCGTTTTTGGATAGCTGTGTCATGTGCAAATTTAATTTTTTCCGATAAACGCCAGTTACAAAGGAAAAATCACGGATACCAAATGTAGTGGAGAGAATACTTAAACAAAAGTTTATTTTTTGTTTATCTCGTTCTTGACCACTCTCTCACGATTTTTTTTTATTTTTTATAACCTATAGGCTCGCGCTTGACCACAATCTCACCTGATGGTAAGCGATGATGTGGTCGATGATGCAGAATGCTTGCCTAGAAGAAACCTATTCACTCTTAACATTAAGACTCCCAGGTTGTAGCTATCAGGAAAAACAAACCGGCAGTGAATACCACTCCTTAAAATACCATAATAATATTCTCAAAACGTTTGGTGCGTATGGGTTCTCCATGTACCGATGACGCATCGCCGTACGTCTTGTAGACCGATGGTGGAACGGGCGAGGAGGAATTAGATCATGCAATTCCATCGCACACTCCCTGAAATGTAACCGATAAAAAAACTGACAGGTTGGCAACTCGGCGCTGATGTTCAAGGCTCTGGAGCCTAGACTAGATCAATATCTCATTGCCGATGATCCTATTGGCCCGTTTTTCAATCAAATCAAGTGCATCCAGCTGGTACTTGAACACACCAAGAAGCTCAATATGGTCCCTTATCGGCACGGTCACACCACGGAACGAAGGACCCGGGTGCTCCTTTTAGCTGAAAAAAGACACGCCTGGGTCTTAGCAGCATTGAACCTGACCAGATTGGCATCGCCCCGTGGTTGGGCGCTTGAATATGGCCTTCAAGGTCAGATTCAAGCGACCAACCATGGCCTTCCGGAGAGACCGGATCTGAGGCCCAGTAGCGCGCGCAGAGAGATACGTATCCAACGTATCTCTCAGCAACACGTCTGCATACCCAAAGGTTGGTTTTAGCAGATCGTTTATGTGCAGCAAGAACAATGTTGCTGAGAGTCCGACCCCTGAGGGACCCCGGCGTTGATATCCACTTGGCCAGACGAGCGGCCATCAATAACCACTCGTATAGACCGGTCCCTTAGGAAGTCTGTGATCCAATCACACAGACCACTGGGCAAACCGAATGAAGGAAGCTTACCAATAAGGTTCTGGTGCCAGACCCTGTCAAAAGCCTTTGAGATGTCGAGGAAGACAAAAAAAGGCATACGCTGGAAGATCCCTAGTTGACCGATTTTGGCGGATGCCATATTGGCAGTCACTGAGGATGTCGTTAGCTTCTAGGTATACCAGGAGCGTGGAGTTGAGCACCCGTTCCATACTCTTGCAGAGAACGGACGTAACTGAAATGGGTCTGTAGTGGGGCATGCATTTCAGAATTCCAGAATTGCGTAACAATTGTACTGATTTTCATTTCCGGAATTGAGGAAAACAAACTTTAAAAGTTACCAGTGCCGGAATTCCGGCATCAGATCGCCAGTATTGGAACTCAGTTCCGGAATTGAGCTCAACCTTGCGGTATTGCATCATTGCATGCCCTAGTCTGTACTTGACCAGGTCAGCCCGACTGGGCACAGGCTGAAAGTAGGTTTGCTGCCAAGCATTCGGTACTTTTCTAGTTTCATATGAAAGGCAAAAAATTCGTGTCAGGATCGGAGAAAGTTCAGATGCACAAGTTCTCAGAACAATTGCCGGTATCCCGTCGGGTCCACTAGCTTTGTTCACGTCAAGGTTGCGCATGGATGCGAATGTCTGACATACTCGTCTCGCGTTTACCAGGAGAAGGTAGCCACGCGTCATCAGAATCCAGGCGTGAGGGTTCCGCAAAAAGAAAAGCAAACAAGTCTGCTTTTCTCCTTAGCGGTGTGGGCCAGCGTTCCGTCGGGTTCAGCAGTGGTGGTAGTGAGGGACGGCAGAAGTTCGTTTCAACAGACTTAGCCAGGGACCAGAAAGCTTTACTACCGGCTGGGTAGGAAGCAAGTTTGGTCCCAATACGGCTTATGTGGTCAAACTGAGCCCATCGTAATACATTCTTGCAGGACTTGGCAGCCCTAATGAAGGCACTCTTCCGCTGGCTCACGTCGTAGGTTTTGCGCGTCCGAGCGTCGACCCATGCCAGCTAGGCTTCATGTTAAAGCGTGTTGGCGCGATTGCACTCGATGCCAAACCATGGCCGGTCAACGCTAGACATTGCTACGTCAGAGAACGGAATGTAGTACTCCTGACGCAACACATCCATCACGGCGTCCGCACAAGACGAAGGATCAGCCGAAAAGAAGCAAGTGAGCTGCCAAGGATTAGATGCGAAGAAAGAATGCATCCCATCCTAATCTACTGACTTGTACCGCCAAACCCGGCGAGTGCCTCTTGGGCTGGAATTGGGCGAGGAGATGACGCATACAGACTTCACCAGACGATGGTCGGACCTACTCAACGGTCAGTGGTTGGGCTCTGTTGTCAGCAGAAGGGTACCGCTGCTGTGTCGTATCAGCCACCTCACATAGATGTTCCGTGAGCCTGTTTGTTTCCTGATCTCCAATGAGCGATCGGTAGTAGCTCCAGCGAGCGAGTAGTAGCTACACAGGCGTAGATAATTTTATCCAGGCCTGTGTCCACCAGTGCCCAGAGCACGGAAAACCTAGGTTCTTCAAGGTTACGGAGACGCCGATAACAAGATGTCGTCTTGGGCGTACATGATGCATACACCCGCTCGTGGTTTAAAAATGTGATCCAGGGTAAACCCTGGTTATGATGAGTTCGACACGTCTTATCCGATCCTATCCTATCCGATCTGCGTCTCTGAAAGGAAAAGAAGAGCTGGTCTATCAATCTCCAGGTGGTGATTGACTGCTTCGAGTTTAAAGTGCATACCTCTTATGTTGCTGAGGTGCACTGTGTTTGACAAGGAGTGCTGCCACTGTACTGCTTTTTTTCTATATTTTCTTGGAATTATTGAGAGTGAAAAGGGGAGGAGAAGGCAGCGAGATGAGGTTCCACGCTGGCAACCCACAGACACGCAATTATTTGGGGACTGGTCTGGAGACTGCGGGGACGCCCAAGCCCCCCCAAGAATGTCCATCGGGCCCTGTCTTCTGGTCGCCAACACACTACTTGCGGTCGGCGCACCATGCCTCGGATCCCGCTACCCTCCGGGACCGGTCTCCCGATACGCCCATAATAGCGCGCGTCAGGCTGGTCCGCCTGCAATGGAATAGCTATATCTATCCAACTCCTCTAGTTGGCTACACCGAGCATCGTACCGGAACACAGCTAGGCTGCTTGGCGGTACTTCTTTGCCCGGTGGGTGGTCGCAAGGCTTCGGCCGTAACCTACCACCATTTAATGTTTTATGTTCTGATTAGCACCACCCGGGGGGCCACGTGTAGGGAATCGTATGGGGTGACTTAGCCTCCAAAATAATACTCCTAATCCACGATTTTGCATCTATTCAACTTTAGCATTAAAACAGGGTTAAATGATAAATGATTTTATTTCTGGAAGTTGGTTTGTACAAACACTTTTACATGTCTTCATATTTTTTTAAACAAGATGAGGTCGGCGTTTCTTTCGGAAGAAAGGCCGAAACAAACTCAGAGGACACAGTCTCTTTTAAAGTCAAGACAAAAACTTGGTTAGATCATTTGCAAACCATGTAGATTGATGTCTGAAATGGTCTTTTGAGGAAAAAACCAGCCAGTTAGTACACGCATTTGTCAATAACCATGCAGTTCAACACAGAATTTAAGGAACTCAACGATTCGACGAACAATACTAAAGAATGGACATCCGGCGGACTTATTTCGTAACGAACAGCAAGTAGCATTAATTGTACAATTATTGCGCGATCAATTTAGTGACCTGGCTACTGAGGCCTTTAAGTCAAGTCTTTTTTTTGACAATCACTTGTAAGATAAGCTATTTTATCTGTCTGATGATTTATAAAATGTATCGTTTGATGAATTAACCAGCTTATGAAAGAGCAACACTTCGTGGAGGCTGTTTTTTTACAATAGTCAATTTGATTGCGATTTAGCTGCAATAATCCGATAAATTAATATTCGGATATTGTAAAGTATTTGTGTAAAGTAAATATGGCAGTGAAAATTGGATATTTTCATTTTATTTACATAATATAATAATTGATTTGAAAAATTGGATGACTAAAATGTCAATGTGTAAAATCCATTAAAATTTCTTCGAATTGTCGATTGTTATAAGAAATCGAATTGATAACGCATTAGGACGTCTCTAAATAGACTACTACATCATCTCATATTTAAGCTATGAAACGTAAAATAGATTTTGCCAATTAACTTAAGACATTGGCAGAATAGTCGACATCGGTGCTTGCCATATAAAAAAGAATATAATAGAAGATACATATTGTGGACTTATCACATTCTAAAGTGTGTGTAAATATTTATTAGTAAACATATAAGCTTCGCTGAGGTAGCCAACACTACAGTATAAAAAAATCCGCCACTTCACCAAGATCACGTCTTTTTCAATGATTCAACAAATAGTCCAGTTGCGTAGACATTAGAGACACGTTTTTTTCACGCAAACGTTATTTTTCATCTCAGAAAAAGAAAAAACCTTTTTTAGGGTTCCGTACCCAAAGGTTAAAAACGGGACCCTATTACTGAGACTCCGCAGTCCGTCTGTCTGTCTGTCTGTCACCAGGCTGTATCTCATGAACCGTGATAGCTAGACAGTTGAAATTTTCACAGGTGATGTATTTCTGTTGCCGCTACAACAACAAATACTAAAAACAGAATAAAATAAATATTTAAGTGGGGCTCCCATACAACAAAGGTAATTTTTGTGCCGTTTTTTTGCGTTAATGTTACGGAACAATTCGTGCGCGAGTCCGACTCGCACTTGGCCGGTTTTTACAACTCTAGTGTGGCTATAGCTCATATATAATGCGGATTCGCGATTGAAGAGCAATTATTTCTCAAAAATGAGTCTTCCAATTTTTTGACGAAAAGCGATAATCGCGCGATGATTGTACAATCTCTGCGTAAATATTGCTAATTGCTGTTTCATACGTAATAAGCCTGCGGGTAGGCCGCATAAATTACTCAAACTGCCATACTATGATTATAAATTAACTGACAAAATTTCAGGTGCTCATGCTCATTCTCATGACGTCCACTGCTGGACATAAGCCAGTGTCCCTACATTGATCGGTCCTCAAATTCAACTTATCTCAAACTGGAAATTGACAGTTTTGATTGGTTTGCTTGTTATTTTTTTTTTACATTAACGTGCTCAAGTCCAAGATCCTAGACGCCCCAGACGTTACTGATTCCTTTTAACACAAAATCAGTGGAATTCAGTAGTGTGAGCATGTACTTTGAACGTACTCGTACTTGCTAACTTGGACTTTTATTTTCGTCCAATACTTACCACATGTTGTTTAGAAAGAAATCAGTAACGTCTGGGGCCTCTAGGCTTTTGCTCTATGGAGTACACATTGCCAAGCTAAAGAATCATATGCCAAACTCGAGAGTTGTGATTGGTTGACAGTTGAATGGTAGGTGTGGTCCAAATTTGAGTTTGAGTCGAGTATGAGCAACCGCAAAACGGGCCTTTTAAAAATAAAATAAAACTTTTTCAGCACGCAGGATTCTTCATATTCCTGGTGGCTGTGGAGCTGGTGGTGGGGGTGGGAGGGGCGGTGCTCAGTGCCTGGATAGGGGGTAGCAGTGAGCTGCGGGTGCAGTTCTATAAGAACACCACCATCGAGGATGAAACCACTAGATACCACGCCTTTTGGGATGACCTGCAGTATGAGGTGAGTTTGACAAACTCCTTTTAACCCTTTAACTTCATTACATGTGTTCGACTTTAGATCCTTTCCTTAAGTTTAGGTCCTCCTTTAAATCCTTTTTTGTGGTTAAAAAATTCACCATCACTTACCTAGCCTTTTTTCCAACAAAGATAAGGCTGACTCCAGTTTTACTTAAAATGCATGGTGTTCAGCTGTTCAGCCAGTCCAACCAGCCTGGGAATCTTCAGTGAAAAACTAAACAAAATACTCTTTTCAGTAAATCCTTATTTTATTTCTCCCAGAACCAATGCTGCGGTGTCGATGGCCCTCAAGACTACGCCATCATCCACCGTGACATCCCCGCCTCGTGCTGCGCACGCGCACATCCCCTACGCGAAGGCGGCGCCAGACGTCACTTGCACACCAGCTGCTTATCCGACCGGACGTATTACATGCGCGGCTGCGAGGAGGCTCTACGCATCAAGAAAGCTTACAAAGGCAACATCTTCATCTCAACTGGCATCATTTTTACTTTCGTTGAGGTAATTTGGATTTTTTTTAAAGATTTTGTCTGATTTAAACATAAATACACAAACATAACATATAAATACAAACATAATAAATATATCTTATCTTTCAGATACTCTGTATCGTGTTGGCTCTGTGGATGGCTCGGACGATCAGAGCTGAGCGACGGAAGCTTCAGGCGAATTTACAGGCGCATTTTGAGTCTTAATACGAAAGCAGAAGCACCCTGCAGCTAGAGGCTTTGACGCACGTATCAACGCCACGGCATATTAGGAACTAATATATTAATTACCACTTAGTATTTATCCCAGGAAATAGAGTCATTTGCTGCAACAAAAATCCTAGTTAAGTCATTTCACCGGAATTATGTTCATTGAAAACTCCATAAAATACCCAAAATAACAAGCCTAAATTACCATACGCACAGGTATAACAAAAAAAAACAAAACAAAAGTATTTTGGCTCATATCTCGAAACTTAATGAACATTAGTTTAGGTTTAGTAACAACTAGGATTTTTTTCGCAGATTGACCTCTAATTACAGTTATTTGTCTGGGCTATGTTATAATTATATTCTAAATCATTATAATAAATGTTTGCCTTTGCTTGGGTTGTTCCCAGAGGTCCACGAGTTTATAGTTCTCAAAAAAATAAAATTCATACTTTAATTCCCAACGGGTCCACGACATTTTAAAATATGAAATATTTTCTTTCCCAACGGGTCCATGAGAATGTTTGGTACAGTTAGCAATAAAAGCTTGGCTAAGGGATAAATGTCATCAATCTTAGACTAAAATAGATTTAAACATTTTAAGAAATCACAGTTTCTGAATAATCACAATAAATCATCTCAATCGTAGACTAAAGTTGAAAAGAAATTTAAAACAACGCTGTTTTAGAAGAATTTACAGTTAATCGTCTCAATCTTAAAATAAAACAGACAAAAGCATTTAAAAAATCACAGTTGTTCGGTTTAGTTTATTTGCATGATATTTTTCATAATATTCAGCTTCTTAGTATGCTTTCATGCCTGGTTCGGCTTAGTAGGCCCAACCATTTTTAGGGACATTTACTTTTTTAGAAAGACAAAATAAAAGAACTGGCCATGTGCGAGTCAGACTCGCTCACGAAGGGTTCCGTACCATTATCGCAAAAAACGGCAAAAAAAACACGTTTGTTGTATGGGAGCTCTACTTAAATATTTATTTTATTCTGTTTTTAGTATTTGTTGTTATAGCGGCAACAGAAATACATCATCTGTGACAAATTTCAACTGTCTAGCTATCAGGGTTCATGACATACAGCCTGGTGACAGACAGACAGACAGACGGACCGCGGAGTCTCAGTAATAGGGTCCCGTTTTTACCCTTTGGGTACGGAACCCTAAAAATCTGTTAAAATCCGTTGAGAGTTTAATAAAATGATAAAAAAATAACTTCCTCCTTTGCTTTTTTAGTGAAATTTTGACCATTTAATACCCAAACTACCAAGAGGCCAGAATCATTAAGAAGTATTTTCGGGCCTAGAACCATAAGCTGTAGAGATTAACGGAGTACCAGGAGGTCCCAATAAAAAAACACCCGGTACTCTTTTTAAATCTCATGATTCCAGCCAGCCTCGGTAAAACTTCCACATGGTATTATTATTATTCCATTATTATTATTTATTATTATTCTCCTAATACTTAAGTTAGTATTAACCCGTAATGATTACAGCCCCGCAAATATTAAGACTTTTTCATGATTCTGGCCTCCTGGTAGTTTGGACATACTTGCTTATAATGTTCAATGTTCAAAAGAGGAAGTTATATTTTTATCATGTTATTAAACTCTCTACTGATTTTTTGTCTCTGACGTTACTTTTCCTCTAAAAAAGGATTCGTCCGAAATACCACTCAAAATATTAATAATAATGAAATTCCTGTTTCAACCGGATCGGACGAAACTCAGCGGCCGAAACGCCTACTAAGCACCTAATTTATGATTACGTATGGTACCTTTCAAGACTGCATATTATTTTGTTATCTTTTCAACAACCTGTTCCTTCTTACAAGAAATTGTTTTAACTGACTGTACTTTTGATATATCTCTTGGACCCGTTGGGAATTCATTTAAGAAACATATAAAATATTATTATGATTTTTCATGGACCCGGTCGGAAAAAAGGAACAATAGAATCGTGGACCTCTGGGAATAACCCGTTTGCTTTAATGTTAGTTGTTAGGTATCAGTATTACTAGTTAGTATTATAATTATGTTAAAATTATATGCATACTTGGAAGTAACAGTTAAAGAGTTGGGGGTTGCAAATAGGAAGAGACCTAGGTATGTCCAGCTGTGGACTGTGATAGTTTGAGTTGCTTGGTTCATTTAGAGCTAGATCGATTTATAACCCCCGAAACTCCCTGCATACTAAATTTCATGAAAATCGTTGGAGCCATTTCCGAGATTCAGATTATATATATATACAAGATTTGCTCGTTTTAAAGATTCGCGTTGTAATTAAAATATAATACTTTGTAAGTTAATAGTAACTAAGTATTTAAGTTAGATGTCTAAGTTAAAAGTTCGGGTCAATTCTAGTCATTAGTCTTAAATTGAAATAATAGCTTTGAAGTGAAAATTAAATTAAAAAAAACTTTTAAATTTTAGTAAATATTGACCTATTTTGAAAAATTTATATGTATTAAGTCAAATCTTTAAAACTGTAATTTCTCAACTCAAAGTTGAATAAAGGCACAGATAATATAATACTAGCATACAGATGCCTCATCAGATGTATCTAGCGTTTTTCATCTGATTATACCGATTATTTTTTGTAAATCGATCGCATTCGGTTCCATTCCACTGCGATAGATAGATCACCATCTATATCCGTGGAACGGAACGGAATGGAACCGAACGCGATCGATTTACAGAAAAATAATCAGAATAATCAGTATAGAACGTCGGCACGGTTCTTTGTATGGTATAAGACACCACTAATAAAGGTAAAGTAAAGTAAATTTTAGAAATAAAAAATAAATTTAAGTCACAATTTAGAATATATTCAACGTTCCCAACGCAACCTTTAATTTTCTAGCATTTTTCCTGTAAAAATCTTTCTGGTATATTTTGCTTGATTTTATTCCTTTCTCCAATGATGTTTTAGTAAACAGATATGTTATGAGCGCGCGCATTGTGAAGATTCGAATATGTCACAATTGTGACCTTTAGTCTTTAGTAGCTCGTGGCTAAATAATAACAGCCGCACGGGTCGATCTTTAAGGTTAAGCAACGCTTGCCGAGGTCGGTCCGTGGATGGGTGACCATTTCAACATAGCGAATTTCCTCCGTGCCTCGGAAAGCACGTTAAGCCGTTGGTCCCGGCTGTCATTTGAAGATCTTTGACAGTCGTTACAGGTAGTCAGAAGCTTGAGATCTGACACCAGTCTTGCCAAAGGATATCGTGTTACCCAGTTACTGGGTTGTGGAGGTCAGAAAGGCAGTCGCTCCATGTAAAGCACTGGTACTCAGCTGAATCCGGTAAGACTGGAAGCCGACCCTAACAACAATTGGGAAAAGGCTAGGCAGATGACTATGAGTCTTTAGTTTATGTCACGCATAGCGAAGAGCGACTTTGTTGAAACAAAAACAAAATAAAAAAATGCCATCGCGTGTATTTGTATTTTTTTTATTAAAATCATATTTTTTAATGACAGATGAATGAAAAGTGTGTATGTGTGCTGCCGCTGCTGCGCGGAACACTTTTTTCGATTGTTTTGTGATTGTATAACGTATTTATTTATTTATTATTTATTTATTTAATACTTCATGCACACAAACGTACAGAGGCGGACTTAAAGCCTTCTCTTCTCTTCTTTTCTTCTTCTTATCTGTTTATTAGAATATCATTGCCTTTCTCCAACGGATTCTGGAGTGCTAGTAATGTCTCCGGGACATTTTCAGTCAATTTAGCTAAAATCTGTGATAATATTAGTAGTGAAAAATCAGCTGTGGCTTTCAATAAGCCGGCTTGGGTCCAAAGATTTATAGTTTTTAAGCTCTAAAAATTTGTTCAGTTTCGCCATATTTATTGTTAAGTTTTTAATGTATTATACACGCATTATTTTTAATCAACATGATTGGATTTGAACAATGTTTGCTTGTAAATACCTGTGCCTTAACTGGGATAACAATAAAATAATCTGCAGTAGGTAAATTATCGACCGCGACCACGGAACAGAAAAAACAGGCCGCGACTTACAAGTTGTAGATCGTGGGTTCCAGTCCAGGCAGGTGCTTTTACTTTGTGTAAATTATTTCATCACCACTGCTCCCAAAACAGTGAAGGAAAACATCGTGAGGAAACCGGCATGTCCTAGAAAATCCCAAAAATTCGAAGACATGTGACATCCACCAACTCGCACTGGGCCCACGTGGTGGATTACGGTCCATTCCCTATCTCACAGAGAGGAGGCCTGTGTCCCAGCAGTGGGAACATTAATAGGCGATGGTGTGAAATTAAAAAACTGCGAGCGAAATAAAGTAAAAAATTGAATAAGGTTTTATTCTATTGTTATGTCTGCATCAAACAAAAAAGAATAAGCGAATTAATTATTAAACAAGTTTATTAGTAAATTGAAATACTGTGAGTAGATTCCTAAGTATAATTAAGAAGATTTGAATTACGTACATATATAAATAATTTATTAAAATAAATTGCGTGTATATTCTATAAAATCGTAAAATCTTAAAAAAAAGCCAAAACGACTTACGTACGAATATAAATTAATTTATCAGTAGGTAGTCTTATTAGTATCAGTTTTAATTTATTTTAAGTTTTTTTCTCCTATGACATCCTATGTCCAATGGAGTTGACAATGAGTGAAATACAACTAATAGATTTTATATACAACAGTTTTAAAACTGGACATAATTATAATAAACATAGAGTATTTTTACAAGCTTTTATTTAACTTGCAGTGTATGAATGTATGTAGGTAAGTGTGTTCGGGTCAAATCTTGCAACTGAATTTTAAAGCAGTTATCCTCCACCGATTAAGATGAAATTTTGCATACACGTTTAGTTTGGATGACAATGCATGGTTAGCTAAGTGAAGTCATTCTAAATCCAATATGGCAGATGGCCCAAGATGGCGGACTAGTTATTTTTTGTGCACTGCCATGTTAAGGGTATCAAATCAAAGGGTTTGCTGAGAAGAATACGAAAAAAGCTTGTTTAAAAAAAGATTTTTCAATGAATAATGTTTATTTACAATCTTATTTTATTAACTTGCAATGTATTACGTATGTACGGGTCAAATCTTGCAACTGAATTTTATAGCAGTTATCCTCAACCGATGAAGATGAAATTTTGCATACACGTTTGGTTTGGATGACAATGCAAAATAAACTATAAAATCATGGTTTTTTTTTTTAATTATTTTGTATTGTCTTACAACGGTGACTCTTCCAATTAATCCAATCTAAATTAGACAATAGACAAAATTAGTTGAGATAACTAACCTTTCAGTGTTAAAAAAGACATAAAACAGATGGCGCACGATTGGCGCAGTGGTTGAGCGATTGACTGCTGCGCTGCGTGTCGCGGGTTCGATTCCCGCACGGAACAAATATTTGTATGATCTACAGATCGTTGTTCCGGCTCTGGGTGTTGTGTATGTGATTTTAAATGTTTGTAAACGCACCCACGATACAGGAAGAAAATTCCTAGTGTGGGGCAACGTTTTTTTTTAAAAAGAAACAAATAAGATGAATCTTAACGAATAATCTTATATTGGTGAATCAGATTCGAATAATTAAAACCTAGACCTAATTGAGAATAATTTTCTTATTTTGAATTTTGAAATTCTTTCATTCTTTTCTTTTTTCTTACTTGAACAAATCCTAATATTATAAATGCGAAAGTTTGGCTGTGTGTGTGTTTGTAACTCAATCACGCCAGAATGGCTGAACGGGTGTGGATAAAATTTGGCACAGATATATAGATTATTAGTCAGGAATAGGATACTTTTTATCCCGGGAATCTATTCCCTCGGGATAATTGTCGGCTGTCACGCGGGCAAAACCGCTGGCAGAAGATAGTTTGATATAAATGGTCCATTGTTGGAAAGACGATTAAAATCTCACGTTGTATTTGCGTACAATTTTCTGTATTTCCACTTTAAGGTTATAATCGAGTGTAATTATGATTTTAATGTAAATTATATTATAGGCAAATGATGCGAGGGTACAATAATTTAATAGCGCCTTAGTATCTTATTCCTTTGATGAGGAAGATCTTACTGTGCTTTATAATGTAGACAATTTTAGACAGTTGTAGACAGTTTCCCGATAGCTACAATCTAGGGGTCTTTAAGTCAAGAGTGAATAGGTTACTTCTAGGCAAGCGTGCTCCACCGTCGACCACATCATCGCTTACCATCAGGTGAGATAGTGGTCAAGCGCGAGCATACATAGAAAAAAAAAAAAAAATTTTTGCAAAGTTATTGCTTGCTTACATGCATGGTTGCCAGAAAGCAAATGCATTACCGCCTACCGGTTCATACAAGTCATCATCATTTCAGCCGAAAGACGTTCACTGCTAGACATAGGCCTGCCCCAGGCGTCGCCACATTGACCGATCCCGTGCACATCCAGCGCCTTCCCGCAACCTTAACCAGGTCATCGGTCCACCTAGTGGGAGGCCTTCCAACGTATCGTCTTCTGGTTCGCGGTCGCCATTCCAGAACTTTTCGGCCCCATCGGCCATCCGTTCGTAGTTAGATAAATAATTATAACAATATAAACTATATTTGTCGTAAAAAGATATCTTTTATACTTTATCAAAATTAAGAAGACACAAAGGACGTCTTTTGTTGGATGCACAGGGTTTTTTCGATTACGTTAAATCGGTTTTAAATAATTAGTTAAGTTTATCTTTTTAGGTTACCTGTAGCGGTAAATATTTTTAATTATTTCTGCTGGCAATGTTTTTGTGGCGTTATTGCTTCGTAGTTAAGATGTTAGGTTTCCATAGATTAATTAGTTTTTAAGAGTTAGAAACTCTTAAAAGTAAGATAGATTTTTCCCTACTGGGGTAAGCAGGTTTACTAAGCCGAGTATCAAGTGACCAAAATGTCAATTACACCGTAGTTGCTTCGCGTGTTTTCACGCCTTTTTCCGAGTTCTAAAATTACTTATAAGAAATTCGAAATAAATGAAGTACAGACTGTTTCCAAACACGCCTACTCAATGTAAACATTTTTGGAAACAGCCCGTATGTTTCTAAGTTTATCCTTGTCAACTTGTACTTAGTTAAGATTTTAGGTAAATAGTATAGTTTTAGATTAAGTATATTACTTAGATATTAAGAATAGATCATTACTGAGGGTCGTGATTTCCCCGACAGGAGATCAACTTTTCTCTGACGATGATTCTCCATATGTGCTCCTGCCCTTGGAGTCGTGGGGTGCATCGTGCAACTTGATGTTCATATATTATGTTAAGAATAGTACATATACTTAATTTGATACTATACTTCTTATAAGTATAGTATTAGAATATTACTTAGATATTTAGTATAATGTCAACTGCTTATCTGCCGCCTAAGTTAGAAATGGCCATTACGGGTAGTCAAAAAGTTTGTGTATTTATATATTAGACCTAAGAAAACGACCATTTACTTTTGGTAGGTACAGGCTGTATATAACAATCCTAGCAAGTTTCGAAGATTACTTACCTACCTACTTGATTGTCTTTGTTTTAATATCTTCCCTGCACCTGTAGCCAAGTTGACAATCTACAATCGATAACGCTATTAGAAAACGAATCAATGTATGGGAATGACACATCTGAACGTTAAGTCACGTGGTCAGAGATTCGATACGAAACGTTAACTTGGCTAGGGGGGCTGAAAGATTTGTGTACAGAACTACAAAGTATTGTCAATTGTAACCAATAGTAAAACACAGAAATAGAATTCGTAGAATAATTAATATTGAACACAATGAACAATACAAAAAAAATTGAGCTATATAATATGTTTTTCGTCAATTATTTTCCTTTACCAACTTTTTCAACTAAACCATTTACTGGCACTTTTGGATTGCCAAGGGATCAGCCATATTGGGGGGTATTACACTATCATAAACACATATGAAGACGAATCATATTATCGTCTTTGATATTTTTTTTTAGATAGGATCATAGAAACAGGAACAGGACCGAGTTATACAAGACAAATAGCACTGTCCAATTTGCACTGTCGCACTATGATAGTTTTAACACGTCATGGTATAAGGCCTGACACAAAATCTGCCCATAAAATTATGTGATATTGCCTTTTCAGTTTTACCACTGCCTTATTCTAACTGCCTCCCTTGAGTAGCTGATTTTAAAATGAGAATCACGTCTAAACGGCTTGTCGTAATTTTTTGGAAAAAATATATGTTATATTAGACCATTTTATTAATAATTTCATCTAAGCAAAATTTGAGTTTTATTCGTAAATCATAGTGTAATTAATTTTTAAAGTTATGTCTAAAACGGTCAAAAACACGACAATCACACCAAAACCGCGGGGAGTATTTTAATGAAATCGACACCATCTAAAAGACAATTTAATTATCTACATTTTCATCTAAAGTTTTTTTTTTAAAGCTTAGAATTATAAGGAAAGTACAAAAAACTACTAAATTTTGGGTCGCGCGGGTGTGAATCGAGGGCGCGTTTTGTTCCCTCAAGGTCGTTGGCGTTAGTCGTCGTCTTAAATCCCTTATTTCTTGATTTTGTTATTAATACGGCCTGTAATTTATAAATAGCACTGTTTTTTATTTATTTGCCTATTTCAGTTAGTTATCTGCCTATTATTTAGCGTTTAGGTACGGTATCAATTGCCCTCGGAGGGGTAGGGCGTGGTAGTTATAAGATAGCGACTAGATTTATGAAGAACCTATTAAAGTGTCCATAGTATAAGTGCGCACGCACTATAGCGACCTAAGTACTTTAGTATTACCTGTCTGGAGATATAATTGTTCTTATTAATTATTTTGTAGGTATATGGCCTGATTTTTTTATCACTGTCCAAATTTTCAGGTCAAGACGATTTATCCAAAAATCAAATCTATGAAAAGTAAAATAGTTATTTATGCTACAAGTGCGGAAGGTAGGAGATTTCCGATGAGTGGCAGTTTTATTCACGAGCGAGCGAAGCGAGTGAGTGGATAAATCGACACAAGTCGGAAATCATCTTACGTACGTGTATCATACAACATTTTACTATGCATTGTGCGAGGAAATAAATAAATTAATAAAATGAAATTAATAAAATGGCGGGCTTATTCAAGCGCGTTCAGCATATCTACAGATTAACTAATAGTTCCTCGGGCATATCTACTGCGCATGTGCGAATAGCTGTCACATCGTAACGCAATAAGGCACGAGCAAAATATACGTTCTGCCAAACATATTTAATGAATATTTAATAGTTATTTGTTATACAAGAGTGCAAAGTTGCTTTTTAACCACGTGTTCAATTTTGATGACCGAGCAAGCGAAGGATTCTAAAATTGAATCACGAGCGCAGCGAGTGATTCAAAATTAGAATCCTGAGCGTTAGCGAGGGAATCAAAAGAGCACGAGGTGAAAAATCTTTGCACTCGAGTGCAACACGTAACTTTTCATTCCACCTCAGCGAGGAAATGACTAAATGCAAAAAAAAAACGTTTACAATCACAAGTTAAGTACACTTTTATTTCAGTTTAGGTATTAATTACTACATTATGACAGGTAAGTACTACAGAATAATCTTTAAATTATAACAAAATAATACTAAGGTATAATTAAGAAAATTTTAAAGTAACGTTGCTACAGTTATTTAAATTGAGTGTAATATTTTTGTTTGGTACTGTAATATTGGTGTTAGTCACTTGTGTACTGTTTTTCGGTAAACTATCTGTCATACTTAATAGTTGTACCGATTCATCGGATTCCCTTGGCGTGAATGTTGGAGAGAGAGGGAGATGGTTAGAACCGCGTACAAAGCAAATTGAAAAAAGAACACCAAGAAGGTTCCGAGTCTGAGTTTTTAACAAATTAAAAAAAAGTTGTATGATATATTCGGCACCATAGAGGTAGCAGTAAATAGGTTTAATGTTTTTTTTAATTCACAAACTTAGTGCACACGATGTTCTAAATTCAATTTACTTTATCCTCTAGTGAATAAAAACGGCTTTTCCACTCAGATATTGAAGATTAAAAATACTCTTTCCGAGATGGTGGGATGAAAATACTCTTTCCGAGATGGTGGGATGAAAAATTAATTTATTTATCAAAATCTAAATCTAGAGTAATTAAAAACGCTTAAAATAAAGTATTAGTTTTTTTTTACTTTTTATATGAATGATGATCTGTACATAACTAATTTTTAAAACTTTTCTCAAATAATAAAAACTCTATGCGTCGGGCTGACGTTGGAGTTAAAAATTAAAAAAATACAGGAAAGTAAAAAGCACTAGTGAAAAAAAAGTGACACTTTCCGCACAGTTTAGCTGCTTGGAAAACCGCTCTTTTCGAGGACATGCATTGTAAATACAATTACTATTCAGTACATTTTTGTACTACGCATAACTCGACAAAATGTCGGAAGCAAATGTTTTTTCTTTAATAAATTTTCTCTACCTATCAATACGTTTCTACAATTTCAGATGAGAATATTTTCTTGTTTAATTCTTCTTTGAGCGTGATTTTCATTAGTCGGGGTGTTAGTTACTTTCACAGCATTATGTCATTAGGTATTTTGCTATGGGGTCGGGCGGCTCATATTAAATCCATATTTATATTGCAAATGAGAGCTTTCAGAGCCATATATAGGCTAAGTCACCGATAATCTCTTATGGAACTATTTGAAAAGTTTAATATTATAACATTTTCTTGACTATTCATTTATGAAAATCTTACGTAGCTGTACGTGAGGAAAAATATACATCTCTTTATTAAAGTCAGTTATAGACACAGCGTCAATTTCAGTTTTCATTAATACAGTCTTAAGGCGGTACCCCGAGCAAAACGCCGCGCAAGCCGTTTTTTGTGCTGTTTTTAGGAGCTATCTACACGTTATTTAAAAAGAAATATCAATTAATAAAAATACATTAAATTTCTACATAATATTGATTCTAAAATGGTAGATTTCGTTTTTTTTTTAAATGTTGTATATATTTCACTAATCTACTTCCAAAAAAACATAAAAATGAGATATAATTATTGATATTATGCATCTCCTCGTAAAGTGTTCATTGATTATTTTTTGTACTAACACTAATGGATAGACAATTTAATAACGAACATTTTTGTAGAATTAGTTTTTTCAAAAGACCAAAATTCGATTTTATAAAGATTTTATTCTAAAATCTGGGCGTATTCACTACTGTAATTCATGCGCCACCAGTGCCGCTAGACCAATAGGAACGCTCATATCTCATGCCGATTTTTTGGTCAGGGTACCGTCTTAAGAAAGCACGCATCAAGACAAATGATTCGGGTACCCGGGTATAATAGAAAAAAAAACCGATTCCCGGGTATGAAATTTCGGGGTAACCGAAAATCCTAATTATCATCGCCTTATCAAATAATTAAATTTTACTTAACAGAATGTTCAAAATAAAATAAAATAATTATATAGATAATAATTTATTATTAAGCTATGTGTAGGTATTTTACATGTCATCATAGTACATTACTGCCGCGGTCTATAATGACTACTTTGCTGGTCGCGCTGATTATGGCCGACAGCGCAGCGTAGCGCAGCTCCAGGCCGACACAGCGCGGTCAGCGTGCAGCACTTGATGGACGAGCTGAGATAAAGGCCGAAACCGTAGGTTGAGGCCTTTACAGCGAGGACAGCAAGGGCTGCAATGATGGCCAAGCTGAAAGGCCTAGAGCGTAGCTAGGCTAGCTCGAGGCAATCATAGCGTGATCAGCGAAGCAGTCATTGTGGGCCAAGGTTTGTATAGTGCTTTACTCAAAAATGCAAGTACCTAATCTAAATAAAACCAGCAAGTAATTTAAATAAAAAATATATTAATTAACTAGAATTTTAATTAAAATGACAATTATGAAAAGTACAGTTACTAAAATTCAACACCGACTTTCCCGGTTTGATATTACTAATAGTTTGCGATAATTCTAATGCGGTGTTTGACTGCTGTATTATTGAAAAGAAAAACATTTTCGGATAAAGATTTAGATTTCCTACTGATTTACCACTGCACAAATTTTTCATATGCAAATTTATATTTTTCCTTTGAGTTTCGCGGTATCAAATTTTCAACCACTAATTTAGCTTCATCTTTAATGTGAGGCGGTATTAAACACATTGAATCGGAAGAATTTTCGCTTTGAGAGCTCATTTTTAGCAAAAAAGTCACTAAATAAAAAATAAAAAATTCGCTGAACCGCGTTTTGTTACTTCTTTGTTTTTTTTTTGAGCAATGGTAGTTGGAACTATACAGCCTAATATGGAATAAAATCTTTTTGTGCCTATCTCTATAGATACAAACAGCTGTGTTTTAAATAAAATCTTTTTGGATTTGATTTTTTAAAACGTTGAAACGTCAAAATAGCGGCCGGCCGCTCATTGAAACAGAACGGCAAGGTCGACTTTGCTCAAACAAGGTTGTCAAAATAATGACCACATTACATGCATTTTTGAGTAAAATATTTTTTCGCACAAATTCCTAGATCACCGTCTATAGTCTTCATTATATTAATTTAGTACTTACCTTAAGATTTTAAGAATTTTTAGAACCCAAATTGGGCAGCCAGTGCCAGAGCGGAAAATTAAAGTTAAATGACCTTATTGTGCCTTACTTCAAATTATTTCATGTGGGGTGCTGTTGTCTCCCCTCAGGATAAAAAATAATAGCACCATGAAAAAGTAAGCTCCTTGTAAAAACATTAAAATAATCGAAAGTATATTTTAGATTTTAGATTTCATTTATTTAGATTTAGGTCTTTAAATTAAGTGTTTTTCTTTACTTACTCCGGATTTCTGAATTAAGAATTTGAAGTTGTGTATTTGCCAATCTCTACTTTAGCTTAAAAACACATATTAACAAATTCAAATACTCAATTCGTAAACCGGTCATTAGTCTTAATTAGTTAACAAATAAGGCGTAGGAACTGAGATGCGGATGTTTCAAATGTTGTCGCGTGTAATAGAATAGAATAGAATCTATTTTATAAGAAAAACTTAATTATACGGGTACAAAGGCGGTAATACCCAGTTAAATCAATCATATCCAGTCAGCTTTTAAAATAGATAATCCTATACTCTACGTGTGGGTTTTGTATTTGAAAGATAAGACGCACGCATTTGTGACCAAAACAAATGTTTGTGATTGATGCGAAATCTTGTGATTTTTGCAGTGTTTGTTTATCGAATAAGACATTAAAGGAAAAACACACTAAAATTGATTGATAAAACGTAAACGTAGTTGTTAAGGTTGACACTTATTTTAAGGCACTTAATGTGATCGTCATGTGATCTTGTAACCTTTTGTATTTGGAATTGTGTGTGCGAAATTTTACATGTTGTATACGTAATAGAAAATTTAAAATAAAATGTGTTTACAGTGTTTGTCCCATGTGATGTTATTAAAAATGTTTATCACTGCAACGGGCACTTTTATTCATTTATAGACCTACGTTCTTTAATACTGTTGTTTGTAGGGCCGAGTTATATTTATTGAAGTTAATCTCTTTTAGCTTATAGAAGAGATTGCTTACAGCGAGATCACCTCCATGAACATTATATATGCTCTTTCAGTCTCTTCAAAGGCTATCTGCTAGTTGTTACTGTCAGCGATAAGATCGCCATCACAGAACAAATATACAAACAGTACGGAAACTACCTACAAACGCTCGAAACTGCACACTCACATGCGTTTCGACGAGTCCTCTAAGCGGCTCGCACTACTGACAGCACTGCAGAAGTGCCCGAATAATCTCGTCGGTGCGTATGTTCGTGTGAGTGTGCCGTGTCGAGCGTTTGTAGGTAGTTTCCATACTGCTTGTATATTTTACTGTGCCACCATTGTATACGTAGTTCTTTTTTGCAAAATGCCCTTGTTACTATTTTGCTGTAGGTACGCAGAAAAAAACCTCATCAGCCTTTCAATGTTCGCACTGCTGGGACTCAGGCCTCCTCTCTGTGAGAGAGAGCAACCAAGCATAGTCTATTCTATTCTAAACATAGACTGGACAGTACACGTACATGGTTTTTTAATTGTTCAACCAAGTAAATAATAAGTTGTGCAATAGTTACGTCACTCTAGTCTGACTATTACACTTACACGAGGACGTGACTTGCAATGTGACTCATTCATGTTCACGCATATATTATGTAACAAACAAGTGACATTCTAGTGAATATCCCTTGACTAGCAGACCCCCGCGGATTCGCTCCCGTCTACTGGCTTTCTATCTACCTACCACTACCTACTTACCCGACCTATCCTACAAACAAACTAACTCTTCAGCTTTATAATATTAGTATACGTATAGATGTTGATAAAACTCCATTGTAAATGAACCAATTTGGTTACCTTAAAAAAGGTTATAGTGAGTCAATCTTAAAAGATAGACATAAGCTGCCGCAGACTTTGAAAAAAAATAATTAAAGTGGAACAATTACACATGTCCTCGCCACCGAGGCCCGCCTGCACGACGTCCCCGTCATAATGTCCAAGCCAGCCCGCGCAATGCTGAGCCGTAGCTTCATAATTAGTTAATAAATAGGAGTTCTTGTCCGTTCTTTTCCGCGTACGTATTTGCCGAACGGATGGTAGAATCACTTAATCATGATCTAGCCCTAGTTGTCCCCCAGCGACACCCTGAGCCGAGGTTTGACCCCACAGAGGGTACCTCAGCGCGGTCGCTTAGGTTTAGCTTTTTGTGCCTGGCTGGAGGCTAGTCTACTTTCTACAGTCTCCAGAGGATCGCCGGGTGAAGCAGTTGCCAATCGTCGGACAACTTACATTTTTATTTAGATTCAAGACCCTTATCATTGACATTCTTACTTCACTGAGATTTTCTGCATTAACATTCGCATTAACAGTCATAAATGTTAAAGTGTATCTTTCATTTGCACAAACACAAAAAAACATACTGCTCTGCTCTACTCTATCCTTCACTGTTTTATAATGTTCTGTGTACCTACCGACAGAATATTGCAGACAATTTTCTTCAGGCTCTCAAAAAACCTTAGTTACCGTCATAGTTTGTATGGTTATGTTGGCCGGCCATGTTCGTCGAAGGATCTATAGGAGACCACGTCCAGCAGCCTAATTGTTAAGTTAATTCGGCAAAGGAAACAATCTGTTTCTTTCCCAAAAACACACAAATACACAAAGAAGTTGAATCTTTATTCAACTTCTTTCGTTTTCAGAGTGTATGTGTGTGTTTTTGGGCAAGAAACAGATTGTTTCCTTTGCCAAAACACACACATACACAAAGAAGTTGAAGCTTTATTCAACTTCTTTCGTTTTCAGAGTGTATGTGTGTGTTTTTGGGAAAGAAACAGATTGTTTCCTTTGCCGAATTTACTTACACAATTAGGCTGCAGGTCAGCGTAGCGTGGGATGCCTTTAGCTAAGTGGACCGCCGACCTTAAAATATGGCTAAGACAGACTGGATGTGGAATGCGAAGGATATAGCGTAGCTTGGAAGATGTTTAGGTCCAGCAGTGGACTGCGATATGCTGAGTTAATTGCCAATATTAGCAGTGTTATCTATGAAGGATCTAGTCTACTACAGGAACTATTTCAGCCGATATGCAGCGTTGCCATATTTTTGTTCACACATTTCAGACACACGAGACATTTCAGCCTTGTATCTGAGACCATTCTGATACTTTGCCTTTAGTAACAGCTTTGAGTTGAATAGCTTGAAAAGATGACTTGTTTTACAAATGAGTCAAGGTTCTATGATTGAATGAAAAAAAAACCTGAAAAATGAAACTACAAAATTTGGAACACTGATACTTTATTTTAAGAAAATCTATTTCAACATTTATTAAACACTTATAGACTTTATAATAAGTAATAATATTGCCATTTTATATTGAATTAGCTACCTACTGAACTTGCGTTTAAAGATTTTTAAGAGCGGTAGATATTTTTAAATAAGAAATAAGTTAAATAAAGAACAAATCAAAATAATAATGCCAGAATATAAGTAATATTTAGTCAAGCTATCATTCTAGAATGTCTGTAAAATTATGAAACAAATAATTATGACAAAATATTAAATGTCAAAATTATTGAAAAATTTCGTACAAATTGTAATATAAATTATAATACTTAACATTCTTGAACGTCAGAGCAAAAATATTAGACCCTTGGTAAGACTTTGAATGAGGAATGACGACTCAAACTAGGAAATTGTTTTTGCCCGATTTGCACTCTTTACTTAGTAAAATTATAATTTAATTGCAAGTTCAGTAGTCAAATTCGATTTCGAAGGAACATTTTCAAGAAAGTAAAAACTTAACATCTAGTTTTTTTATTTTACTGTCAAGGAATGAATTTTTAAATTTTCTAATGAATTATAAATTAGGGTGGTATCGATATTCACAATAGCACTTAACAAATACTGTTAATACATTAATGACTAGTAAAGCATTCTCAATACTTTAAACTGGTGGTTAAACTTATTCATATACAGCTTTTTTTATAAATAAAAAAATTTTACCAAGTAATAAGTTTAAACATAGATTAGTAGATTCTTAATTCAAACTTTCTATGGAGAGTTTAAATTAAGAATCTGCTAATTAAACGTTATATGGAGATTTTGAATTAAGAATCTGCCAATTCAGTTTTTAAACTAATCATATGGGTCTTTTTTTTATAAATAAGGCCCATTTTCATGCTTAATTTTTAAGATATCGATAATTTTAGAGTAAAATACGTATTTTTATTTGATTTTGCTTTGTACCACTAGTGGCTCTGTTTTCTATGAAAATAATTTAAATAAATGCGATATTAAACCATAGAAATATTTTAATTTTTTATCAATATTGAGCGATTCCAATATGCTTGAAGTTATTTGTTTTTCCTACTTTACTTTTCTACAAATATTTAAATGATTACTATTTAATTCTGATAGATTCATGTTCTACATTTTTCTATTTATACTATTTCAATATAATAATATTATTATGTTTGATCGATATGTTAATTACTATTACAGCTTTGGTTTCAATAGAAAACTAACATCTACACTAGATATCTACGTAATGGCGGTTAAAAAAAAATAAGTGTGTTATATTTGTAATAATTATAATAATAAATTATTATTAAAATAAAATGTTTAAATTAATAGAGAGCTGTACCTTTAGGGTAGGTAATGATATAAAGGTTATTTATGAGTATAATAATAACACAGTATAATAGTATTTATGTGTATAATACCGATGTTTGTACTATAACCCGCCATTACGCTAAAAATTCTATTTCAACGTCAAATTTCCGACTTCAAATTGACGCCATCACAATTATTGATATTCTGGCTTCATTAAAATCTAATAGATTTTCTATACTTAAATAAATAAGGGAACTTACAATTATTGTGCATTGCATATGAAATTATACTCTGTAGCTGTGTGCTTAAGGTGTAAAATTAAGCGGTCTCCCGGCTCTTCCCTTGGGTTTTTATGGAGTGCGCTAACCATAAAGCAAGCACGATGCCTGCAACCTGAAAAAAATATTGAAAAATTACATTAATTAGGGTTCCGTACCCAAAGGGTAAAAACGGGACCCTATTACTAAGACTCCGCGGTCCGTTTGTCTGTCTGTCTGTCTGTCCGTCTGTATCTCATGAACCGCAATAGCTAGGCAGTTGAAATTTTCATAGATGATGTATTTCTGTTGCCGCTTTAACAAAAAATAATAAAAACAGGACAAAGTAAATATTTAAGTGGGGCTCACATACAACAAACGTGATTTTGTTGCTGTTTTTTTGTGATAATGGTATGGAACCCTTCGTACGCGAGTCCGACTCGCACTTGGTCGGTTGTTTATGTTTAATTTGGATCTTGGAATGTTTAATCTTATGTGTGTATATGTTATAATAATTAATGATATTATATAATTTAAATAATAATTTTGCATGCCTAAACTGGTACAACATAGTGAACTGCGCATTCACCTAACATCTGGAAATGTTTTATTATATACTGTGTTGAGCAATAAAGATTTGAATTTGAATTTATTCTGGAATAGAGAAAGAACAACATTTTGCATAATTGTTTTGTCTTAAATCTCGAATTTTCTATCTTTTCTACGAGTTTATGGCCTTGTAATAACATTCAGAATCTGTTATAACAGAGAACTCTTGTTTTTTTTTCTAAATTTTGACATCTCACTAACATTATAAATGTGTGTTTAGATGGTTGTATGGATGTATGTTTGCTACTAAATCACGCCAGAACGGCTGAAAGGATCTTCATGAAATTTGGCACAGACATAGATTATAGTCTGTACTTTTCATCCCTTGGCATACGAAAATACTTTTCAGAAGCTAGTTAGTAATAAAATATTCTCTATTCTTAGGTATTTGACAAGTATGTGTCAACACATCTTTTTTAATATAATTTTGCCACTAAAAGTTAGCATGTAAATTGCCTAGGCTTAATTTCCTATGAGAATTTCACTTGATTAATAATTATAATTCGTTTCCTACATCACCTAATTTTTTTCATAACCCCAGAAAACAACTTATGGTATCAGCAAACCAGATCGCACGACCCTTTAAAATATTCTTTTACGATACCTAGGCATGGAACGAGGTCATCTAGATTAGCGTTCCGTCCAATAAAGAAAGGCTGTTAAAACCCTCGGCCTAGGCTGGAGATGTAAGATTGTGGCATTAAATTCTGGTATGGCGTGACCTCCGTGACGTCAGAAGGCTGTACTAAGGGTTGCGAAGTCGTTTGAATGTTGGGGCTGTTGTCATGCAAGATAATGATTTTGGTTATGGGGATCGGATAGGACTGGGCATAAATATTAGAGAAAACGGTAATATATTTTAAGAGGAAATGCGATCGCAGACTGAATATCCTAAGTAAAAAGTCATAATTCGAGGTTTGGCATTTCAAACACCTTACAAATGCAAACGCCGTATCTTTAAAATTGTAAAAGATATTCCATATACTGAAAATGAAAGATATATACTGTGCCTCTATGTTTTCCTTCTTAATGATACCTTATCTTTAGAAGCACTAGAACCCTCAAAAAATGCTCAAAATGGCGCTGTCAACAGAGGCCTAGTGTACAAATTTGACAATTATAAATGAAAAAAGTAAAACAGAAGCACAACAAATATCTTTTTAATTAATTTAAATATCTTTTAAATGTGTCCAATACGTACAATAGGAGGAGGAAATATGCGAGAGGCAAACCACGAATTACGATTCTCTGCCCGCATTTTCTCTTAAGAAGATTGTATATCATGTGGCACTAGGCAATCTCCCCAGCATCGTAACTAGATTTTCTTTGTACCACAGTATTATCAGCTATGCTCATATCATATTGTAGTTATTTCTTGCTGATATGAGAGAAGGAGCAGAAGACAGACATTATTAAATACAAACAGGTGTACGGGCCCAAGGAGGTAGACAGGGTATTCGAACTTTTGAATATACGATACATAGCTGAAAACAATATCTACCAGCTAACCTTCGAAACATTTTAAATTGTTAATCTTAATAGCTCCTATTTTCTGATCAAAAACACCAACTTTGAAGTCTACTGTTACGAAAATTAGTCCCCACAACGCATAAAGAAACTTCTTAATTAACCCATTATCACGTTAACCTTCAGGCGTGATAATCTAGTGAGTTAACGAGTGATAACCTAGTGACTTAGTTTGGTCATACAATTAATATAAATCCACGCCACGCAAATGTTGGTCGAACATGCAAAGGTACTTTGTAAGGCGAGTATAAAGCCACATTTCAAGGCTTCAAACATATTATTTTAAGTCAAGCTACGCATATTTTTCAGGATTTTTTCAGTAGAAACTTATTTATGGTGGTCGTGTACTTCTAATTAGTTATTAAATGGCTTCGTCGCAAAATGTCCCTTTCGCAAAATGTCCCCTAGTCGCAAAATGTCCCTTTCGCAAAATGTCCCTTTCGCAAAATGTCCCTTTCGCATAATGGCCCTTTCGCATAATGTCCCTTTCGCAAAACGTCCCTTTCGCAAAATGTCCCTTTCGCAATATGTCCCTTTCGCAAAATGTCCCCTGGTCGCTAAATGTCCCTTTCGCAGAATTTGAATGTAATGATATGTAAGTTATGTTCTATAGAAGTCGAAAAATTAAAGTCAAATAATATGTATTTGGATTTATTATTGTTTTTTATGACCACGACTATATGGTTACCTGTTCATAACTTTTTCAATTGTTAAAATTGTTCATACTGATCAGAAAAAAAAATCGGTAATTTTTTATACTTGTATTTAGTACTTATTAATCAGGTTTTCTTAGTAAATATGCATATTGTAACTAAAATCACATAACACTAACATAACAACACAATAACACTAACATAACAACACAATAACACTAACACTTACTAATAATACTTTTCCACTTACATATAAATGTATATACAATTCAGGGGGCTCACCAGAGCAAAAGTTGTCCGTATTAATGAATAAAAATATTGAACGATTAATATAAAACACCAAAGCAAAAAAATAGAAGAGTATCGAAATACTGATTAAACAATAAAGGCTATTATTTATGTAACTGCAAGAAAATAATTTGTTTGATAAATGGTTCCAACGTTAAACGATTTGGTTTTAATTTACCTATATAAAAGTTAAATATATGTCCTGTCAAAATAAATGTATTTGCTTCGTCTGTTTGGTTTTATATTTTGAAACAGGCTATCTTGTAACTGTTTATCCCAAAATTTACTTTCTTTTTTTAATTTATAAATGAACATGAACAAACTGGGTTTTTTTGGTATGCGGCCTGTATTAACCCTACGATGCCAGCCTTCCAACGCATTGGTAAGTTCTGTGTCGGTGACCGGCGCAACTAAGTATTGCTGGTAATAATTTGGGATACCACTGCTTTTAATAATAGCGGCGAAATTGATTAAATCCTGGAGTCCTCCCGTGCTTTTTCTAATACATAACACAACGCGGCAGCAATTCGATCAGCAGGCACCAATGGTATTAAAGCTGCGATCCTCGCGACATTCCGACTTTCTTTAGTACTTCATCTACATCTACATCTGCTAAATAGTCCGAATAAAGCCTAAAAATTTGGTTTGGATAGGTGAGCCCGTTCTTGAGTTATAAATTAACAACGAAAAGTGCCATTGATTTTTATATAGGTATGGATAATTAAATGAGTTCCAATGGTTCAGATAGTGAAATGGAGATTGATTGTACTCCACCAGATTTAAGATCAGAAGCCAAATTGACAATGGAAAATCTGCTTAAAATAATAATAACAAATAATAAATAATCTTAGTCTTAAACTTAACAAACATAACATGTAAATTCTGCGAAAGGGATATTTAGCGACCAGGGGACATTTTGCGAAAGGGACGTTTTGCGAAAGGGACGTTTTGCAAAAGGGACATTTTGCGAAAGGGACATTTTGCGAAAGGGACATTTTGCGAAAGGTCATTTTGCGACCAGGGGACATTTTGCGAAAGGGACATTTTGCGACGAAGCCTATTAAATTGTCAAGTTCCTGGGGTAACCAACGAGGGTTTGTACACTAGCCATTATTTAGATTGAGTTTTTTTTCGATCAATATTTTTCTTTGATTAGTTCTTTCTTACAATATATTGCTATAGCTGGAGTGTTAGTAGTTAAATAATTATATAACAATAAAAATTGCTCTGGTCCTGTGGATAGTTCTTAACCTGGTTCATGATCGCGGAAGACGGTGGACCGGTTGTTTTGGCTCTTGCGGAGGTCAATATCCAGCAAAACGATGGGCTCTTCATCATCTCTGATGGAGTACTACACAATACTAACCTCCAAAAAGCAGAAGAGAATCCCGCAAACAATGACGGTCAAGCCAGCACTATGGACTGTTCCAAGCACCTTGTCTTCACATCCCTCCTTGAAGTACTTCTCAGAGGAGAGGCAGTCGGAGCGTTTGATCTCGGCGGAGCGGTCAGTTCCATCGTTGGGGCAACAGCTGAAGGAAGGATTGATGCGGGGTTCTGAGGCTACGTAGTTGTCGGGGCCGGTGATGCCGCAGCATTCCAACTGGAAGGGGAGGAACGTTATGAAAGATTTGATTTGTATTTTTAAAGCGGATAATTATGTCCTGTAAATAGGGCGAGGACACTACACTCTTTGCGCTGTAGAATGGTGCGGGTGACAGTTTCAATAACATTTTTTAGTTTAACGACATACCATAGTTATACCATATACCATATTTGCCTGTACGACGTTAAACTACTAAAAATGCGTATACGTATATGCGTAAAAAATGTTATTGAAACTGTCACCCGCACCATGCTACAGCACAGAGAGTGTACTGTGAATCAAATTCTAAATGTATTCCTTACCTGTTAAAACAAATGTATGTGTTAATGAATAAATAAATAAATATGGACAAGGCTATGGAGAAATCAACATATATATAAACTGATTCCTAATGGTCTAACGGAAACGACCACAGAAATAATAAAAAAATAATTGTGGTAATGACGCTTCTGTACGCTAGGAAGCAATTAGGGTTTAGTTTTCTGTGGCTCGGATGTAGCTGCTAAAAGTATAGCTTTTATTATAATAAATTATGCAAATTATTCTGTGTTATCTATACTTATTATTAATATTATAAAGCTGAGGAGATTGTTTGTTTGAACGCACTAATCTTAGGAACTACTGGTTGAAATTGAAAAATTCTTTTTGTGTTAGATAGTCCATTTATCGAGGAAGGTTATAGACTATATAACATAACGCTACGACTAATAGGAGCGGAGTATAAATTAAAATGTTGCAAAAACGGGCAAAAGTATTCGTTTTTGATAGCTTCCGTTGCGTGCGCTGCTTAAACGGTTTAAGTTACGCAAATATCATGTATATAGAGTAGGTAGGGTAGATGGGTAGGTAGGTAGCCATTTGACGGGCGCGAAGCCGCGTGGGTCAGCTAGTCAATTATATGTATGTTATTCTAACGTTTTAAACACTAGTTTGATATACATGTGACATCCAATAAAATTAAAAATGATAGCAATAGGTCACTCACGCTAGTCTGAATGCGGTCCCAGAACTCCCTGTAGGTAGAATCCTCTTCCTTTGTGGACTTGTTCTTGATAAAGGAGGCTCGCAGCTGAGACTTCAGCTGGCCCTCAATCTGAGGACGTAAGGCGGCCGCAGCGATGCCAACAGACAGTTCCAGGAGAATAATGATGATCAGGCAACCAACGAACTAGAATAATAAAATAATATAGATGGATTGACGAATAGACGATCACCTAGACTTTTTTTTTCTAAAATTATTGCTAGTTTTCGTTATCAGTAAGAGAGCTTAATGAAATTGCTAGTAGTAGGAAAAACGGACATAGCTTTCAAGAGAAAAATGCCAAGAAATAAGGAATGCAATATCTGAATCTGACATTGTCAAATTCTATCTTTACGACTTTTAAGCTCACTAGAGTAAATATGTTCTGTGCTTTTAAGTTCAAAGGTACTAATATTCTTAGTTCAAAAAATAGTACGTAGGTATTTCAAAAGTAAGCAATGTCACAAATAATATAATACTAGCATACAGATGCCTACAAAGAACCCGTGCCGAATAACTAGTGTTTTTCGTCTGATTAAGATGATTATTTTTATAAGCACTTCTATCGTGTTCGGTTCCGTTCCACGGCTATAGATGGTGTTAGAAGCGACTTGCAAGTAAAAGGGTTTTCTCGGTTCGTGAATATTTTTCTTTAAATACAGTGTCGATTTGTTTTATAGTATTTTTTGCACGTTTTTACACTAAAAAATCGAGTGGGATGCCTCAGAAATTTAAAACCCTGACATCTATTGGCATCAATTCTAAATGAACCGTTCAAATAATCTTTGAAATGTGAATTAAGAGCCCAATATTCCATAATTTTGTGCTTAGGAGAGTTGATTAAACAATAACGTAAAATGTTTATGATCAATTCAAGAAAATGTTAATTTTACACACAGCTCAATAACAAATCGATGCATATCGCGCCATCTAGTGACATTTATTAGAACCAAATTTTCTATGTTAGCGCTGGGACCCCGTGGAAATGTTATTAAAGAACGTGCAACTCTAATTTAAACGCACATTTCGCAGTGTTTTACGCCGTACAGCTTTCCATAAGGGCCTACTAACCCTTTAGTGCCGTAAATCGGTAACTTTCTATAGCATACTCCTTACCCCCAGTTTCTCAGCTCTTAAATTATCGGCGAATTAATGTGACCAATTGTCAAGCACGCGTTATCTGCTGTGATTAGTTGAATGAATTTTCAACATCCAATCACAGCAGATAACGCGTACACAAGGTTTTTTCGTGTAACTAATAGTTTTGCTTTATAAAAATAATATTTTTTCACAACTTTTGGAAACTCCTCCAAAACAACTTGGATGTTTAAAAATATTTTACACAGAAAAATTTATGGCTGGATCTTCATAACTAACATAGCATATATAAATCAAATAATATTTTGCAAACAAAACTGTTCAAAAGGAGGTTCAATATTGATATTTTTTCATCAAGCGGGCGCACGGCCAGTACTTCGTTAACATTGGGGCGTATATAGCGCCTTAACAAACTAAGGGGAAAAAATATTCACAAACCTAGTAAACCCTTTACTTGCAAGTCGCTGCTAACACCATCTATTGCCGTGAAACCGGATCGAATGCGATTGATGTACTCACAAAAATAACAAGATTAATCAGATGAAAAACGCTAGTTACGTCGGCACGGTTTCTTTGTATGGGATGAGGCATCTGTATGCTAGTATTATATTATCTGTGCTAAGGGCCATTAAAATCATCGCATCAGTTGCAAGGCAACTATTGTTTGCTTCTTCAATATACATCCATTAGTTGCACACCATTTAAAGCCACTAACATTATACTAACTTTATTTGTGTCGTAATCTTTATCAGCCTCATTTTCAGAATAATATGCTGCCAACAAAACAATGGGACATTTACCGTCAACACAGTTCATCGGGCTGCCTACGTCATTTCCATAGAAAGGTCTACCCATGACCAATTATGTTTTTGGGTCAATATTGAAATATAGGCGAAAGTCACGAGTGAGTAGGTGGGTTCGGAGTATAGAGTTGAGGTTTGACCTAGTAACGAAAAAGTTTAATTAAATTATCCTAATGTAGTGACTAGTAATATTGTAAGTTGTGTATTATGTTTCTCTTTTTGGAATTATGAAGCACTATAATAAATTGAGCCTCACTCTTTATCTAAACTATATTGTAAAAAGAAAAATATTGTTTGTTTTTAAACGAAAACACTATCGTTAAGGCTGTATATTTTCAACAGACTTCAAAAAGAAGATGGTTCTCAATTCGACTGCATGTTTTTGTATGTTTGTTACGTGATTACTCCGCAAATTATGATCCGATTTTGATGATTCGTTTCTTATTTGAAAGCTGGTGCTTCCTATTTAAATTTGATTAAGTTCTGACGAGAAGTTTTTAAGTTATCCTTAAAAGACTTATTTTATTTCGTCAAAACGGTTTCTTTGGGCAAGGCCACAGGCCAGTAAGGCAATATAAAAAGGAATGCCTTATATTATTAAAGAATAATATTTTCGCCATGATCCCAATTTTTTGCTAAGCCTATTTTTAGTTGGGACACACAGTACAACATAATAATATAAAAACTTTAGTCTATACATAGAGTGGACAGGCCATGGTGACCAATTTTTCGTCACACTCTATTGGTCAATTAACGCGTCTATTGGTGATTCGCTCACATTATTTGATTCAAGGTTAAAGTAAATATCATCATCTATTTTGTCTATTGTGAGATGTAGCTCAATCTTTAGGGACTTGGTGCCTGTTATTTTCATCAACAATGCTTAATGATTTTTCTAAAGAAGAACTTTTACCTACTATGTTGTTGACTATGTTTCCAAGTAATTTACTAGCTCGCACTTAATCCTTTATCTGAATTATATTAGGATCAGCTAAATATGTTTTTTTTTTCTCATATCTTTAGTAGGCTTCATTCTCAGTGGCGGCCCGAAGTTTGGAAGTTCGCGATCTGATCTTTCTCCGGTAGCGTCGAATTACCGTCTCATCGGAATATGAGAATGAGGGAACAGAGATTGAAGGTGCACTTGTTCACAACAACAGAAATATTTTTGCGTCTACACTTGTGAATCTCCCGCGTCGTTGGCTAGTATCCGCTGAGATAGACCTCCGTGGTTGAAATTCGGTCTGAAGGAATATTAGTAGGCGTCATCTCTATAGTTTAATAAATCTCATTGGCCTAAAAAGGATCACTCCCTTTCTCAATATCCCTTATCTGATAGACATTTAGGTGAAATTATACTCACGATATACAACAGCTTAGGACTCTCCTTCCAGGCGCCAAAGCAGCCGAACGCTGCGATGATAATGATGAGGACTCCAATGGCTATCAGAAGGGCATCCGTCTCGTGGCCAGTCGGTTCCATGCCAGCAAACCCCTTGATCATCCCCATGTCCACGCATGCTGCTGCTATGATGACGATGCCGAAGATCTGATGAAAGAAAAGGAGTTGGTTACTTTGGATTTAATGTAAGAGAATAAACCTAGCAAGAAAGAAAGTAAGACTAGTTGAATAGGTGAAATGGTTTATGGAATGCTTTGGGAATATGTAGTTCCGTTTTTATAAAGAATTTTAGAATGAATAAGAATTGTCTTCGTCTCAAGACGTTCGACGGTCTCATTCTAAAACTTAACGTATATGCTATAAGTAATACCTACTTATTATTACTACTTAAAAAATATCTTCCAACAGAGCGCATACGTTTATAATAATTAGTCAGTTTCATTTGGTTTTTTTTTATGAAATATAATTGTGATCTAGCTCACGAGTGTTTAATGCGTTTTTACACTTCTTCGCAATTTTTATAAGCACTTATTATCCTTAAGTCCAACAAATGGACTTCAATTCACGGAACTTAACCACAAAAAAAAACAGAGTAAAATTCCATAAATAATGACTAAATTAGAGCACATTCCTGTTAGATATCCATATTGGCTGATATTATTTATTTATTTATTATTTATTATATGCTTTATTGTACACCATAAAATAACATTATAAAAAGAAACTTAAAAGTAATACAAATACAATGGGCGGCCTTATCGCTTTCCGCGATCTCTTCCAGGCAACCTGGTATGGACAGTAATTGTCTGAACTTGAAGTGGGGTTGTCATTGGTGTGACATTAACATTGTGAAAACTACATTATAATAGATACACAGATAAATACATATGCTATGTAATATATACATAAATACATACATACTAAATATAATGGCAACAAAAAAAAGAAAAAGAATGATGAATGACTCTAATGGTAATCACAAATCAACACGCTAAGACGAAGACAGTGACAGGTAATGTTCCTTTACGAGTCTTTTGAACACAGGCAATGATTGAGCACGTTTGATTGGATCTGGCAATGCATTCCACAGACGACTAGCTTGAACAGTAAAGGATTTATCCAAAAATATTATGGACCTTACATATAAAAAAAAATCGTCGTTGTTTATCTATTGTTTATCAGATTCGTAATTCGAATTTTCTGTACACAGTTTGAATTTAGAACCTGCTAATAATTTTCCAGACAGTCTCGAGATTTGTATAAATGAGGTTAAACACGTTTAGTATATATGTCCAAGTTTTATCAAATCAAATTATTTAAACATGCTTCCTTACGGCCGTCCATATATTTAAAAATTCGTGAGCCAACTTCAGGTGGGTGTTGTCAATTAGTAGTTATATTCGATTACTATTTGGCAACGCCCACGTTCTTACGTTGTTTTCACACTGATTTATAGTGTCAATGGGTCGATGTTGATTCTTCTTATTATGGTAAGTCTACGTGTTTTGCTATGTGGTAATGTGATATATTTTGTTTGCTTGATTAAACGATAAATTGTTTGTAGACGAGCCCCCGAGTGTGAATGTTGTAAGCGATTTTACCTATATTTGGGTTTCAAGTGGTTTCTTGCCCGTCCTAATTCTTATGATTCTTGATATTCTCCAGTCTGCAGGCAAGCATATTATAAGTTGGGGGATTACATCGCTGATAAAAATGCTTGGTTCTACGCTAGTCCTGCTCCACAGCCACAAGGGCACAAACACAAGAGTTAAGCAGAAAAGTTCTGAAGTATTGTTGGACCTGCTGAAGACTGTATGAATATATTTGTGTTGTGTAATACTCACATATATGTGAGTACTATGTTCCAACTGCAAATCTACCATTTACTGTACCTATGTGTCGTTCGTTGACTTCAGTGTACCCTGGCAGTTGATAGTGTGTCATGCTCTCTCTAATGTCTGTCTGATGGTGGCACATGTGTTGATTCGGTTCCCTTCATGATGGTTGAGCTGAGTGGTGCCGATCCATGTGTCATGTTAGTGAACGGGTGCCATCAATTGGGATTCGTCATAACTTAGCTGCCTCGGACTGTATATTGTATTTTTAATTGTTTCTTTTACTTTAGACGCTTTTACGTGCACGTTTTTTTCTTTTTACGTCGTTCTCACATATATGTATGTATTTTTCCAACCAGAACAATGTTACCAAATACTTGTAAAACACTTTTTTTTTAAAGAGTAAGTGTGGAGTTTCTTGTTCGTTCTTCTCCATAACAAGCTACATTTCCGAACGGACGGTAAAATCAATTAATATTACTTTTTAATTTAATATTTTTTCGACGTTCAAAAGTGCCGCTTAATGAGCTAATTGAATAAAGACATTTTGATTTTGATCAAAAAAATCAAAATCAGAGTATAGCGTTTCCATTGCTGGGACACAGTTGTTCTCTCTGTGAGAGGGTGTGGGGATGTCATATGTCTTAGAATTTTTGGTTCCAGGACATGCCAGTTTCCTATCGATGTTTTCCTTTACCGTTTTGAGAGCAGTGGTGATGCAATAACCAACACAAAGCAAACCACCGCGCTGGGTTCAAACCCATGACCTACAACTTGTACGTCGCAGCTGTTACCACTGCTCTGGGCCACCACTGCTTTTGATATAATAATTATTTTTTTACTGTTACAGTAAGAACAAACTTCTAAATAATTCATTACGATCTAGCCTAAAAGACGAATAAGCAATTTAACTCTAACTTAATATGTTAAGTTATAGATTATGTTGAAAATAAGAATAGTGTCCATTTGCACTTTTACACAAGTCCGTAGCACTTTCTTAGAGTCTGATATAATTTATAAAAACACTATGTTCATGTGCTATATGTATAGCACAGCGTTGTCACTATTATTCATTCACTTTGTACACTACACTAATTCAAAAGGTTTAGTTCTTTTTAGCCTACGCACTAAGTCTGCATTGTCTAGCAGCTGGACAGCCTCAACATTCACGTGTCGACGAAGTCTGTGTTCGTGGGCTTCAGCAAATTTTTGGATGATGGTGGTGAAGAATTCCGTTTTAAGGTCACGGTGAAGATCGCCATTTCTTATGTACCAGGTGATATAATAGTGATTAAAATAATGCGCTAGTAGTTGGACAATTCATTAAAGTTAAAAATGCAAATATGACTGCTAAGATTAATTTTATGACAGGTAGAGGCCGTAGGCTCATGGTTTTGTTATCCGTAATGAACCTAGTAACAAAAGAATCTACAATTTAACATTTAAAGGCAATCAAGGCGGAACAGAACCTGATTACAATCTTTTCTTAAATCTAAAGCATCGCGAGCTTTGAATGTTTCTTCGTGTCAGTTTGATAGAGGGGCCATAAAAATGGGTCACGCCGCCCTATGGTTGTTGTATGAACGGGCGGCCAAGGAAATGGGCCATAAACTGCACGTAAAATAAACGATTTCGTGTCAAAAGTGTTGAAACTTTGCTGGTTCATGGTTATTTCTTGGTAAATGAAAATAAAACGGTATAGTATATTAAGGTTACACTAGTCGAAAATTCTTCCACACAAACGTAGTCTAGAGATTACTCCGCTGTTTGACGATGTACGTTCAAAATAAAAAAAAATATTTTTCATTTCAATTTGTCTTATCATTATCTAGTCCTGTATGGAAACAAAAATGTAAAAAAAAATATATTTGAAACTTATGAGCGTCGAAAGTTCCATATTTCAACGCTAATTTTAACGCATCTTTGGGCGGAAATAAATACCATAAGAAGAAGGAAAATTGCAAAACGGCCTCCATACAGGGATAGATTAGTAATTCAACAATGCAAATAATTTTATTTTGAAAAACTACAAAATGTTTTGTAGTTTTTTCATGATATCTAGAATCCCAAAGGTCTGTTTGTAAAAAATCATGCGCTCCTTTTCGTCCTAAATCATCATCCATTCGATACAAATTTGCAAAAGTGCTAATTCGTACGCGAACTAGCTTCTTACTGCTCATCACAGCATCTATTTCTTTCGCTGGTGTTGTCAGATAAGATAGCATGCATTTTAACCCCGCGCACAAAATAGTTCGTGCCGTAGACTAGTTCTGCAGAGGTAGTAAGTAATGAGTTGGTAGCTTCTTAGGGCATGCTAAAACTATGACATCATTATAATCATGATAAACACACACAGACATACATAAACTCACGCCTTTTTCAAGGGAGTAGGCAGAAACTATAGAACATCACATGTTACGACACGTAGGTACTTTTCACAGCTAATGGTTATATTAAACGAGTGCAATTTGGTAATATATCAATTTCATATTCCGATCTCTCTCTTCTTATTCATTGTCTTTATTGCTGCAGGTTGGGCCCGTCTTGTAAATCTTTAATGGAAGCACTGACTAGCTTCTTATTCACTCTATCTTCGGTTCTTCTCAGGACCAAGGTCACCGTGAGCCCTGATCTGATCTGATCGGCGAGTAGGTGAACGTCCTCGTGGTATTTTCTATCCCGATCAGTTAATCTTTAACTATACCTAGGTTTTGACTGCACATTCTGATTTTATATTATGATCTATAAATAAAATAGTGGAATACTCGACAATTTGCAGCTATTTTCGTATGGAAATCACCAACTGCATGGTTGTTATTGTCCACTTTGATGGCGACCTTGTGAAAATTATTCAGCCGCAAATCTCGCTTCCGATCGGCACATTTCCTGTCCATCACGTTGCGTTTATTTATAATATGCATATAGTGAGTGTACTGCTGTGAATTTTATGAGAAGCCTTTATTTGTTGCTGTTGGCCCCGGCTGCCAGTTTTTTGCCAGCCTTTGACAGTAGTTACAGATTGTCAGAAGCCAGTCAATCTGAAACCAGTTTTGCCAAGAGTGTCGTGTTACTCAGTTATTGGGTTGTGGAGGTCAGATAGGCAGTCATGAAGCCATGTAGAATACTGGTGCTCAGCTGCATCTACCTAGACTGGATCATCATCATCATCATATCAGCCGAAACACTTCCACTGCTGGACATAGGCCTCCCCCAAGTCTCGCATCCAGCGGATCCCCGCAACCTTCACCAGGTTACAGGTCCACTTGGTTGGAGGCCTTCCAACGCAATGTCTTCTGGTTCGCGTTCGCCACTCCAGAACCTTTCTACCCCATCGGCAATCCGTTCTGCGAGCAATGTACCCTGCCCACTGCCACTTAAGTTTGGCAATTCTTCGAGCTATGTCGGTAACCCTGGTTATTTTGCGGATCTCTACATTTCTGACTGACTTGATGCCGACCCCAAAATATGTAGTTGGTAAAAATGTTTTGTATTCAAAGGTTGAAAATGGGACCTAATATCTACTAAGCTTATGCTTATGATCAACCGTATGATGGATCAAGATAATGACTGGACATAAAAGATACTGGGACCTCTGAGTTTGTTTTGTAGTCGGAGCCCTGCGAAGAGCTTAAGACACAGTGGCCTGCAAGCAGCTTGTCAGTGAATCCGTCGAAGCTTTCCAGGACGAGCATGACCTTCAGTAATCATCATCATCATTTCAACCGAAATACGTCCACTGCTGGACATAGGACTCGGCCAGGCGTCGCCACATTGACCGACCCCTTTGCGTCTCGGATCGAACGCCTTCCCGCAACCTTAACCAGGACATCGGTCCACCTAATGGGAGGCCTTTCCAACGCATCGTCTTCCGGTTCGGATCTTTTCGGCCCCATCGGCCATCCGTTCTGCGAGCAATGGACCCTGCCCACTGCCATTTAAGTCTTGCAACTCTTCCTTCTACCTTCAGCAATGAAAAACACAAATAAGAAGAGAAGTCGGCTAGGAAAATACAAAACTCGTCTGATTTTAAAACATCACTTTTCTCGAGAAAAATTGTTCGTCCAAACCCATTTACAGAAACAAATAGTACTTAGATCATTTCTAATTTTGTCCTGCATGCAAATTGTGATTAGCAGTTAAGATTTCGAAATGTTTTTAGCGCCAGATGACACAAGACTCGCAAAATGTCGTCACTCTCAAACCGTCGTAACATCTTGTTTCAACGAACATGTGTGAATTAATAGATGCCTTTTCAATAATGTATGGTGCTATGACGTCACTGCATTTCCATGGCGTCAAGGTATTGTACGGCTATGGTTATTTCGTTCAATGTCAACGGGCGCGTCCTACATAATGATTCTATTTATATTACATATTTGTACTTGTTGGTTTTCTATAATAGAATAATCTACTTAGTATGCTCGCAGGGAATTGAGATTTGTTAAGTAATCTAAGGTGTCAATAAGGAAGTATTTAAGAACGATCAAATAATAATCAAAATTGATTGGTGTATGGTAAGAAACCCAAACAAAAACTTTATTTTAGCCACCAGACTATACATGCAAGGAGGTGCGCTTGCACTCGCCGTTAAAAAAAACCCCTTCAAAAATATTAGGCGGGTTGTTATAATTTTCAAGCTCATTTCACTCGTTCTTGCATTCCAATTCTCGATCTTTATTTTTCAAACATCTTTGCATAAGTCAATAAAGTTAGTTCTACCTCTTTACAAATTAGAAAAAAACACATTCTATTCTAGCCAGGGTACTGAAGATGCACTGATAATAGTCCTGCCGTCGCCCATGAGACTATATAACATTTTTCAGCGATAGCGATTGTCGAGAATTCAAAAATGTATGGTATTGACATGCTCTACAAAGACGCCACGTGTTCAATCTAATTTGGCATTCGACAATAAATTGTAATCCGGTAGAATGTCACTTAGTTTATAGACCATTAAGTATTATTTATCATCTACGAAATGAATAGACAACTGATAGAATAAAACAACTTTATAGAAAAATCAATATTGCAAGTATTGCGTGAACAAGACAATAACTTATCTAACAGGTACGATAACCATAAAGAAATAAAATACAGCTCTGTGACATGATAGCTTCTTTTACGATAGAATTATGTCTTTATGACAGAGCTGCTAAAACTGGCTTCCGCTGAATGTCGTCACCAATTCCGCAATATCTACCGCTGTATGTAGCTGCTACGCCATTTTGCTACATGGTAATTTTAAGAGTATCTCAAGTTCTCGACGCTCAATGGTTTTGTCATGCACCATATTTTTATAATTGTACAGCTTCAACAGATCTTTAATTATGTGTTCTGTGTCATGTAGTTTCAAGTCGTATCTGTAGATTGTAGGTACAAACAGAGTACAATTTTACTGTCTATTTAGTTACACTATGAGTCTGCATTTCGAATTGTAATCATTAGAAGTCCTTGGGTTTTCATATCAGCTTACAATGTAATGAGATACAAATCCCAGTTGAATTTTAATTTGTATAGTCATATCTGTAGTGAACAAGAAACGAATAATTTAAGCAGTAAGAGCAAATGAGACAGAGAAATCGAAAAAATATATTAGACTTGTTGTCAATCCTAACCAGACGAGAAATGTTGCAAATTTTTCTTCTCATACATACAATGGAATGGGAGCAAGCCATAACACGATTCTTGATTGACATTGTGGTCGTAAATAAAGAGGGGAAAGTTAATAAATATTTATTAGGTAGCAAAAAAACAATTGCTAATATTAATTGGGGTTGTGAAGATTTTGATGTCGTAACAATAGGAATATTGTAGATAAAAAGTTGTGTACAATATTGATATGTACGATGAAATATGTCTTATATATCGTTATAAGAAAGCATAACACTTTAAAGGAACTTAGAGGCATAACATACTTCAATGGATTAAGGATCTTATTATATCAAATGTTGCAACTGTTAATTAATGACTTTGAACATCATAGGACTACATAATGGATGTACTCCAACTATTATCAACAGACAATAACAATGATATATCCCTAACTGTAACGCAATGGACCTTGAAATTAAGAGTGTTCTTGAAAATCTGTTGAACATCTGCCGCATAGTATTCGAGTAAATTGGACTAATTGTTGCAGTGGAGCGTGATAACATCGCATGACATCAGGACTATTATTCTATTTTGTTGTCCACTTCGCGAACTCGATGGTAAAATTGTAGTGTTCCACTTGGAAATCTGTATGCAGACCGAGTGTGAATCCGCAATGATATACTTGTAAAATAAAACAAGTGAATTTGCGTTGGAAATATGTCAGTGAACTTTTAAAAAAGCTTATTTGATGCTCAAAATTATTTTCATTTTCTGTTTAACAAATGTAAGAACAATAAAAAACTTTTTGCAAAAAAATACTACCGACTTCCAAATAAAAAACTACAAAGTGAAAAATAACTTAACTTTTGGAAGTCGGTGTCTTTCGTAGGAACCATTTTTTTGCGATAAGGACACCAACTTCCAAAAGTTAAGTTATTTTTCACTTTGTAGTTTTTTATTTGGAAGTCGGTAGTATTTTTTTGCAAAAAGTTTTTTATTTTTCCCTTTTTAGTTTTACCTACCTAATAGCAAGTTGTTTATTAAGGTCCCTTTAACTCCAGAATAGATTAACCGAATAACATGAAACTTGAACATAACCGGTGAAATGAGAGATCTGCGTACCCAGAAATGGTATAAACAACAAACAGACATGCGATTGCAGCAATCCCGAGAGTTTTGCCGTTATTTATTGAAGAGTTCTGTTAAGTATCTCCGAAGTTCTTCATCAGACGTTCGCCAAATTAAAATGGGACCAATTTCGAAACATATTCTTTGAAACAAAAAAAAGAATTTTCAAAATCGGTCCACAATTGACGGAAATATCGGTGAACATACATAAAAAAAAATATACAAGAAGTCGAACATAGAACCTCCTCCTTTTTTGTAAGTCGGTTAAAAAGTAAGGTATCCGATAGGTAAAACTTGAGAATATGATTGGCTATGGCCTGTCACAGGTCTATGCCAGGGTCATAACCTGACCCCGTCTATGACATTATACTGATTGGTATCATCTAAATCATTATTTTTATTTAGTTTTCTCAGTATCGCCTATTTCAATCAAATGATATTGGAAGAAAGGCCCATAATTTATTATAAGCAGACATCTTATGATTAATCGGTAATCGATTGAGTGTGACCACATTATTTTTATATTGTTTGTACTTATTCTGTTATACCTAACTCATCTCTGTATCTCGTCATCGTTTAGTATCTCTGCTATTTGACCACAACAGCCAAGAATTTCAATATAAGTTTTTAAGCTGACATGGTCACAATCATTAGAATTAATATTAATTCAAAGAATATCAATACTATAGAATGCGTTGCCACTACTTGCCACGATAGCATAGTAAAATATTGACCTATGTCATACTTCTCAGGCGCGACCCAATTCCTCGACCTAGTTATAGTGTCGATTTAAAAATAGTATCTTTTAGCTTAATTGTAGCCACATTCATGTTTTCATGTGACGTACACAATTATTATTGAAAAAGCAGTTTTATTATGTTAAATACATTGGAAGTATCTTTTGTAGCTAACCTAAAATGTTTCAGGTGTCTGTGATACAATAATTTCCATTAGTACAGGTACGTTCTCCCTTTCTGATCCTGTAAATGTGTCTTTACTGAATAAACATGTCGTAACTTTGAGTGTATTTCGGACACCTAAAAATTCTAAAACCATTTTCAGTTCCATGTTATATCCAAATCACGTTTTTTTTATATAAAACATAAAAGTACAACATAAAAATGTCGTCACTTTACAGGGGTATCATTAAGGTTTTGGACAAATTTGTCCCGAATGCTATACCTTTGGGAACACCCTTCTGGTCCGAAAACGATATTCTTCTGGGCTCCGATCGGTAAATGGAGTTTGGTGATCGCTGGATTGCTATTGTTTATATTTTAGACACAACAAAATAAGAGTATACAATATATTCATGTTACAATTGACGAATAGATAAGATGACTGTCAGAAGAAGGTAAAATCTTGCGGGGCACTATAAAAAAAAAAGAACATATCAATAAATGCTTATAAATAAATAACTGCCAGTAATTGTTCAAGACTAAACAAGATAGACGAGAAGACTTTCGTCATATAAAAGTTTCACCTAACACTGATAGAAAGCGAAGCATCTGATGAATAAGAAATTATTCGGCCTAAGTAGAAATGCATTAACGAGTATCGATTGATGGAACCTACATAATTAATGGGCAGGCCACAGGTCGAACAACCCCGACTGATAAACATATATATACATCCATAGAACATTAATGTTAGGAATCCAATGACCCGGTCACGGAAATAATTATAATGATATTTGGACAAATTATATATTCAGGTGAAACATTGAAAATTTTCCGACTAGAGAGAACTGGAATTTTCCGCCTGAAACAAATCGATTTCTAGTTTTGTTTTGTATACCGATGGAAATAGTAATAATATGATTGTAGTGACAAAAATAACTATATATTTTATATATAGACAAGTAAGTAGATAAATGATTATGTGATTGGGATGATGATATGGCTGAAAAAGCTTCAGTCATTTGCTCACTGGTGAGCGTCGAGATGCGTCCGACTAAAATTCGTGACGATTTCCCTCTATTTGTGGTGATCTTTGGCATGTTGTAGTTCGTCGGAGATAATAGTGTCCACCCTAATTGCTTAAGTGTTTTGACAGCACGAAGCATTTTCGCTCTCTTTCATTTCGATAACTCAATAGTATTTATTTATTGCGTGTTTTACGCTGTCAAGCAGACTGGTTTTGAGCATATGAATCAATTAATGCAAGCACGTACGCATTTAAGATGCAAGTGTTGCTTGATTTGGTCCTGCGAATGGCACTCTATGTCAAGAATCAAATATAATTTCTACTGCGATTCTTGCTTACGAAGTCACTTTAGTAAATCTTTTTACTTCTTTCCTTTGTTCAACTAACGTATTTAGCCATTGTGTTAATTCATGGCCACGACCTACTGCTGTAGAACCACGTGTTACATTAATATTCCAAACAATGCCCCCTGTGAGCTAACATGCCCAAAATCCCCAATGTGTGTGGACTGTGGACTGAACCGTGTAAACAACTACAAATCACGTCGGTAGCTTTGTTTTGATTTGCCTAATATTCTTCGAATTGGTCTGGTACGCAAATATTTTTTTCTTGTTAAGGCTTTGTGGTTCTTTTCATGCTATATTTAATTAAGGTGGACTTAATTCATTTTATTTCTTTGATTGGTTATTTTTAATATTTCACTTAAAATATTTTTCTTAATTTTCATTTAATTATTTCATTCAATTATGTATTTACTAGTTTCTGCCAGCGGCATCGCCCATGTGCTATTCCATAATCTATCTCTGTGCCAAATTTCTACCAGATCCGTTCAGCCGTTTTAGCGTGATTGAGTAACAAAAATACACTGATCTATCCAAACTTTCGCATTTATAATCTTAATAAGATAAGATTATTTTCATGTTTTTTTTTCATTAAACGAGTATATTACGTATTTCCACTTTAGTATTTTATTTTATTTGGAAAACACCACTGACTGTCAACAATTTTGTTTTAAATTTGTTAAGTCCTTCCAAAGGTTGTCTAGGTAGATATCGTTAAACGTTGATATTGTCTGCCAGCGATAAGGGATATTGTAAATGGGTAGTGTTATAATTTTGGAATACGATAAAGTATATTCTATCTATCTTTAAACAGAGGAGCATGTCCAGTCACCTTTAGATAATATTACAGTATTATATAACACATAGAAAAAACCATAAAAAAGTCTTGCCATTGTCGAATCGAAACGAAACTGTTTAAAATATCTATCAGCAAACGATGGTCTCAGAATCAAAAGTTTTTGTATTTCTTTCAATCAAAAGAACGCATGTCTATGTTGCTTTAGTAATGTTGTACACTGACGACATATTAAGCCGTATAGTACCAGTAAAAACTGACCTGTCGTTGATTGGAAAACTTAAACTATGTAAGCTCAGCTTATATTGGCAATATAATATAGCTTCTTGGTTGTACTGAGTACTTAATGAGTCACACAGATGCGTGGAGGCATTTCGAGTAAGCGGATGAATAAATAAGCCATTATAAAATTAAACTCGCAGACTACGCAATGGTGATCTAACAGGTCAGGGCTGACAAAATATTTTTCTAACAAATTTTTATATTTTTGGGAGTGTTTTCATTTCGGTTCAAGGGTAAATTGGTTATTGAATTGTTATGATAAGGTGTGAGAGATCTTGCGGCACAGCCTCTAAAATTTATTTATTTTCTTACAACATCGCTAACCATCAGGTGAGATAGTGGTCAAGCGCGAACCTATCAACAACGTAAAAAAATCTCCATCTCATACGCACAAAGCGTTATGAAAATACTTTCATTGTGCGTACAGCTAAGGAGTGGAATACCCTGCCAGCGTCTTTGTTTCCTGATAGCTACAACCTAGGGGTCTTCAAGTCAAGAGTGAATAGATTCTAGGCAAGCGTGCTTCACCTTCAACCACATCATCACTTAACATCAGGCGAGATAGTGGTCAAACACGAGCCTATAACAATTTAAAAAAAAAGAAAGTTAGAGAATAGTTCCATCCTACAGCAAACGTACGTAAGATAACTAGTCTTAAATTTAGTCTTGTTTGAATGACCAATAATGACGCAGAGAAATGACTTTTGTAAGATACTGAAACTTTACTATTTTATTTAAATTAAACCATTTATACCATCCGGTAAGACTTGAAGCCGACCCCAACAATAATTGGGAAAAAGGCCAGGCAGATGATGATGGCACTTTAGAATTGTCAAGGAGTCGTCAGTCTAAAAGGTGAAGCTATGCACACTCGAAAGCACGGGCGTACATAGATCTCTACGCACGGAGAAGCACGTGCAAGAAACTCCACGGACACTCTTTGAAATCAGAAAATAATAACAAAGTACTTCAGTACTTTTAATCAAGTACCTTCCTAAGTATTATTATCTTAATCTTAATTAAAATAAAGAAAATTATTGTTTTTTATCATGATCACCACAGTACACACACACACCACATCACACACATCACATCATCATCCACACCACACACATCATCCACACATCACCATACCACATCACACACACCACATCGTCGCTTGCCATCAGGGGAGATTGTGGTCATGTGGTCAAGCGCGAGCCTATCCCAAATAAAAAAATAAAGAAATGTCAATTACAAATCTTTTAGTTATAGAAAGCTAAACAATTATTGAGTACCTATCATCGGCAATTTTTATCCCGGCAAAATTAACGAATATGGGGTAGACGACGTGAGTCAAACCGCGATAAAAGCTTGTATATCAAAATAAATTTATTGGTGAGTATAACAGCTCACAATGTTAGGACCCATTAATATGTATTAATGCTTATTATTTATCCGTGGTGCTAGGCAACTGGGCTTATCCCAGTTGTATATGACCCTTTGTGCCTATTGGCCTTGTTTGTTCTGTCTCCTGCTTGATATGGAGGGAAGTGGAAATTTACATTTTTCCTACTCCTCCGTTATTCTTTTCTGATTAATTTCGTTGCGGGATCCAAGACAGGTAAATTCATTCTCCGGGACTTCGTCGAGCTTCATTGCCTCGGCGCTTTTCTGGTGGTCGCCACTGTTGATTCTGGCTTTCAGGAGTTGCAGTGGTTTGGGAATAGTGCGGTGGGATTGTCCCAAAAAAACCCTAACGCATTACTTTTGTCAGTCTGTTTAGCTGTATAACAAAAAGGCGAACGTCCTTGATGATTTTAGACTCGATTCGAACTACATACACACATTTGTTGTAACGTTTATAAACTACAACAACTCTATAGTAGTGATGTTATGTATAAATCTCACCGTAATGTAGTTGAGGTGAGCTCCAAATCCTAGCATCGGTTGAGAGTCAGTTGGGATGACAGCTCACTTCGAGCTCTCTACACCTAAGTCATCACGGTGAGGTATCAACAGAATTGACCGGTAGTTTATACTCCAGACAGTGAAAGAGCTCCAAGATCTGATTCTACCATTTGCTTTCCGTAAATCTCCAGAACCTAGCTCATCATCAACATCATCATATCAGCCGAAAGACGTCCACTGCTGGACATAGGCCTCCTCCAAGCGTCGCCACATTGACCTGTCCCGTGCATCTCACAACCAGCGGATCCCCGCAACCTTCACCAGGTCATCGGTCCACCTAGTGGGAGGCCTTCCAACGCAACGTCTTCCGGTTCGCGGTCGCCACTCCAGAACCTTTCTGCCCCATCGGCCATCCGTTCTGCGAGCAATGTGCCCTGCCCACTGCCACTTAAGTTTGGAAATTCTTTGGGCTATGTCGGTAACGCTGGTTCTCTTGCGGATCTCTACATTTCTGATTCGATCACGCAAAGAAACTCGGGCATAGCCCTTTTCATTGCCCTTTGAGTGACTGTAAGCTTTCTGATGAGGCTCATTGTAAGCGACCACGTCTCAGAGCCATATTTCATCACTGGCAACACACACTGGTCACAGACTTTCGTCTTGAGACACTGTGGTAAGTTGGACGAGAAGATACCGCGCAACTTCCCGAACGCTGCCCAGCCGAGTCGGATTCAACGCTTGACCTCTTTCTCGAACCTACCTCACTGCAAATAATGACACAGATGATGACAAAATATAAATACACGGGAAACAGAACCAATATGATGCAAAATCGGAATCACCCACTTAACCATTGTTAAACGACATTTAAAACCCATAGTTAATGAGGTCCTCGCGTGTCTTCACACATTGCATTTACAACATCGATTTTATCATTATCAACTACCTGTTCTTATGACGGTAGATGTTTTATTTCTTTTGGTAATGAATTTTTTACAGTGACCCGAAGATCCCAAAGTCTATGGATTGGAAGGCCAAATAAGCCTTGCCGTCAAACTTTTATACTAAATATGCTAAAAATTTGGATGCACTCACATGATATGATGAGTTGCACATCCCCATCACCCCAGTGTCAATAGGCTGTATGTGCCAGATTTATTAATTTTAAAATGGAAGGTAAGAACTTATGGATAAGAGTCACATTGTTATCAGATGCTACCATGGTAGTCAGCAGAGCTTTTTATTTGTCATCATTTTGTGACTGTGGGAACTAAAGTACTATCAGTGTTTGTAATTTGAAGCTATTTGCAAGAACGTGCCATATACGCGGTTGCTTCCTACCTGTCATTTATGTCAAAATTGTGATCATCATCTGCCTAGCTTTTTCCCAATTGTTGTTAGGGTCGGCTTCCAGTCTTACCGGATTAAGCTGAGTACCAGTGTTTTACATGGAGCGACTGCCTATCTGACCTCCACAACCTAATAACTGGGTAACACGATACCTCTTGGCAAGACTGGTGTCAGATCTCAAGCTTCTGACTACTCGTAACGACTGTCAAAGATCTTCAAATGACAGCCGGGACCAACGGCTTAACGTGCTTTCCGAGGCACGGAGGAAACTCGGTATGTTGAAATGGTCACCGATTCACGGACCGACCTCGTCAAGCGTTGCTTAAAATTGATGATCGACCAGTGCGGCTGTTATTATTTAGCCACGAGCTCCTCTATGTCAAAATTGTGATCATGAATCCTAATTCACTGAGTACTTTCCTTAACGGGTAATTAACTTTTTACAAAGAGTAAGAAGGGAAATAGAACTTCCTTAAAACTATGCACCGACTGGAGTCTCTATAAATTCTGCCCTAATTTCGAAAAATACAAGTTGCTACGAACTTAGTAATTCAAATAGTAATAAAAATAATTTATTACTCTAATGTATTACTCTTGCTCAAACGTTCTTTTTCTTTGTACATATAGGAATGGAACTTTCATATTAACCGTCCCTACGCTAAAAAAATATAGTGTAAATGAGCTTCTCTCTAAATTCTGTCCTAATGCCGAAAAATACAATTCGCTATCTATTCAAAAACTTTTGTTACTCAAATAGTTAATTACTCTAATGTATTACTCTTGTTCAAATGCCCTTTTTCTTTGTATATATAGGAATGGAACTTTCGTAATAAACGTCAAGATGGTGTAAATGTAATTTATTGTATCCTTTGGGTAACTTCAAGCAGCTTGTGAATGCATGACTGATTCAAATGTCTGCACGGTCGAGTGATTTCGGTGTGTAGACGCTTCGAAACCCAAAATTGTTTGTAAGTTCTGCTTGATGCCGAAATATAATTCGAAATTAGTCTTATTTTAACTTAAGAAAAACAAATTAAGTTATAGTTTATATTCAAGCCTTAAATTGTTATAAAAAACTGCATTCTTCAAATCGTCGTGAGTACTACTGTAAACATGAGGTTGACTTCGAGATTTGATTCTCGTGTGGGCTTTTCCAACTGGAAATGTTCAATAGCAGTATAGATTGGATCTGGATTTGTTGATGACATTTCTTCCTCTATTATGTATTACCTAAGTTCTATTCTTAACAGGCAAAATGATTTGTACTAGAGGAACACGTCTGCCTACATAAATTATTTTCTACACCATTAGCAGAGTCATCTCAATCACCTTTCTATTAATTTATATATGTATATAGGTGGGTTTATTTTGGCTACAATTACATATATTGTTATTCAATTTTACTTCAATAATTATTTATTTTTTTATGGACCTGCCACGTTATCTCTCCACCACCCTTGGTTAACTGGTAGAGTACTGCATTAAGTCCGGCATAATGTACCTGAATCTTGCATGAAGTTTTAAATAAATAAATAAATCTCCCGATTTTTTTATTTGATTTGATTCGATTGAAGCGCGATGTAATGGTATGTTATTTTGAAAAACAAAGTGGTGTAAAGAGGTAATCTACTTCGAATAAGAATTGTAATGTAAGCCCAGACTGTCTGTTTAATTACTAGTAATTCTAAGGGCAAGAACAGACCGAAAAAGCGTTAGAAAGAAGACTTCTATATGTATACTAACCTGCATTATAAATATTCGACATTAACTCTATTTGGTAATACAAAAGAGGAAGGTACAGAGCAAAGCAAATAGTTACTATAAGATGTAAAGGAAACATCATCATTTATAATAGAAAAATTACATTTGCCTTCATCTCGTCATCGGTGACGAACTTATGACTCAGAATGACCAATGACCATCAGTTACCTTATTACCTTTACAAACGAATGGTACGTTGACTAATGTCATTAGTAAATCCTTACATATTTTATATGCTAGAATTCTAGTGTTACTACTATAATGATATAGGGCAATAGGTATGTAGTAATTTATTAAAACTGGATATAATTATACCTAGATCTGGCATTTCTCATCTAAACTTATTCATGACGAACTCATTAGTGAAAATAATTACCACTTAACGTAAGTTCGGTTCCATTACGTGACTTTTCACATGTAACTTTTTAAGAAAATTTTGGTAGGTTGGTAATTAATTTCCCGTGGTTTTTATTGAACGTCAAAAAATCGTTTATTACTTAAGGGGGTCATAACTTTGAAAGAACTTCTTTGAGTAGGTAAACAGTCAACGGGCCAGGATTGCCACGCAGTGGGTACCTGGAGACGGACGTCGTAACCGAGGCAGGCCTAAAAAACGCTGACGTGACGATCTGGACTCGTTCCTACCGGATTTGCCGGAGAAGACAGGAGACAAAGTAGCCTGAAAAGATGTGGGGAGGCCTTTGCCCAGCAATGGGACAGAGTGGGCTGAATAAAAAAAAACTTTCAAAGGCAACTAATTAAATAAGCAAGAAGTTTTCAATCACTAAAATCTTTAATTTACCTTTTTACCCCGTAGTGACGTACATATTTATAGACGTCAGTTTGACGTTTCTGACAGGTAAACCCTAAAAACCTTAAGGAAAAACCTTCAGGTTTCCAGTGACCAAAAGGGAAGTAATTTATAAACTTGTCTTATAGGTAAATTGATTTAAAGTTAATGCTCATTTAAACATCGACTATGGTTAAAAAATATAGTGCTGTGTATTAAAAACGTTTTAATAAAAATAAACTCGTTTAAGTTGTGTTTTGGCGCGCAAAAAGCTCTTCTGTGTTTATTTTTTTTTTACAATGTGTGTTACTGTTTATAAATATTGGTTTATTAGTAGCTGGTTAAATAGTTGAAGTTTAGTGAATCAATTTTATCACATGGGTAAGTTTAATTTAATTATCTGTGCGGACAAATATACGGCTGTTGAAATAATTTAAAAAAGCCGTTAAGTGTGAGTCATGTGCTTTATTTAGTTGATGGTATTATACAGTTTTAATATATAGGTATTATAGTTTGGTATGTGGCTTGGCGCCTCTATTCTTTATTAGGGATTTTGATCTATCATTAAATTGAAACCATTCAATCAATCTGCCTAGCCTTTTCCCAATTATGTTAGGGTCGGCTTCCAGTCTAACCGGATTCAGCCGAGTACCAGTATTTTACATGGAGCAACTGCCTATCTGACCTCCACAACCCAGTAAATGGGTAACACGCTACCCCTTGGCTAGACTGGTGTCAGATCTCAAGCTTCTGACTACTAGTAACGACTGTCGAAGATCTTCAAATGACAGCCGGGACCACCGGGCTGCTTTCCGAGGCTCGGAGGAAACTCGGTATGTTGAAATGGTCACCACCAATCCATGGACCGACTTCGTCAAACGTTGCTTAACCTTGATGATCCACCCGTGCGCCTCTTATTATTTAGCCACGAGGTCGATTAAATTGAAACAATTTTGAGAAATATTTGCGCAGTTCTTTTTTTAAAGTGATTAGAATATGACAGGTTTCTGCTGGCTTTTTAATATAATCGATTTCTATTGTTAGTCTTACAGAAGAGACTTCCATAAAACCTATCTACTGGGCAAAGCCCTTCTTCACACGTCCGTCCTCTGCCATTGTTGACCAGTATTTTTGACTTAAGATGTCGGCTATACTTCACAAAATATAGCTCGATCTCTGCGACAGCTGTCAGTGTCAATACAGTAACTATAGCGTTTGACAGGTTAACTCTAACGTAACCATAAGGTCTACGTCAGTTTGACATATGTCGCAGAGATCAAGGTATCTTTTATGAAGTATAGTATTAAAATTTTATCAAACAAAAACTAGAGCATTTACCTGCCAAACCTTATCAGTCTTATTACAAAAAGCGGTTTAACTAAAAACCCAGGTTTAAATCTCTATAAACCACGGTTTAAATAAAAATGATATTACAAATAATGGTTTAGCGATAAACCATGGACCATATCATGGTCTAACGCTAAACCTCGGCGGCCCCTAGTTTAACGATGGTCTAAGTCGTATCTGTCAGTTTTTCTTTTAGGTTATAGAATCTTTTTCATTGTGTTGTGTTGTTTTTACCCGAAAATGGATATAAACATGGTGGATTTAATTGATATTGAGGATATTACTTTTTCCTCGGTACTCCAATTCTCAGTTTTTTTTTTTGGTCCATCACAACACTTAATATACTAACACATTATTAACAAAGAGGCAATTGTTATAATAGAGACTTGGAGAACTTAAAAATCCAAAGCCTAATGAACTTTGTTCAACAAGCGATGGTTTTATTTATTGTTATGGTTTTATGTAACGCGCGAGAATGTTACGTTTCGTTACACGTACGTAGATGTATTATTAGTAATTAATACGAATTTAAGTAATGTGCTTAAACCTAAGAAAAACTGCAATCGATAAAATAACTAACGTGTATATACATGCAAAATAACAAAGTGTCAATATTTTAACACTCCTAAACATCATTTAATCCTTATCGTATTAACAAAAAGTTTTCTTTTCTGGGCATACGGAACGTTGCAATTGAACGATACTAAGGTGAACGAATGATATTTGTTTTAATCTGTGGTTGATATATTGACAATGGTTCAAATGACGGTACTAAGAAAACCAGGGTTTTTTTAAGTTTTGTAATACGGACAAATTTAGACCATGGTTTTGCAGATAAGCCTGGACTTGATAGACCAGGTTTAAACCAAGGTTTATTGAGTTTTTTGTAATAAGACTGTATGTGTCATAATAAATTATACTACTTATTCTTAACACAAGACTTAAAAAGTCATGATTAGCTAAAAGAAATCTATATAAATCTCTTAGAGTACTTGTTTGGCAGAGACTGGCCATTTAAGTTGATGTGAAGGTCTTGATTGGCCTTAAAAGATTGTATCTGCCTTGTCTCTTTATGTAAGAACCATTATAGCTGAGAAAATGGTAATGAAGACATACTTTATAAAAATGTAATGACCGTTTTTTTCTTTTTTTATTTAATTTAAAGGTAAAAAAAAACAATTTAAAGGTGTTTTTCGTAGTTAATTTACATAAAGGTGATTAAAATCCACCAGAAAATAAACATTTGATATAGTTTTTTTCAAAATTGCAGTTCATTCCTTCAGTTAAATAGTAAACCTTTAGTACTTATATTGTTAATTTATACTGAGTATATTTATTAATATAGATCCACAAAATAAGACGGTATTAGATTAATTTACAGATATACAGACTAACTACAATATGTGTGAATAATTAACGTATCTAAATAAATTAAAACAAATAGGTACCTAAAGAAAACACAGATTTAATTTACCAAAAATTTTCAATACTTTTACTACCATCCTTGAAAAATTCAAACGGTAACATATTTTATAGAATTTAATGTAAAATTTGTAAGTAAAAAGCTTTTAATTAGACGTCACTTATACTGAAATATTATGAACTCTGATTCACATAGTTGACATTTTCAGCGATGCGCACGCTTTCAGAATTACCCTTGAAACTCGCGGGTTTTCATTTTGCAGACGAAAATATCGTTTGTTGACGTACAAAAATAACGTGACCGAGATTTGAATCTCACACGATGATCCGTTTTACAATCAAATTACAGTTTACTTAAAAATGATAGCCATTTATTGCGCGTGTCATCTATGAAGTTTGTGATAAAAGTTTGCGGCCGACATTTTTCTTTCGTAAATTAAGTTCTTGATAGCTGCAGCGGCGCGAAAACTACAAGCGACCGGTGACAAAAATAACCATTCATTGAAATAGAAGCGAGAAACATCTGTTTCTGTTTTGTACTCGCAAACACGAATTCTTTATTCCAATTGAAACCAAACTTTGAATTCACGTCCATTATTAGAAGAGAAAATAATCTAAACTCACCAGAAATATTCCATTGAAGACCACCAGAAGATATTTTATACAGCTCATCCCGCAACCCTCCATTTTGAATCGATTCAATTAGAAATAAACACAGAAAACCACAAAATATAATAAACCAAAGAATTTACAATTCGAATCAAACTGAATGCAGTGACAAACAAAAGAGCGGGAGTTCCGAATTTGAAATTGAACTTTTTTTTTAAATAGCGACACGGTCGTTCGCTCGCGTCCGGCCTCTCTGGCTGAATGCGACGAAGCTCGACCCGTTTTGTATTTTAGTAGCCCAAGAGTTGGGTGGTGTTAAGTCGCGTGAGGGATGTAGTCACGCACCGGCACCACCCCCAAATTACTTCGACCCTCAAATTTGACGTCGTTAAGTACTGATAGAGATCACTGTTAATCGGTTGGAACTGGCGATCGGTTATTGGTCTCAAATCTAAGATTGTTAAGCGGTTAGTTACCTAAGAACCTTCGTTTTTTTTATGGTAGACTGGCTTGATTGCTTCTAATTTAAGAATATACGCATTGAAGTATAGGACCCTTTCTATCCACAATTAATTTGTAGGTAAATGCAAAATACTTAATTATACTTAAGTCATATGAATCACCAAGGACCAATGACGTGATTTTATGTTGCGGATGTTTTATTACTACTCTACAAATTTGTCTATGAATTGCGTTAGTGTCAGAATGAATTCTGTAACCATTTGAAATTCGAACCAAAAGGACAACACAGTAGGGTTGAAAAAACAAGCAAAAAAAATGTTCAATTTGTAATCATCATTAATGTACGTGTTGTGATGAATGACAATAGATGTGTTTTTACAAAGCAAGCTTCCCCGAACGTGTTAAAAAAGTTTTTACCGTCGTAATGGACAAATCGATTTGGTGAAATGGACCTATCGGATTCCGATGAATCCAACGATCGAATCGAATCGATCGCCTCGACAAAACGATGTTTGAAAACACATATTAATATTATTAATCGGAAGTCCTAGTTAGTTAGTTTAGTTTTTATTTGCAAGAAACTATGGATAGATTGTTTGAAAGATGATAAGTGTAAAAGAAGTGGCTTATGAGTGCTAATGAGATGAAATTGCGCATGGAAGGAGACATGTTGCGCCGACCCCAAATCAATTTAAAAAAACTTATCTCTTAAAAGTTTTGGTTTGGAAAAGGTAGTCAGAAGTTGAAAAATCAGAAGTTCTAACGATGTCTTCTTAAGTCGATGATGATGATGTTAATTGTCTCTTAATTAACAACAGGAAGAGTCAAGGGGGTGGAGTGACATTCTACCAAAGAAAACGGAACGATAGCGCTTGGTGAAATGACAAAAATGTATTGGATTGCCAAACGCTATCTAAATGTCAGGTGACAAATTACTTAAATTTTCGACAAACGCCATCGCTGATAGAATGATACTTACGAGGAGGGATCAAAAAGTAGTGAGAATGAGATAGAATATAAAGACTATTGATAACTTAATAATTTATTTTTCTACATAGTTTCCGATTCTCTCTAGACACCGAGTCCAGTGCTTTTCTAAGGCCTAAATCCCTTTCACAAAAAAAGTTTTGTCTTGGTCCTGCAAAAAGCTCTCCACGGCATCTATCACCTCGTTATCGTCTTCGTACCTGTTTGCCCTTAAGTATTTTTCAAATTTGGGGAACAGATGAAAATCGCTAGCCGCCAGATCTGGTGAATACAGGGGGGTGGTCAACCAAATCGAAGCCAGCTTGCTGAATGGCAGCCATCGCAACTGCCGACCTGTGCGCGGATGCGTGGTCGTGATGAAACAGCACGCCCCTTCGAAGTTGCCCTCTCCTTTTCTCTTTGATGGCATTCCTCAACTTGGAAATGAAAGCTGCATAATATTGGCCTGTAATAGTGGTTCCACGCTCCAGATAATCAATCAACAATATCCCTACTGAGTCCCAAAATATTGAGGCCATAACCTTGACAGCCGATGCCCCGACACGAAACTTCTTCGGGATCGGTGATGATGGTCGTTTTCATTGCGAAGATTGCTGTTTTGTTTCGGGATCAAAATGGTGGACCCATATTTCGTCCATTGTTACGAAACGAGACAAAAAGTTTTCAGAATCTTCTTGAAACTTGTCCAACAATATCTTCGAAGTGTCAAGTCGATTTTGTTTCTGACTGTCGGTTAACATTCTCGGCACCCATCTTGTGGAGACTTTTCTCATATTCGAAGATTGTTTCAATATGGATTGAATTAAGTATCGGATCGCAACATTTTCCTGGGGCGACTGACGTCGATAGACGCCCGCAACGATGTTCGTCTTCCGTGCTCGCTCTCCCTACTCGAAATTGAGAAGCCCACCTTGCGACAGTGGAATAAGGCGAAGCAGACTCTCCTAATGTTGCCTCCAAATCGCAAGGCTGGCAATTGAAAGGCTGAACCAATTCTGATCAAACATAGCTAAGACTTAAAACATAGCTAACTCTCTCGATAAGGTCACCTTTCTAACAAAAAAGAAACGAAATCAAAAGCGGTTGATCCGTTTAGGAGCTTTTATGCCAGAATGTACCCACGTCAAAATTATAACACCCCTTGGTGAAATGTCACAAATGATTGCTAAAGCTTTTTAAATATCATGTGATAAATTCACACACATAAACACCATCGCTGATAGAGTATTACTTAGAAGAGCCTATGAAGAAACCCTAAATAAATTTTCAAAAAGTTTCCTCGTCTTTCTATAAATAAACTGCTGATCAATAAAACACGTTACTCACTTATTATTATAGGTACCCAGTCATACATACTCATAATAATTGTGACATGACGGTAGTTATTATTACCATGTTGACACTTACCTAGATAAATATCGTTAATTGTAATTAACGTTTATTTTATACATAGGAAAACTAAGCAACTTCATCATTACTGCCTACTATGATACATTTTATACAGATTTTTTTATATTAAATCCCCGACGGAAAAAGAGGGGTGTTATAAGTTTGATAAGTATACCTGTGTGTCTGCGGCATTATAGCTCCTAAACGGATGAACGGATTTGGATTTCATTTTTTTTGTTTGAACGTGTCTTAATCGAGTGTATTCTTAGCTATGTTTGATTAAAATCGGTTAAGCCGTTCAAAAGTTATGGGCGTTTTACTGTTTGAATCGGGGTGTTTTTGCAAGTAAATATCGTGTCATAATTACGTGTTCAATAGATTGCCGATCGAAGCGTATCTACTATGTACTTTATAAATTATGTAGCATGAAATAAAAATGAATCGGGGGTTTCTAAAATTTTGATTTTACTTGTATGAAGTATAGAAGAGCCTCTGAAGAAAATCTAAATAAATTTTCAAAAAGATTCCTCATTTTTCTATAAATAGACCGCTGATCAATAGAACATGTTCCTCATTTATTATTATAGGTACCCAGTCATACATACTCATAATAATTGTGACATGAGGGTAGTTATTATAACCATGTTGACACTTACCTAGATACCGTGTGTTGTACTTACCTAATAAATACCGTTTATTTTAAGTGTAGGTAAACTAGGAATTGTTATAATTACTACCTACTACAATACATTTGTTTAAATATTTATTTCTATTTAAGCCTATGCGTCACACTTCTAGCAAAGGACATTTCTGTCCAGCCAACTTTATCACCTGCCTTCTCCGACCAATATTTTTCTAAGGCTTGCCTTGGTTTCGACGTCCATCGCGCTTGATCCATGGGGTCACATGCGCCATACAGATACGGCACATCTGACCCCATGGATTTTGCAAATCTGATCCATCCAATCCTCATTTAGCCTCGCAGACTTGTCTCCATCATCGGCGATGCCTGTCTTGGTGCGCATAATTGTGTTGCGGATTCTGGCGGTCAGGTTAATTTGCAGATAAGGCTATGATAGATAGACTACTCTTAATATTTGCTATTAGAATCATGAATGGAACTCTATATAAAAGTATTTACATTGTATCTACCAAGACAGCTTTGAATGTCAAGATGGTTGTTGGTTATTAACTGTGTATCAGAGTTCCAATGTATGTGGCGTGTAAGGAAAGGGTTTTATGAATAAAAGCACAGGAAGACATGACTAGGTCTTTATTTAAGTAAGACTTGCCAATTAATTCATATTTAGAAGGCTCATTGAGCTTACCGCCCATTCGCTAGACTAGTTCTCGTGGGGAAGAAGGGCAACAAACCCCACGGAAGCTCTTTCATAGTATTTATCGATATCTTTTACAACCACTTAAAGTATTTACAATAATATAGAATCAAAATAACAAGGATAAGGCAAAAGACATAGACTAGCCCTTAAATCAATATAACATATTAGGAATAAAGGCCATAATATGATATAGATACAGTTTCAACAGAACCATTAGCAATAATAAAGTTATAATATCAAATAACTTACGCTTAGCCTTGTGTAGTCGACCTTACACCAAGTATTATAAGTAGTATACTTCTAAATAACAACATCTGGCCTGTACTGGCTTGTAGTTCACAAAAAAACACAATGTTTTTATAATAACGGGTCTATCTGTGTCTCAATACGTCACGCCATTTTCTATATTGCTTTAAATAATCTCATAATTAATATGGCCTATTTAGTCGTTCTTAATCAATATTCGAAAGAATATTGATACTAACATACAGTATTGTACTAATTGCTTCAAAGGACTTATAATACTAATATAGCAATATAAAAAGCCAGGATACATCACAATGATCATTACAAATTACATAATAATGTATAGGTATATCATCAATGTGGCTTATATATAAGTTTAGAGTTATTTCCTGTACTCACAACAATATTTGCTTAGATGGGTACTCTTTTATATTTGTAGGTAGTTGACAACACAATAATAATTTAGGTAGGTGCTTCGACATTTGTCGGTAGGTGCTCAATAAATATGGCAGGTATGTATTATATAGCAAACCATTGTGACTTAAAAATTAAATTTCATGATTTAATGACGTCACACATACATAAAATTCTAACACATGCTACACTTTATACTCTCAAAGTAACGTCACAAGCCCGCACTCCTGGGGGGTAACCACAAGCTCTTAGAGTAAGGTTATTTTGAGATCGAGTAAGTGACAGATGTATACAAGTCAGATACATCTGTCCCTTACTCGATCTCAAAATAACCTTACTCTAAGAGCTTGTGGTCATCCCCCTGATCTTTGATGCGCTTTATCTTTGTCAATTTTTATTTATTTGATAACGCAAAAATTACGGGGCCAATATTATTTGATATTCTCACAGACGGATTAAATAGTATTACAATGTTTCTACCCAGGAAACATACCTATTCAAATAAGCCCAAACATGACTAGGATACATTGTTTTATTACGAAGTTGCAGTGCCTACCTTCCGGCTTCATCATCAGATCAGTTCAATGGTACATTTTCATCACATCATCATCACATCATCATCAGCCTATTAATGTTCCCACTGCTGGGACACAGGCCTCCCTTCTCATTTTCGTCAGTACCATTTTAAATGTTTCTGCTTCATCATTGTCTTTGAACTACTCGAGATATCTTATACCCATGACATACTTTTAAGGAGTTCCAGTGGCCATCTGTGGTCTTCTACATCATTTCCACTTCACCAAATGATACTTTCTAAGTGCAAATGCTTACCATGTTATTGCAAATACGAACATCGCTACATGTCTGCCTATAATATTTGAGGAGGTCTTTCAATTTTCATGGGATCCCATCATTGATATATAAAAAAGATCCCATCATCAGATTCTGATTTATACCCAATTGACAATGGGACCATCTCGAGATACCCTTTCAAACAAAAAAATAATTTTGGAAATCCAACTATTTATGACGGAGTTATGATCGAAACAACTTCTTTTTTTTATTATTTCATACTCAATTTCACCTGGCTAATTGGTTCTACTACATAGAAACTTAAACGAAAAACTACAATGAAATTATCTAAAGGCAAAATCAACTACAATGTGGGTCCCAGAAAATGTCCGGCGACACCGCGGAAGACCCAGGCAAAAATGACGGGATGAATTTGATGCCTGGATGGGCAAAGGATTGGTCCACAATTGCCCTAAACTGGAAGGATTGGAGGGAAGAAAGTGCTACATTGAGACAGAATAGGCTGAAAATAATTATAAATAAATAATAAAAATACAATTTAATAGGGCATTTCAATGGATGGTAGATGAGGCCAATAAGTTCTAAAGAGGCGACCGCGCAGCCGCTTATGAAGACGCAGAGCTGTATAGCTCCCATTGGACGGACTGATGATCTGGAATCACACGCACAGGACCGGTCGAATTGGTGACTGAGGTCTATGTTCAGCAGTGGAAGTCTTTCGAATGAAGTATTTATATCTATATCTATAATACCATATACTATATATAATGAGGAAAGATTTGTATTTTTATATTTTGCATGTACCGATTAAACTTAAAAACTACTGGACCGATTTATCCCTGTATTCCTACGGGAACGGGAACTACGCGGGTGACACCGCGAGGTGTCCGCTAGCCTATACCAATATTATAAAGAGGAAAGATTTTTTTGTTTGTTTGTTTGTACCGAATAGGCTCCGAAACTACTGGACCGATTTCAAAAATTCTTTCACCTATGAAAAGCTACATTATTCCCGAGTAACATAGGCTATAATTTTGTCGGGAGCGAAGCCGCGGGGGTCAGCTACTATAGGATAAAGAAATAGGCAAAGATATCTTCTGATTTTGATTCCTGTTAAAAGCTTTACCTAAGAAATTAATTTGGCCATTCGCTTAACTATTCGACAGCCATGTCAAACTATGTTTTGCAAAACATTTTTAAGTTTCTATTCTTGTTAAAATGGCTTTTAAAATTGGTTTTCATAGAAATTATGAAACTTTTTGTCCGTAACATGAATACGACGAATTGCCATGGCAACCAATGTTGAACCACGGGGGACTTTAACCTCTAGGGTTCAAAATCTTATGCTGTATAGTCAACACTTGCCGCGGTAGGGTCAATGTATTTGTAACTGCCTTATAGTGTTAGGGATCCCCAGGTCAATTAATAATTAAACTTATAATTGTAAAATAATAGAAAAATCATGCATGCCATTGGACATAAACACTATAGCCTAGCATTGAATATATTGTAATGTTTTGCATGTCAAATGTTTGACTATGTATTAGGAAACTATTTATAACTTACTTAAACACCTACACTGTACCAATACTTATTGCAAATAAATGAATGATTGAATGATTGATTGAATTTCATAAAAGTTGCCATCACTAAATTAAACTTTGAAGATTTACAATAACCAGCTAAAAACGTTCCAACTGGGGGAAACTTTTACTGACTAAAACCCACCCGTGTTCCTTCAGTTGCATATGTCAGGGCCACAGTAACTCTTTTTCAAATTTATCCGCGACCCTCACGAGCGGAGCTAGAATGCAAGTAGAAAGAACTTTCTGCATATTACCGATTTCTGGACCTTACAATCTGTCATCAAGAAGTTAGAGCAGAAAAGAGGTACAGGTATAATTGAAATCGTCAAGCGTCTTTAATTAAGAAGTAAAATAATGAAATTTGAGAGAGTACAAATACAGTTCAGGATACCTGGGTGATTGCGTAACACACAAATTCACACAATCGCTTGCTTTTTAACCCCCGCAGGAAAAAGATAGGTTTCACGTGTGTTGCTGTGTATCTGTGTATCATAATAATATAATATAATCCGCCTAAACGGATGGATCGATTTTGATTTATTTATTTTTGTTTGAATGGTGATTTTGTCGAGAGTGTTTTTAACTATGTTTGAATAAAATCAGTTCAGCCGTTCAACAGTTATGGGCGTTTTACTGTTTGAATCGGGGTGTTTTCGCAAGATAAATGGGTCGGGGTTTTTTTAAATATTGAAATTTTTCTTTTGTACACTCAAACCTATTTAACGTTTGGACGTATAATATGAGCCGCGGCAATTTCACTCAAAAAACAACGACAGTTTGGAATAAAAGGGATATGAAGACAGATTGATTGGAAAACTTCTTCCTCAAAATATGAGGCAAGAACTCCAATGAATTTCAAGTAAAATTGCATACTTTGCCCATTGTGAAACATACTTTATTAAGCTACCAGTGCTATCATATAAAATAGCATATAAAAAAAAACAATTGTAATAAAAAGAGTGTTGGAAATATTGTTAAATTTTATGCCGATAGATGGCGTTGTTAGGTTAGCCGCGATTTCTGAATCGCGGTATTAAGATTATCCGTGATTTGACTAGGCTCACGTTGATTGTAATTCAAGAAAAGCAATATACATACATACAGTTATAACCCCGTGTTTTGTTTATACCATCATCCTTGTTACGGTCGCGAGTGCTACAGAAACAGTGCCAGGTGGTGAACGGTTGTTCAAAGAGGAAAATTCACAAAACCTACGGAATGGACATGGGCAAAGTCGTTATATTTCAATCACCGTGACTGTTGTTCCCGTTACAAAAAAATCACAGTGAAAAATCACCGTGACTTTGTCACGTCGATCACGTCGGATAGCTGCTTGGAACGTTTTGTAATGTGACTAAACACCATTTGATAATTAAGTCGCAAATTCGCAAAATAATAAGTGCACATGACAAATTACAATGAGTAAACTCAGTCAAAGTTCGAGGTTACGCACGCGGCTAATATTGCTAATAAGGCTTAGCACGCTCTGCGATTTTTATTCGCGCGTTTTTTTTCCGCCCATTCTGCGACCTATGGAATTGTATGAAGCTGCACGCATTGCGATAAAAAATTTGCGCGGAAATATTACCCGCAAGAAATCCGTGTTTGTTGTGAATTAAATTGGCGCGAATATTTTTGAGCTCTATGAACAGGTAGAAAGAGAAAACAATCGCCCCGCGAGAAATCCGTGTTTGTTGTGAATTAAATTGGCGCGAATATTTTCGAGCTCTATGAACAGGTAGAAAGTGAAAAAAATCGCTCGGTATTTTATCCGCAGTGCGTATAAAATATTAAGTATTTAGTATGCGGATAAAAATATGAATAAAATCCGCGCGGCTAAAAACCGCAATGCGTGCTTGGCCTCACGCTGCCTCTCCGCTTGCGCGATCACGATTTCACAAAAAAATAAGAATTTGTCCGAAGTACTTACTCCAAACGCAGGCGGCCCCAGGCGCGGCTGGACGTTCCGATATATTCTCGTTCCATATTTAACCTGAGTCCTGAACCATCGCAGTGACTGGAGTGAGACAAAGTGAATGAGACGGAAAGGATCAACGTTATTTTGGAACGACGTTATTTTCTAAAAAGTCACTGTGATATTCTCAGGTGGCAGATCACGATGATTTTTTCACTGTGACGTTATTTATCACCCATGTCTAGTACGGAACCACTGTAGAAAATTTATCCACCAATTTTCTACCAAAGTAAAAATAAAGCACTTTTCCTTCAGGCAGTCTGTTTCCGGTGATAAATTACCTGGTCCTAGGGTACATGTTAAGAACCATGTCAAGTTTATCGTTGCTAGGTCCTAGCTTAGCGCTAAGTTATCTAAGTTCGATGGCTTTGAACCTGACACGAATAGCATTTATTACTTAGACTACATAACTGGTATGTTTTCAACTAAGTACTGTAGCGACGTTGATTGTGCGTGTTGAATTAAAGAGGAAAACTGCTTTTACTTAATAATATTTTCAATATAATCTTCATTTATTCACCCTATGTTGGCTTTTACAGAAGTGCCGAGAAAAACTAAACAAAAATATATTCAAATATTTTCTTGCGTTCGAAATATGATTTTCAAAAGTAAATGTCAGTTCTCAATCTATTATATATTAGTCTATGATGTCAGTTGCCAGTTGCAGAATTCTGAGGCAAAAATAATATTTAGAGCCTATATTTGCTATCGACAAGCTAAAAACAAGAAGTTGCCAGTTTTAAATAGGTAAGGAGGTAGCACGTCGCTTCACCAGATTAAATTCCATTAATAGCGAAACTCCGCAGACGTCATGGGTAATAGGTATACCTAATGCGGAAAATACAAAAATACTCAATTTTATATTTCAAGTAACTAACGCTTCAGTTAATTAAAATCTACAATTTAGTATTTTTGAGTTTTATCCTCGATACAAACGGTCAACGGACAACATTAAGAGTAATCCAACAAAAATGATATCCATAAATATACGTAAATTAGTGTAAATTAAAATATACAAGAATTAAAAAATAATTCTGCATCATCTTGTTAAATAAATCCAAAAAGAATATTCCGATACCGGGAATCGAACCCGAGCCTCCTGGGTGAGAGCCAGGTATCCTAGCCACTAGACCATATCGGATATGATAGAGGGTGTCAAAAGTACGTACGTACTTGAAAATTGATAATTAAGCGTTACTGAAATTCTGTTATATTATTTAATAGAGAAAAATTACCAGATTAAAAAAAATACGATTGTGCTATTAAAAATTACGAGCTTTTTTATTTCGCTCAAATCTTGTAACTGAATTTTAAAACAGTTATCTCTAACCGATTGAGCTGAAATTTTTCATACACGTTGGTTTGGATGACAATACACCATCATCCACCACCACCACCATAATTCTAAATCCAATATGGCGGACGCACAAACTTGGCGGACCAGTTTTTTTTTTGCACCGCCTTTATTTGGGTATCTAATGAAAGGGTTTGCTGAAAAGAATAAGAAAAAGCTTTTTTATAAATGGTTTTTAATTAATCGCAAGTTACAGTTGCACATAGTAAATACCGTAAAACGACTTATATACCGAAGGACCAAGCTTGGTAAAGTTAGGGTTCCCTTATTAAATAGTTTTACAAATTGTGTATTAGGTATACGTTGTTTGTATGATTTTATGTTGAAATCATTTCAGAATCAGTATTGCTATGTACTTACTAAATCTCTAATCTAATGGAAAGTCTTAAAATACCCGATAACAATGACGGTTTTCCCAACCCAGGGATCGAACCTAAGACGCAAAGGAGACGCCCCCACGCCCCTAGCCACCGCAGAAGACACCCCGGGCGTCGGGCGTCGCAAGCCGATTGTCGGCTACCGTAGGCGCGTGCGCCAAAAGTAATTGGTAGCTCGCCGTACGATTTACGCCGTACGAGTTTACGGCGCGTAGTGTTCCACGCGCTCCTCAAAGAGATGTCAGCAAAAGTGACGGGGTCCGCTAGGGCCGATGCCTGTCTGGGTCGCAGATAAATTTGAAAGAGAGTTACCGCGGCCCTGGCACAAGCAACTGAAGGAACACGGGTGGGTTTTAGTCAGTAAAAGTCTGACACACCCTCCTGCTTCACCCAGAAGAGCGGGAGAAGTCATTGAATGATTCCCACACCAAAAAAAATGTCACCTAACCTAGAACTGAAGGGCAGCCAAAGCTTTATGAAGGATATTTTTCATCATCAACACACTATAGTTCACAAGTAATTTCCAAGTCATTTACCTCAACGTTTGTTTACATATGTGCCTGAGTACATTATGAACTTCCGTGGCTCGATAGAATGTCATTAGTAACTGTCAAATACATGTTGTCTATGGAAAGCAGTGTAGTGTGTGTGTACAGTCACGACCACCGACTCGTAAATCCTTACCAATAAATTAACCAGGCATTTCTTATCTTCCTCACTGGTTGATTTTGACGTACCGTGTTTGACCGATGCGTTGAAAATGGCTTGTCCCAATACGGATCTGCCCGATAACCTGTCTTCCCAGAGATGATGGGATGTGCCGCTCTGCAGTATTATACAGAATAACATTATAAATACATCGTCTAGTACTGCTGAGTGTGCTCGTCTGCTGGCTGTGGGGGAATGGGAGTCAGGTTTTAGCTTCAAGCTCTTTCGTTAGCCACCATATGCACTATGATGCGTGACTCTTCGTTTCGGCTTGAAACCTGTCTACGCTTAGGCGCTCCTTGTGTTGCTCCACATCGGTGTCAATGTAGTGAAGCTGTCGGCAGCCTTGGGCAGTATGACCTGTCTTGCTGCAAGAGCGCAGGCCAGCATCAACGACATTATTCGTCGAGTCGTTTATCACCGCCTTTACTGTGTAGTAAGCTCTACAGCTGAGCACGAGGTCTTGGGTCCAAATCCTGGAGCCGGCATCGTGCTATGGAATGTTTCCATCTGGCATTTCTCTGTAGCAACCCCGAGTTTTGACTTGTGCCCGTAAATAGCTGTGATAGCAATAAAGTCGGCTCCTATTACATGAGACCGAAACATATCTGGACAATTGTGAGTGTAAATACTATAGATGCATCCCTACTTACCCTTCGAATACTGGTGTGATGTTTTACAAAAAGTGATATTTGCCTACATTTTGATAGAGTTTTATGGTGTTATATATAGATAGTTCAACTTATCTATGCGCTCGGCGCTATGTGTGGGTAAGCATGTATGTGTGGTTGTTACCTCGGATGACGACTGTCGCGTCACTGCCACACAAGTGCATAATGTATGAATTACAAGCGCACGCACACATCGCGCCGCGCGCACTTGTAAATTGAACTATCTATATAAATATAGCATTTTCGAAACCAAACAAGTTAAGTATGAAGAGACAAGTCTTTTCTCAAAGTTATAATCGTTATTTCAAGGGAAAACAGAAGGTTACACTAGTCGAAAATTCTTCCAATAAAACGTAGTCTAGAGATTACTCCACTGTTTGACGATGTACGTCCAAAATAAAAATGATATCAATTTGTCTTATCATTATCTAGTCCTGTGTGGAAACAAAAATGTAAAAAATTATATATTTGAAAGTTATGAGCGTCGAAAGTTCCATATTTCAACACTAATTTTAACGCATCTTTGGGCGGAAATAAATACCGTATGAAGAAGGAAAATGGCAAAACGGCCTCCATACAGGGAAAGATTAGTAATTCAACAATGCATTTTTTTTTTAATATACTTTTAATAGTTTTTTCATGATATCTAGACTCTCAAAGGTCTGTTTGTAAAAAATCGCGCGCTCGTTTTCGTCCTAAATCATCATCCATTTCGCAACAAACTTACAAAAGTGCTAATTCGTACACGAACTAGCTTCTTACTGCTCATCACAGCATCTAATTCTTTCGCACGTGTTGTCGGATAAGATAGCATGCATTTTAACCCCGCGCACAAAATAGTTCGTGCCGTCGACTAGTTCAACCTTTAGCTTGAGCTGCCCTAGCCTAGTAAGGAGTTACAATAAAATACGAGGCTGGATTTATGCTGGTTTGATAACACTGAAGTGCAGAGTACTGTACTTACTAATATGGGGTGTTTAGGTGTATTTGTTTGTGTTGTTGCCCTATTTATTTGATGAGCTAGTGGAAGTTGGAAGGTGTTAATCAAATATGTTAATGTTTATTCTAGTCATTATTGATCGTTTTCTATCTTTGGATATTTTTCGGAATAACTATTTTCTTTATTAGAGTTGGAGTCGTCATAAATATGATTTAGTAAAGAAGACCTTGTATGTGGATGCTTGGTGGTCTAATCTAGGTAGGTACTCCTAGCACTTTGGACGGTGAGTACCTGCAATAGCCTGGAAACAGCTTGTACGCTATGTAACAGGTACATAAGCCGCTAACATCCCCAGAAAAATATGCGCTTCGTAATTCATCGTATATCTCCGGCAAAACGACGCGCGATGAAGACAAGTAGTGGATAGTAGAAGTGTATTATATTATCTGTGGCTAGGTACTGATTCCGAATTAAGAAATGCTTTTCTCCTATCGCATCTATGGAAGTTTTCAAATTTCGTATTCTTTGTTCGCAACCAAGTTGCGGTTAAGGAAAAAGAAAAAAAAAAGAAAGGAAGGAACAAGTTTTTATGATTCGCAACCGGTAGCAAACAAAGAATAAAAATTCTTAATTTGCAACTGGTTGCGAATCGCAGTTGTGAAAACGGTGTATTCTGAAATATCTTGTCAGTTAAAAATAACAAATTTATTAAATTATAGTCATCTAAACTTAGATGAAAAGCTGACCTTGCTATTATATATTGCACATGTAACTACTAGTATTATATTTATTTATTTTTTATAATTGTTTAAATCCCTAATGACCCTTATAAATGCTAAGTCGAATTAAGTTGGTCTCTACTTTATTGAATAAAATTAGACTTTTAGAGACGCAATACGTAATTAGACGTGCAAGGTTAACCGTTGGTCTCGGCTGTCATTTGTACAATATTTGTATTATTATTATTATATATTGATAGTCGAGACGGGTAGTCAGATGCTCAAAAGTCTGACAAACAATCTTGCCATATCGGTTACCCAGTAACTGGGTTGGTCCACAACCCAGTCAGGTCAAATTGATTGAAAAATCAAAATAATTTCCAAAACGACCTTGAGACAATAATAAAATAATAATGCGTTAAAAAGAACGGCAAACCCATTTCAAATCAAACTAAATAGATTCGAAGAATGAAAAAAAAGACAGACAGGCAAAGGTCAAAAACTGCGAACAGCCTAATTATGATTATTTTCAATTGAATAAATTCTCTATGGAACAATCGCGAATTCCTGCGTCCTTGGCGCGAAGTGGTGTAGAAGGGGTGGTCAATGCCTTTGTGCGTTCTGTTGTGGCCTGGTTGCCATGGCAACCGCGCAATGAGTGGCAACCTGTGCCATGCCTGATAGCTATGACCTATGGCCGGACTGGCGCTGTCAAAAGTACTCGTCGTACTGTAATGTTGCCTACCTAGCAATAATAATTTCAGTATGGTGTACATCAGGTTTCCGTTAACTTTGTTAGAAAAAAAAGGTTGAGTTATGAAAGTCTAGTTTTCACGTAAAAATCGATAATTTCAATGATTTACTTGATAGTTTTAATGAGCATGGCCATACTGATTTCGTCATAATCGACTTTATTTAAAAAAAAAACCACATAGGTAAGCTGTGGTGGCTCCTCTCTGTGAGTGATGGGAATGTGCGGTTTGGAACAGGTCACATATATCTTCGAATTTTTGGTTCTAAGACATGCCGGTTTCCTCACGATGTTTTCCTTTACCGTTTTGAGAGCAGTGATGATGAAATAATTTACACAAAGCAAAGCGCCTGCCTGGGTCCGAACCCAGACCTACAACTTGTAAGTCGCGGCCGTTTCCATTGGGCCACCACTGCTCTCCACTACTCAGCTCCAGCTGGTTAGACTGGTTGCCGAAACCAGAAAAAAAAGAAAAAAAGTAAAGTATCTGCTAAAGTATTTTCGAGTTGGGAAAATACTAGGCAGATTGATTTTTAACTTGTGTTATGTAACGTTGTAATTCGAATAGAAGAGAATAATGCGTGTATGGTAGGACTAGATGTATGAATGATAGAGATGTATGATAATGTACGTGAAGCGTGTGTGAAGCAAAAAAAGTATGTAAGGATCGTAGTAGTTGGCGTTCTGTAGTTTCTGTCTACCCCCATGAGAAAAAGGCGTAAGTTTATGTACCCATGTATGTGGAACAGAATATACTTTATTGTACACCATAATAGTTCCACATCTCTTTTCTTTGCCAATAGTTAAAATATTTCCAAAAGACTTGCTACCGCGACTGTACCCTCAAAAAAGAACAATAGGTACTTTCCCTATGGCTCCCCACACCACCGAAATCATAAATTACTTCAGCACTAACCATAAAACTGCTGTATTCATCCACACCAATTTCTTTTGGGAACTTTATTTTTGGGCATGGAACTTATAAGTACTTACTACATCGGCAGGTACACACTTTATGCCTATCTTGCTCAATTCGGCAATCTATTATTGTATTTCATCTCATCAAGAATTTGCACTGATATCTGGTAGAATGACTGACAAGAGTCTCTAAACAAAATGGCATTCTGTCAGCGATAACGACCGTCGAAAAAAACGTTTTTTACAAAAAAATACTACCAACTTCCAAACGACAAAGTGTCTTTCGTAGGTACCATTTTTTACGTTATGGACACCGACTTCCAAAAAGAAAGTTATTTTTCACTTTGTAGTTGTACTGTGAGGACTCACCAAATGAGAAGGCAAGGTTTACTTGCCTATTAAAACACTGGCAATATTTATTACTTGAAAGATGTATGAATTTCAAACAGAGAATAGCTGTAGATGTTTTTTGTTAAGTTTGAATGTGACAGAATTGGATTGAAGCCGCCCAAAGGCGGGCGTATTGTAAATTCTTACTAAATATATAAAATATAAAGTTATTTCTATGTTTAATTGTTGCTCTCCCTGTCTACCCCCTTTACAGTACCTACCTAATAGGCAATATTGCCAGAATAGATTACCCGAATATCATGAAACTTGAACATAACTGGTGAAATGAGAGTGTACCAAGGTGAATCGGACACAACGGCGTGCCCCTTTAGAGCGTACTGGCGTGATGTTATGTTATGAAATGGTATAAACAATTGCAGCAATCCCGAGATATTTGCCGTTATTTATTGAAGAGTTCTGTTGTATATCTTTGAAGTTCTTCATCAGATCTTTACCAAATTAAAAGTGGACCAATTTCGGAACATACTTTTTCAAACAAAAAAAGAATTTTCAAATCGGTTCACAATTGACGGACTTTTTTTGTTAAAATACACAAAAAAAGCAAACATAAAGTCGACCATAGAATCTCCTCCTTTTTGGGCAGTCGGTTAAAAATTAGGACCGAAATGACACGTTGTCGAACCCAAAAAATTTGGCATTTTGACAATAAATATCATAAATAGAATTTCTTTTGATCTAGAGCCCTTGTGTTAACTGTAGACCACAGGTACTCGGGAAATGACTATTTCTTAAGAGTTTACTGTAATGGAATCATAATCATTCCTGTCCCGGATTTTTTGAGGTCGGTGCGACTTGCTTTCTTCCATACATCTGTATCAGCTAACTTAGTATTTATTGCCTTTGTGCCATTTCATCTTTCATATCACTTAACCATCGTTTTTTGGTGGTATGCGGAACAGGATGTAAAGTCCCACAAACCTCCATAGAAAAGGGAGGATCCTCCGACCAGACGGGTGCTGTTTCTGGTCCGGGCAACTACCCAACGGTTATTGTCGGACTGTTGTATGTATTTTTTTTTAAACTTTGCCCCACCTAGGAATTTCTTCCTGTATCGTGGGTGCGTTTACAAACATATAAACTCACATACACAACACCCAGAGCCGGAACAAATATCTGTAGGTCATACAAATATTTGTTCGGTGCGGGAATCGAACCCGCGACACGCTGCACAGCAGTCAATCGCTCAACCACTGCGCCAACCGTGCGCCCATTAGTTCGTAATTGGCGGCGTTGATCCCGCTAAAGTTTCTTTGTTCTCCTTCTCTGAAAGCCAAATTTGATACCTACCTAAATTTTCATTCACACTCTTACTAGCTTTTGTATAATCTTTCTTACAATCCATCTATCCTTTCTCTTATCTTTTCCCTCTTTGGAAGCCACACGTAGGACATTCATGTCCAAACATGTAGGTACTTTGAAAGACCGTTGACCTTTTTTTCGAAGTCTTTGCTAAAATTCTGAGGATGACGATGTGACGAGGAATCATCGAAACGAAGAATATGAAGTTCTATTATTTACATTTCACATTATGTAGTCTCCATTTTAGTATTGAAGATAACAATCGTATCTACTAAGAAATAACCCACCAAATAGAGCAGTGTCTATTTCTAGTGTCATCTCAAAAAGCCGTTAGCCCATAATGTTCAGTTTGGTCAATAAATCATAATTATCCCGCACGGCTTGTTAACGTCTCTTAACACCGAAATGGTCCAATTCCTACTGTTGACAGTTATCACTTGCGTGGGATAATCAGATAATATCTTGTCATGTTAGAAGTCATTTTGGTCTTTTTTCTGTTGCCTATTTTTAGGTTTTTGTAACTTTGGATCGCGAAGATGATCTCTTGACGGTTCGTCAATGTTTTTTGTTGTAAAGTTGAATTTGGGATCAAGCCTAAACCAACACAATGAAGTAGTTATGTTAAGTAATCATATCTCACCTGATGGTAAGCGATGATGTGGTCGACGGTGAAGCACGCTTGCCGAGAATGATCCTATTCACTCTTGACCTATAGACCTAGGGTATAATGATCATGAAACAGACTGCTGCGGCAGTAAGGTTGCATATTTAAATGGCTTTCAATTTCTACCTTTTTTAAAGACTTTGTAGGTATGCCTAAGGCTGAGCGTGGCAGTAGGCGTCAAAGTATACCTAAAACAATATGTTGAAATAAGAACCTCCTCCACCGGCTTTTTAGCTGCCGGTTAAAAATATCCGAAAAACCACAACAACAATGTTTAATATCACGACCACTTATAATAATAATTAGCACTTTATGACACCGCAAGTGTTAATTAAGAGGAGGAAGTCGACAGTATTCATGTCTGTGCCGTAGATTAGTACGAAACTCCGGCCACATTTGAAGACGCGTGTACCGGAAAAAAGAATCTTTAAATTATCAAAATTGATCCCTTCTTGGATGTATTATCCTATAATACGAGTGAGTGTAAATTGGGACAATGTTCTCAGAGTGAAATGTCGGTGGCATATGCCTACTACAAGTACTTGATCAACGTTAGTGTTTGGTACAAGTACTACTGTACAGGTTAGTGAAATTGCTTGGTTACTTATAATTTTATTTGACCCAAACTGATTGCACAATTCCATAGGCCTATATTGTAAGCCCTTTTGAAGCAATCTTCATCCACTCCAATCGAATTACTTGCCATGATATGGCCATATGGCATAAAACCGATGTTTCTTGACAATTTATAAGATGTAATTGTCAATTTGATTTTAATTGATTCGAGCGGAGTAAATGACTTAGAAATACGGGAGTTAGTCTTGTCACAAATATGAAGGTGGTACATCTTGACACAGGTTCGATTGTATGTGATTGTGTTTGCAGTAATCTAATAAGAGCTAGCCAGAGCACATAACAAAATGATAAATCTAAAACGCAACTACAGGAAAAAGAAAACAATTATGTGCGTTATTAATATTTGCGTAAATCTTCACTTTGATACCAAACTCAATACATTTTCAAATATTTTACTTTTATGCGTGGGGGTATTTTGTGTTGTTTGTTAGGCCCAGTTTCTTGATCCGTAGTTAACACAACCATGGTTAAATATTCTAACCAATGGTTCCAATTTTTGGTAAAACATGTTTATTCATCTATTGTCAGTATAATAAATGGTCAAATAATTGAATCTCCAACTTATTTAACTATTTTCGAGGCTAACCATTGCTGGTAAAACGCGTTTTATCGAAATTTTAAACCATGGGTTAGCATATTTAACCATTGGTTGAGGTAGCTCCGGATAAAAAAACTAGGCCTTAGCCGTAATATTAGATTTATCGTGGGGCCATATATTATAACACTTTTATTACGCGTACAGCTAAGGAGTGGCATTCCCTGCCGGAGTCTGTTTCCCGATAGCTACAATCTAGGGGTCTTTAAGTCAATAGTGAATAGGTTATTTCTAGGCAAGCGTGTTTCACCGTCGACCACATCATCGCATACCATCAGGTGAGATTGTGGTCAAGCGCGAGCCTATCTATAATATAAAAATGAATCGCAAAATGTGTTGGTAAGCGCATAACTCAACAACGCCTGGACCAATTTGGCCAATTCTTTTTTTTAAATGTTCGTTGAAGTTCAAAGATAGTTTTTACGGGGAGAAAAATTCTAATAATTGCCGGAAAAACCATAAAAAAAGCACTTTCTTTTTTCCATTCAAAAGTTTTCTAACTAAAACGTAGTCAATTTGAGCTTTATTGCTATTGTATAAGCTATTTTTGCTTTGTGTAGGGTAGGGTAGTGTAAGGTAGGGTAGTGTAGGGTAGGGTAGTGTAGGGTAGGGTAGGGTAGTGTAGGGTAGGGTAGTGTAGTGTAGGGTAGTGTAGGGTCGGGTAGGGTAGTGTAGGTTAGGGTAGGTAGTGTAAGGTAGGGTAGATAAATGTTTGTTGTTTTTATGGCAAAACAAAGTTTGCCAGGTCAGCTAGTAGGTTATAAAAAAAGGCTATGTAGCGCAGAGTATCTATACAAATCCAGCACCAACTTCTTTGTCCAAATCTGATGAATAGTTTTCAGGAGCTATGAAGGAATATTTTAATATTATTAACATGCATACATCGTCCCAATAATCCTCTGAAGTCAAGTAAAATTAAAATTATTTAAAGTTTTAAATAAAGATACGTAGTTTTCAAGTAATTAACGAACTAATGACTGATGAGATTTTTAATAATTACAGAAGAATCTCTTTTTAATATTAGTTCAGATATTCTAGTTAAGTAGACAATATAATAGATAGGTACGTTGTCTGATGACCGGTAGCATAAATGTTGACGTCTTCCAACTTGATAATACGCAATATTAGGTACCTAAATAACAATGATTGCTGTTTTATCAGACCTATAAAGTGACGTAACTTATTTCAATAATATGACCATGTCTTTCATATGTTTTGTGGGAACATGAATTGTCTATTGGTAAAGAAATAAATGATAAATTTGAAAAATAAACCGGCTAAGTGTGAGGCGGGCTCACACACCGAGGGTTCCGTACAAAAAGCTATACATTCACCAAAATAATTAATACATATAAATAAATTAGTAATAAAACTTTATAGACATAAAAATATGTAGGGAAGACTTTGTAAGTGTCAGGAAAAGCTATTATTGCATGGGTTCTTAAGGGCTACTTCTTTGATCATTTGTAGGGTCACAATGTAACTGACCACGTTATGTATTGGCGAATAACTTAAACGACATTCCACCAGGCACGTAGTTTAATCTACACGAACAATCGGTCACTCTCTACTCCATAAGTCCAGTTTTATCACAAATTAACAACTCAATCCAAAACGCCCCTCTTCTGCCTCGATCTTCTGTCTGATCTCCTCTTGTTCGCGCCAAAAACTAGTGCTTGGTGTTATGTCAAGTTAACATCTGTCAGTGTCATTCGAAACCATAGCTCTCTTCAGAACGAAATCTTTAGAAGTGCCGGCAAATATAACAACCATACATGTGAAGCCCCTGACTCCCGAGCTAGGCGAACCTGTATTATACACAATCCAGTTTACCGTCAAGTATGCAGCGCGCTTGAAGCGGCGCGGTGTCCGGTAAACTTGACGGTTTATGGCATATACATGGCAAGTCTACTTAAAGCAAAAATTGAATTTCAATTCTGCCGACTTGATCAAGTTTGCAGCGTCATTTAAACTTAACCGTATGTATGACCCATTACAGGAATTAGGTAACATTACTAAAGTTCAAAAACAATGAAAGCGCCGAATATTGCTTTTACGAAAGTATAACAAACTGTATTAAGGGACCAAATATTTTTTTCGTGTGAAAACTGTTGTCCCCATACATCGAGATAAGTCCCGGTCGGTTTACCAACCAAATAAGTAAAAATTTTAGTTTTTCGTATTGTTTCCTTTACTTGTGCTATAAGACCTTGCTTCTTGCCAAATTTCATGATTCTGGGTCAACGGGAAGTACCTATATATAGTCTATAGGTTTTGATACCCATGCGATTCGTCAAATTTATGATATAAACGGTGATATCTTTTGATTCCGTTGATCTAGAAGTTTGATTTTTTCACAGCTCTAAGGGATTGCAGTCTTGAGTATTTTTTTATTTTATTTGGAAAACTTACATGCATTACATGCTATGCGTCTGTATAATACAAATAAGGCCAATTACAAATTTTCACTTATAGTAAAAAATATAAAAATTGACAGGCTTTTCCTGTAAATTTTTACTACAAATTAAGAATTTATATAATAAACGCAGCTAATAACAAAAAAAAAATGGTCACAAAAAAAACATATTTGTACTTACAATAATAATCCTATAATAAAGCATTGAGACTTAAATACCATTGAAAAACTTATCGCATTCTTCCTATATTCTTCTTATAATATATTAATTTTAACTTGATACCTTCATGCATTCTTGAGAAAAAGGTCTTGACACACGGACAGACAGACAAACAACGAAATGATCCTATAGACTCCGAGGTCCGTCTGTCTGTCTGTCACCAGATTGTATCTCATGAACCGTGATAGCTAGACAGTTGAAATTTTCATAGATGATGTATTTCTGTTGCCGCTTTAACAACAAATACTAAAAGCAGCATAAAATAAATATTTAAGTGGGGCTCCCATACAACAAACGTGATTTTTTTTCCGTTTTTTTGCGATGATGGTACGGAGTCGTGCGCGAGTCCGACTCGCACTTGGGCGGTTTTTCTTTTTGAGGAACAGAACTATTTTATCAATGATGTTGTCGTTGGTCCACACAAAATAGGTCGGGGCGGTACGAATCCGAACCGCGGTCCGCCATTTGGTAACCCCTGACTTATATGGAATTAAATGCTCAAAATATTAATTTCATATTTATCGAATAACCATCAAAGATAGCTATTATCTCGGCTACCGTGCATTCTGGTACACACAAACGATTTTCCATAATGCGACATAAAGTATGGTGAATGAAATCGACTCCATTATATATTGGAAACCGTGCGGTAGAGCATTGGACCACATTGTATTGTTAATTGGCCTATATATACAGGTGCGTCGGATGCGCTGCTCATTTTGAACGAGATTCCCATACATTGGGACGACATGGCCACTTCTGAGAAAGGGGGTAAGTCCAGCCTTCCAAGTTTGATTAGGGATAAGAAGAAATTAGGAGAAGGAGAAGGGAACGGAGAAGATAACGAAAAAAACATAGCCCAGATAGATCTAGTTGTGTTTAGTTGTTTAGACGTGAATATAGAGGCCTTGTGAACTGGAATTTCAATTAATTAGCGTAATAAAATTCTTTATCAAAATCTCGTGGTTGACAAAACGCAGATAAGGTAATGTAAATAGATTGCGGAAATCTTGAAATTCTGCGATTACGTTACGTCTTATTTTCGCTGACAAGTTTAACATGTCATGTGTGTATTTCATCTTTTTCAAAAGAAAAATAACAATAGAAAACAAGGAACAAGATTTTTTGCTATAGACAGTGTTAGGTACGTTTAAAATAACAAAATGCAAACAAGTCGGTAGAGTTCCAAATATATATACCTGGATAATTTTGCAGACCTGTTTTGTTAACACGTTCTTCTTTCCACAGCAAAGGAATCAAATCTTGGACATGACATCATCATTGAAACAAATGTGGAGGAGAAGCCAGACATCAAGTCACGAATCGCTGCAGACGAGAAGAATAAGAAGCGTCCAGAATGCTTGAGGTGCTTGAAGGCTTTTTTCGTCATCTTAGGAGTAATCGGAGTGGTTAGTGATATAATTTATTTCTTTTATAACAATAATAAATGAGAAGAGAATAGCAATAAATACTTTTCTTTTTCTATTTTGTTCAAATATACAGTAACTAAAAGAACAGAACAGAAACTCCTAGAATTTTTGATTATAATAATTGATGACGATGATGAGCAATACACTCGATAGGTACACTGAATTTTATTTATTTTTGCATACACTAAACAAAAAAAAGAAATTAACAGAGAGAGGAGCACAAAGGCGCTGCAAATTTCAAAGAAATTTCTTTCTGCAGACCTGCAACAGTAGGTAAGATGAGAAAAGTAATCACAGTCTGTAAAGAGAAAAAAAGGAAACTAATTCGTTAAATAGACTTAGCTTATTTGACTAATAAATATCAACATTTAAATACATATTTATTAGTAGTAGGTGTTTGAGAAGAAATGGTAATCAACCAGTAATTCAGGATAGAAATAGTAAATCTAGGTCATATTATTTAGTAACTGAAAGTAGGTTCTCCTTTTGAGATCATTTATTCAATCAACATCGACATCCTATTCTTATATCAATTTATTTGTGGTTGGTGCAGCATGTTGTCTTCTTCACCACAATGATTAGTATTTACCTTCTTTTTATTAACCTTATTATCATTACCTTTTCAACGTTTCTTTGTTATTTCTCTCTATTTGTCGTTTCTTTGAAATAACCATCCATTCCACATACTATTTAACATTTTTGCAAGACGTTTCATCCATTGCATATATTTATTTAGGATCTCTAATATAGAATAAACACATAACTATACACAAATTCCTCCGAATCACGTACTCATAATTAAGTCCGATATATATATTTTCAATCGTCGATGTATATCGAACCTTTTTATTACCTATATATTTTTTATAAAAACTCTTTTCTTAAACGAGCACTATCTAGTCTCGTAACAGCACACTTCAGAAGCTAAGGTCACAATGCTTTACAGTATTTTTGCAGCGATGCATTTGAGCATGTCTTGAACGCCTGGCTGCATGAATGCACAAGTTTGTTCGACGGATTCAGACGCCTGCAAGTGGCGATACAAATACTTTATATCAGTTTTTAAACGACTTCCGTTGTTCAACTAGTAATCTTATTAGAATACACATGCGTTGTGCATAATCACTGATGATATCTAATAGTATATTAAGAAGTATGATATTTTTACATACACGAAGAGAACGCACAGGTAGGTACGACAAGCACACAAGCATGCTTTTAAGTAGTATGTAAAATGCAGTAGGAATTAATTCAATATCCAATTTTCTGCCATCAATCAAAAATTTCATACTAATAAATAATAAAGATACGAAAATAAATTTGTTACCTTTTCACGTCCTAATTGGATGAAACTAGGTACTAGCACAGATAATATAATAAGAGCTTAATAGGTACCTACTAAAAAAATATAAGCAAGAATGGCTAGCAATGGCAAATAACGTATATGGAAAAGGGATACGGAAGCCTTTGCACATCAGTGGGACATAACGGTCTTTCTTTTTTACTAGTGAACTAGGAACCCAAAGAAAAGTGCCAAAGACAAATCCACTAACTTTGGTATACCCATTAAATTCTAAACCATTAACTCGACATCGACTCAATCAAATTATCTATATATAGTTATAGCTTGTTTGTTATTGATGGGTATTTTAGACGAGGTACGTTGTCCGCTGTCATGGTGACGGTTGAATGGCGTTCCTTCAAAAGTACTTAAAATATAGCCTTAAGTAATGAAAAAGATTTAGATGGCAAAAACACTGAAGTAGACACTTCCTGCCCTTGTCCCATGTTACTTGGAGTCGGCGCAACACGTTCTTCCTCCATACGGTCCTGTCCCCCGTCACGCTATCACTGACGCCCTATTCTTTCATATCACTCCTCACACCATGTCCATCCATCTTTTCTTTAGTCCCTCTCAATCCATTACTCACATTTATAATCATAACCCTTTTCATCCCTCCTCACACATGACCATGGCTAATGCACTCATGAAATTGTTATTCAACGCCATGCTGTGGATCGCCTATGATATAGCATCATTCTGAGTGGAAGCCTTCTTGTCACAGTCTCGACGTGCATCTGCCTGGTTTCTGTTCCCTTATTTTTCTTTCTTTTCTTTTGCGTTAAATATATGCAGTATATTCGTCATTTTGTCTTTACAAAGTTAATTTAAATACTACCTATTAATACTATCGTTTAGTTTTATCATAATATACAGTGTGGGGTCGACGATACTACAATAATTACAACTTCATA